>CM060468.1:31853757-31946257 GCA_030544235.1 Lepturacanthus savala
CATGGGACGTATCTGCCAACTGAATCTCGTAATAGCGCATCAAGAATTATGGAGCCTCAATCGAAAAGAGGTTTCCGCCGCGTGGGACCACTTTGATGTCGTATCGGTAAATAATTTGTTTTCCTTGTTTCATCCTGTTCCTCTCAGAGTTTCCACCTGATCTAACTTATCTGAATTCATATTCATTTCAAAGTGACTCTTCGTTCACTATTGATATTTTTTCTGCAGGTTAAATGTCGCATTTGTTCGACAGAGTTGTCTTATTTAAACAAATCTACCTCCTCAATGCTGAGGCATTATAGGGCCAGGCATGAAAATGAAGTGACAGAAAAACCCAGGATAAACTCAGGTATACAGCCATTCTACAACATACTCACAGTTGCTTTATTGATAATTAATTCATATTAATTTATTCTTTACCTCGTTTTTTAGGAATTAGGGGGCAATTGATTGTTTATCCAGTGGGTGGCGCTGTGTGATCATTGTAAGAAGGTTTACTGAAGAAGAGTTTCCACGCATGCGCGAGATGTCCCGGGTCTCCCCGGGACTGGAAGGAATGTGTTTTCGGTTTTTGCGGTTAGTGTGAAAATAACATGTGAAATGATATACCGGTAATAATGTGTTAATAATAATACATAAGACGCTCCAGAGTATAAGTCGCACCCCCGGACTAACTATGAAAAAAACGTGACTTATAGGCCGGAAAATACGGTATCTATTATATAGTAGGGAAATATAGAGGGAAATGTTGCAAAGACCCAGGATCCATTGAGATACTGGGAGAACCAGAAACCAATTTATCCAAACCTCTGGCATTGCCAGTTGGCATTAGAGTTCCTCTGTACTCCAGCCTCATCTGTGCCGGGCGAGCGGGTGTTTTCGACTGCCGGAGAAGTGATTTCATAGAAGCGCAACAGACTAAACTATAAAACATTGGAAAAACTTATTTTTTTGAATACAAATTTGTAAAAAAAAAAAAAAAAAATCCCAGTCCACAAGCATCCTCATTCACATGTTCACTCAAATTTTGACATTATGATACATGTTCACATTATTTATTGACTATCAAAATGATCAGATATTTTAAATGTTAATGAAGATATGAAATAATACAATTACTTGAATTATATTATTGTATATACTAACTCATCAAATCAGTGTCAGTTGAGTGTCAACTAGGTTGCCTGTAGGGATTTTTAAGGTCCAGTAGGTGTCAGTATTCAGCGATACAGTATCGACACAGTATCAATACAGTTTGGCAATGTGTCAAAACGCTTCATGACGCCTCATCTACCCATCACTAACAATTACACATTACTTGGGGGAATCAAGGAGAGTATGGACTATGGACAACTGGCTGGGGTGAACAAAAAGAACAAAACAGTCTGGCACAAGACAAAAGGGAGACGCAGACAATATATACACAGGGTAATAGGGAACAGGTGGAAACAATCAGGGCGGGCAAGACAATCAAACCAGTGACACATGAGGAAGGGCAAGTGACCTGAAATGAGAGGAGAGTTACTTTTCAAAATAAAATAGGAAATGACAAGACATGGAGACAAAACAAAAACCCAGCTTGACCTCACCGCGTAACAAAAAGTTAGAGGATTACACATGTTCTTGTTAGGATCTGTTAGCACTGTTAGTTAGCACTGCATTAGCTGGTTCATTACAGGTATGAGGTCTCATTCCTTTTCTATTTTTTTGCTGAGCGTAAACAGTACGCGACACAGTTTCGCCAATCATAGTTATCACTTGTCTTTTGGTGTTTGTGTTTAAATAACACAATTTTTTGGGCAATATCATTTTTTTTTATTGGTAGACTATTTCTAACCTGGTTTATTCTTTTTCTCAGTCTTAAGGAGGAAGAAGATTAAGTCCTCTCCATCTCTGTCCCAGCCGAAAAAGTAAAGGATGTGTGCTGTGCGTTTCATCTGGTACTACAAGTATTTTGCATGATATTATTGTGATCTACTGTTTTGTATTGCATTATCTTCTTATTTATACATTACATGTTTTCTTATTTTATTGATAGTGATAGCCATTTTGGTTGAGTTGATATTTATTTTTTTATTCACACCCTGCATTTTTGCATTGTTTGTCTTCCTTTATTTAGTATGTCATTTTGATTGTGCTATATGTTTTCTTCTTTATAGTTATTTTTATACATGTTGTCCTAATTGTATTTATTAATGGTATAATTTTGCTGCTATATATTTTTTAAAAATAAGAGTCAAGAATATTTTGAATCAGTGGTGTTTGAACATAGTTTTGCATATTTATTGCATATTTATTATATGATTTGTGGTAATACTAAAAACTAGTTATGGATTTGGAAATGGCAAATTCGTGAGTTTTTAAGCTCCAATCGATGAAATTTACAAAAATGTAGAGAAAAAACACCTTTAGTGTCTCAGAATACTATTTGGTAACTAAGTCCATTTGGAATCTCCAAATGTCCTTGTTGTAGCCTGTCTGGTTCTTTACATGAAAAAGCTCTGAAGAATGGTCATACTGTATGTTATCTTCTTCAAATTTGAATCCTATGTTCAATTATAATGTGTGTATGTGTGTGCGTGTGTATGTGCATGTGTGTCTATATGTGGAAAGGGGGTGGGGGGTCACTGTCTACCTGTTTTCTGTTTTTAAATGTATGAAAGGTGTTATATAAGTAAAGATTATTGATTGAACAGACAACCAGCTCTCAGACATATGCCAAGAATGGGGAAAAAAAGAGATAAGAAGAGAAACATAAGTGATGCTTCTTTAATGGTGGCTGTCAAAGCTGGTGGAGACTGAGTCGCTGGCCTGGACTGTATAGGTGAAACCCTGCAGATAGGAGGATGACAGACAGCACCACACTCCACACCAACACAGCTACTTATGAAATAATATATTTTTAAAAAACCAAAACACCGGTGTGATTAAAAAAATATCCCCGCCCATATGAAACTACAAAATCCACCTCAAACAATATCATGCACATGCCAAAGCAGCAAGTGCCAAAAGCGCTCCTAACAGGAAGGACATTTTAACCATTCACAAGGTTAGAGTGCTCCACACATCTCCATGGATACAACTGGATATATCTGATGAATAATAACAGTGAAATATACAAATCATATAAACTAACCCATATGTATTACCACATGTAGTCAACTCAATACTGTGAATTATTATTTCATCATGATATTATGTTGTGGTTTTGTTTTTGTTTTTTTGATTCTCCATTAACTCGCATCACCCTGCACTCTGTGACTGACAGGCATTTTCATTACTTAGGTACTGTTGCCATGGTAACTGCAACACCCCCACAACCTTGAGATGTGTTATTCCAGGCATCCTACACAAACATGTCATTTGCAAAGATAAATTATAAGGAGAGCAGCCTGCTCCAGCAAAATGGAGGACGTCCAAAGATGAAGTGACCAACACGCCATAGTACACATTGTTTCCATCTCTTGTCTCTACATTTCTTGCATGTTGTGGCTACGGTATCATTCACAATGCTGCAGCAGAGACTTGTAGATTACTTTTGTATTGGTAAAATGACTTTCTCAAACAGAAAGAGAGAGATCTTGAAAGAGGACATGTAAAAACATTGGGTTGTTTTTTTATCATTTTTTGGTTACACCATGTGACATTTCATGTCCAAAAATCACAAAAATATTTTTCCCAAAAATTATGAAAATTAACTTTTAAATAACAAGAAACCAACATGAACACAAAACTTACATTTTTAGAGACCTGATGAATGCTTCTTAAAATGCTAAAAAGTTTTTGACTTTCTCATCATGCCAAACATTATTTATCATTGGTCTTAATGGGACCATAAAGAATACAATAATCAGATTAATTGACAATGAAAATAATTATTAGTTGCAGCCCTAATTTACAAAATCATTTCATATTTTATATAAGATCCTCATATGTAAACTAACAGATAAAAATTACAATATTTCGCTCTCTCTGAAATGAAGTGCAGTAGAACTACAAAGTACAAAGTAATATTTTAAAAAATATGCTTGAGTAGTTTATGTGATATATCATAGCTACTTAGAGCTACTTTGCACCACTAGATTTATTTATTGTAATTAATATTATCATATATTAACTTTTATTAGACTTCTATTCTTCCGTATTTTTTTGATAGTAAATTGATGTTGGCTGGAAACAATAGCAGAAATATATGTTAATAAAATGCACTTAGTTTGCCCTTTACGTGTGTAGTTTTTACTATATCTTTTGAAATGAATGGAACACTGTCGACACCTGTTGATGATACTGACCAATCAGTGTGCAATGATTCACAGGTGTGGAAATGGCTTCCCTTCATTTAAGGAGAAGAAGGAGAGGTCATTTTGTGCTCCTCAGGAGTCCTGCTTCAGAAAGCTCTGTAGTGAGCAGAGAATTTTGCAGCAATGGGGTCCAGGTGGCTTGTTGTGGTTGGTTGTGTTCTTGCATGCATCAGGCTTGGTGATGTACGATTTCTCAGTAGAAGTGAGCCAACTTACTGGAGGGTTGACCAGCAGATCTATGCAGATGTGGAAGTTGAGCTGGGAGCAGACCCTGAGAGGGACAACTCCAGGGATTCTGCTAAACAAGCTGGCAGCCTCCAGTCAAACCACATCCAGCCAGTTGCTGAGCCATCCTCCTGGAAGTTTCCAGACTATCCAGTGGATCCAGTGAATCCTTATCCCCCCAGGTTTAAACTGCAGCAGCTGGTGCCACCATACAACCGTGTTGCTGTGAGGTGTGGAGAAAACAGGATCCAAGTGGAAGTGAGTCAGGACCTAATGGGCCACGGAAAGCTGATAAATCCAGAGGAAATAACACTCGGTGGTTGTTCACCTACTGAGATTGACAACTCTTCTCATGTCTTGGCTTTTGAGTCTGAGCTGCATGGCTGCAGCAGCAGACTTGTGGTATGAGGTTTTAATATATAACCAACAATGTATCTTTAATTTTCACCTTTCACCCAAGTAATGTACTTTTTTTTTTTTTTTTTAATTTGTTCCTTAGATGACTGAGAAGGCTGTGATTTATGCATTTACACTGGTCTACAATCCAAACGTGTTGGGCAGGAGTGACATCATAAGGAGCCAGAGTGCTGTCATTGGAGTTGAGTGCCACTACCCGAGGTGACCTGAAGTCTGGATCAGCCTGGATCCACTCATGATCCCAATGCTCGAGCTGTTTCAAGAGGAAAAATCTGCATGTAAAACCCACAATAAAAGTCTTAACATCAACACACTGTTTTTTCCTCAGTTATATTGAAGTTTTTTTTTTTTTGTTTTTAAAACACTAGAATCTCTATTGGGGGGGTAAAAGAACTCTTCCAAATCAGGAAGGGTGATTAATTATATTCACCAAGTTTGATCCTGTAAAACTGATAGTTTTGATTTATTTTTGAATGTTTGTTAGCAAGAAGCACAAAGGCTCAAAGTCAATACAATGGCAGGGCTGTATTACTAAACATTCTTTACTCCGAATTCTGACTGGCTGTCAGGGACATTATTCAGAACAAAATATTCACCCCTTTAAATAAAAATCATTGTAGTAAAATCCTCACAACTGATATTTCTGTGTAACCAGAAGAGGTCCAAAATAGTAAGTGGAGTGCACATGTTGTCTCAGGACTTCTCCTGTCACCTAACATGAGCTGCTCCCTAACTAAGCATTTTGGCGTCTGAAACAAAACATTATCTAATTCAACAGAGACTAGATTTAGAACTTGTATAAACCGTCTCTCTGCCAGCCACGGTGGACTACAGTAAGGTTGATTTGTTATTGGATATTTTCTTGACCTTTGGTTTCTAATCAGGGACCAAACCAGTGTCCACATAAATAATGTAGTCAACAGCCACATCACCATACTCTGATATACTCTGTCCCTAACACGGACCACATTGAATGCCGACATAGAGACACTGTATGTTTGAAAGTTGACAGTAATATTACAGTATATGAGAGTATGATGATGTTTCTGTATACTGCATTTCCCATGGTGCTTTGCAGTAACATATTGTGCGTATTGTGTCACTTCGGTGTGCTGCCACGGTGCCCACTGCTCTGTTTATTTTAACAGCTTTTCGTGTATTTTTCACACTAGCGACTATCTACTCTTCTCTGCACTACCCTTTGACTTGCTCTGTCTATACACGAATAGGTCTCTTAATCGCGTGTAACCACAACCTGATAGTTTTCACCGGTCCTTGTTAGCCACACTAACTAGCCTAGCTATGGCGTCTCTCTGCTCTCCTCCTCTCTCCTCTCCTGCTCTCAGGACAGGTCCTGTGTGCCACATGTTCAGTTACTCCTCGTCCTCCTTTAGTGATAACGGTACTTGTATTAAATGTACTTTATTTGTAGCTCTGGAGGCGAGGGTCAGTGAGTTAGAGGCACGGTGCCGCACCACTGAGCAGCCGGTAGCGCAGATAGCTAGCCAGCCACCTGTAGCCGGTGCGGTACCCGTAGCTTCAGTTAGCCGTCCCTCTGCAGTTCCCGAGCAGCCGGGAGGTTGGGTGACTGTTCGAAGGACGCATAGCACCAAACTGAAGCCTACAGTACACCACCAACCACTCCACGTTTCTAGCAGATTTTCCCCGCTCAGCGACACACCTGCTGAGACGGCAACTCTGGTAATCGGCAGCTCCATAGTCACACGACACCAGGGGCCATAGTTAAATGCATCCCGGGGGCTAGAGCGGGCGATATCGAATCATTTTTGAAACTGCTGGCTAAAAATAAACGTAGATGCAGTAAAATCGTTATTCATATAAGGGTGATTCTTCAATTCGGGGCACTTCTGACTTTTGGAATTTTGAAAAAATTGAAAAAAATATCTTCTTTAATCTCTATTTTTTCAATTTCAAAAAGTTTATCAATTGGTCTGGAACAATGATCTTAGCATAGCTTTGATTGTACTAAATGATAATTTTGATATTATGATGCTTTTTTCAAAGTTGTCACAGCAAAATGTCATTACCATCACACCAACAAAACACTAATTTTAATACAAAATGGTTTGATAAATGGTTTGATAAAAGTTATCACAATCATTCCAGTAAGTACAAAACATGCTCTTTAAGAATCATGTTCTAAATATTTGTTAGTACATTTAAAATACATTTTAATGACATGTTCTCTCTAACTTTTTAATATATTGCCTTGTCTCAACAATGAAATATTGCATACTAATCAGAATATTTGAATTGCAATGTATATTCTTTCAGAAAATGATAATTTAGACTTTTAAACATTACCACAATGATTGAGGTAAAACCAAAGTTAACAAAAATGCAACATTTTCTATCAAAAAATGTACTGTGACGGTAATGACACCATGTTTTGGTAATGACAACATGTTCTGGTAATGACATAAAAATGAACACTGGTGTTTTTTTGTTGTTTTTTTTCAACAAAAGAAAGATAAATAAAATATTACTTTTTAAAACAACACCTTTTGAACACTTAACCTTCCATTAAAATGAATCATTTGGTAAACTACCACAGCATTGCTTATGTAATAATATCTTATTTGGCCGGCTGGCTCATTTCTGACATAAAAAAGGATCAAACGAGAATTGGCATGCTTAACTCAAATGTCCCATATGATGGGTGCCAATCCAAAAATGATGAAATAAAAAATAAAGTTTTCAGCACTCTCAAATAAATGTGTAGCACATTAATTCATGTACAGTAACAGTGGCGTGATCCATATTAAACAACAGTCAAGGACCTGCTGGTGATTATCAACCAGGTTATATAAACCATCTGAACAATGTCATAAAAAGACAAAAACTAGTAAGAAATACAGTATAGTGAGAAAAATAGCATTTAAGTCAGTCAGTCATTTTCTATACCTGCTTATACCTCATTAAGGTCACATGGTCTGCTGGACCCTATCCCAGCACGTTACAGCGAGAGGCAGGGATACACCCCAGATGGTCACCAGCCAATCGTGGGGCAAACACACCATTCACTCAGACACTCACACCTACGGGCAATTTAGAGTCTCCAATTAACCTCAGGATGTTTCTGGACTGTGGGAGGAAGCTGGAGTACCCGGTTAAAACCCACGCAGACATGGGGAGAACATGCAAACTCCACACAGAAAGGTCCCAGACCCAGGACCAAGGAGGTCTTGAACCTGCGACCTTCTTGCTGTGAGGCAACAGCACTAACCCCTGCGCCACCATGTCGTCCTAGTATTTAAGTCATTAAAATAAAAAATATATATATATATCACATTCTGTGACTGCAACAACCACATAAGTAACCAATTGATTTTACGCACTAAGAAAATGCACTTAATATAAAAACTCATCATGTGCCGAACCTCAATAGTAGAATCATTAAGCTATTTTGACAGTTTAAAGTGTGCCACCAACATAAACCTTAGACACAAGTTTGTTTCATTCCCCGAGGGAGCACAACATCTCCCACACATTCTCTGGTAGCCTCATGTGCCTTTCTGTGACTGGCTGGGGCTCTGGGACAAGACCAAGCAGATCATGTGGCTGATACCACAGAACATCATCTCTCATAGGCCAAAAGAAACGGTTCTTGCCAATGATGCTTACTGTTTTCACAAGGGTACAACCTGCTGCATCTACACCCTGAATGATGTCTGGATACACATCTTGGTCATATAGAATGGCACACCTTTGTCCTATCAGTTGATCTGTGATCTCTGAAGCGGGGACAAGTGTTGTTGGCTCATCTCAGATTGAAGCTTCAGGAATGGGCACTTTATTCTCATGTTCTTCCTGACCTATAGGAAATATGGGAGGTGTGTTTCCAGCTATATAACTTTGTATCTTCTCTCTGTTATCACGAGCCCTTTTGTTTCTTTGATTAACTTTAACGTCTCCTGTGTCTTTGTTCCCGCTTTGATAAATATGAGATGGCTTTCAATTTTCCTGGCTCTTTTCTTTTTTTGTATCTCTCTTTTTCTCTTTCAAGATATTTCTGATATTTTTCAAGATCTTCCTTGATTTTCTCTCTGTATTTTTTTTTACGTTGAGCTGGTTTAGCTGGAGCCATGTTGACATCTTCAAACAAAAATAATTTAAATTACGGTTGGTCACTGTTCAACTATGTATCATATTAAAGTAGGAAATAGTAAATCAAGATAATATATTCTAGTTATAAGGTAATAAACAGATAAATTGTCATTACCATCACTGATTGTCATTACCATCACAGTCACTTTTGTGATGGTAATGACACATGATGGTAAGGACAATTTTCACATTTTGCAAACAATGTTGGCTAAGTTCTAGACTTGCTAGGCTAACTGGTCAGCTACCATACAATATACACTAATTATATGTAAATAAAGGGAAATTTTCTATTAATGAATTAAAATACTCAAATAGTAACTTGTTTGGTAATGACACGCAATAAACATACTCTCAAATTAGGATGTATAAAACATCAAATTACTTACATATGTGGGCATCAAAAAATCAGGTTTCTGCCTCATGTCTGGGAATGACCATCTGGAGCATCTAATTTGCATGCAATAATGTATGTAACAATTTGAAAAAACTTTATTTTTCTCAAAAATGTTGAGTGTGATGGTAATGACAGATGTATGAGGGACAGCGATATCTAACTGTAAATAAATTGCAAATTGAACAAATATAAACTATATGCATTTGAAAACTGTCTTTTTAAGTTCTTATGAGGAAATGAAAAGTAAAGTTTTAATGAATTTAGCAGTTTTTATTAGCTTTATTATAGAGGGATGTCAGCAAATCTGGGTTGGGGACAAGCCCAAAACAATAAAATTCTTGCACATTTGAATATTCAACACACTGAAAAAAATATTAAAATATCATCATTGAGACACAGTTATTTTTTTCATAGCTACTACAACCTAACTTTAACAAATACAATGATTGTTTTTTCTAAAAATTTTCTTGAAAATCTACCCAGGGGACAGAAAAACTCCCTTAATTGAAGAATCACCCATATACACCAATCGGAGGTCATGAAAAATTAATGTCGCATCAGTGAGTGAATATGCCAAAACGATGTAGTTTTCTCTGGTCCCCTCCCCAATGTGACGAGTGATGACATGTTTAGCGGCATGTCGTCATTCCACCGCTGGCTGTCGAGGTGTTGTCCAGCAAACGATGTGGGCTTCTTTAACAACTGGACACCTTTCTGGGGAAAACCTGGTCTGATTAGGAGAGACAGTATCCATCCCACTTTGGATGGAGCAGCTCTCTTATCTAGAAATATGGCCGAGTTTATTAGATGACCAAAACTTTGTCAACAACCCAGAGTTGAGACCAGGAGGCAGAGCTGCAGTCTTACACGCTTCTCTGCGCATCCATTAGAGCAGTCATCCATCCAGTCCTTTAGTATAGAAACTGTGTCTGTCCCCCGTCCACCTACATTAATTAAAGATACTACTACTACTATACTACTCTTCATTAATACAGGAGAATAAGAACAACCCCAGGTTTCTCTTCAGCACTGTAGCCAGGCTAACAGAGAATCACAGCTCTACAGAACCATCTATTCCCTTAGAACTAAGTAGCAATGACTTCATGAGCTTCTTTAATAATAAAATCACATCCATTAGAGACAAAATCCATCACCTCCTACCTTCAACAGGTATTGATCTGTATAGTGATATAGCAAGTTTGGAAACAGCTGTAAATCCTAATATGTATTTAGACTTTTTTACTCCCATCAACTTTCATCAATTAACTTTAATCATTTCTGCAGCTAAGCCTGTCTTTTAGACCCCATCCCAACCAGGCTGCTCAAAGATGTGTTACCTCTAGTTAGTCATTCTTTATTGGATACGATTAATGTATCTTTATTATCAGGTTATGTTCCTCAGTCCTTTAAGGTAGCTGTAATTAAACCACTTCTTAAAAAGCCCACATTAGACCCAGAGGCCTTAGCCATCTACAGACCGATATCAAACCTTCCCTTCCTGTCTAAGATACTTGAGAAAGTTGTAGCCAATCAGCTGTGTGACTTTCTCTATAACAATAGTCTATTTGAGGATTTTCAATCAGGATTTAGAGTGCATCATAGCACAGAGACGGCATTAGTTACAAGTTACAAATGACCTTCTAATGGCATCTGACAAAGGCTTTATCTCTGTACTTGTCCTGTTAGATCTTAGTGCCGCATTTGACACCATTGACCATCAAATTCTTTCAGAAACTGGAGCATCAAATTGGCATCAAAGGAACCGCCCTAAGCTGGTTTAAGTCATATTTTTTAGATCGAACTCAATTCGTTCAGGTCGAAGATTAATCCTCCACGCATACCAAAGTTTACCATGGAGTCCCACAAGGTTCTGTACTTGGAACACTTCTATTTAGTTTATATATGCTTCCTTTAGGGAACATTATTAGGAATCACTCCATTAATTTTTATTGTTATGCTGACGACACCCAATTATATTTAGCAATCAAACTTGATGAAACCAACCAGCTAACTAAACTCCAAACATGCCTTAAGTATATACAAATTTGGATGACCTACAACTTTTTAATGTTAAATTCAGACAAAACTTAAGTTCTTGTAATTGGACCCAAATACCTCAGAAATTCTCTTTCTAGAGAATTAGTTACTTTAGATGGGATCACCCTGGCCTCTAGCTCCACTGTAAAGAATCTTGGAGTTGTTTTTGATCAGGATCTGTCCTTTAATGCCCACATAAAACAAATTTTGAGGACTGAATCCTTCCACTTACATAATATCACTAAAATCAGACACAGGAACCAAGATTAGAGATCGCATCTCTCCCATTCTGGCCTCGTTGCATTGGCTACCTATTAAATCGAGAATGGGAAGATTCTTCTCCTTACATTAAAAACTCTCCATGGTCAGGCACCATCATATATAAAAGAGCTCATAACACCTTACTACCCCTCTAGAACACTGTGCTCTCAGGATGTTGGGCTCCTTGTGGTTCCTATTGTCTCCAAAAGTAGAATGGGAGCCAGAGCCTTCAGCTATCAAGCTCCTCTTCTCTGGAACAAACTACCATTCTGGGTTCGGGAGGCAGACACGGTTATCACTTTTAAGAGTAGACTCAAGACTTTCCTTTTTGATAAAGCTTATAGCTAGGGCTGGCTCTGGTCATCCCTTAGTTATGCTGCCATATGATTAAACTGCTGGGGGACTCCTCTCTCTCTCTCTCTCTCTCTCTCTTGCTTTCTCTCTCTCTCTCCCTCTCTCTCACTTTCCCCCTCTCTCTCTCCTCCCTCCCTCTCTCTCTCTCGCTTTCTCTCTCACTTTCCCTCTCTCTCTCCCTCTCTCTCTCTCTTGCTCTCTCCACCTCCAACTGTGGACTTACATGTCCACAGATGGATGTTACTAACAAAACTCCCCAGAGTTTCTGTGCTCTATCGTCCAGCAGGTTCTCGTGGCTGCTGCTGTGATTCTGCACGATGTCCACTACACATTTATTCCTGGGAGTGGCTACTGCTTCAGTTCAGCCGCATGAGGCCCAATGATGACAACTCCTGATGCAACTCATCAAGGCCCCTTGATTCTCTACAGACTGAATCATTTTTACATCTCACAGACTGAAAAATCATCATCAGATGCATGTCTGTCAGTCTTGGTCCATCTATAGCCTGTCCGTCAATGGGAGTGGATCTCTCCTTCACTGTGGTTCTCCTTGAGGTTTCTTCTTTTTCCCACTGGGTTTTGGAGTTTTTCCTTGCCGTGAAGGAGGGTCTAAGGCGGGGGATGTCTGGGTTGCTGACATTTTGTGAAGCCCAGTGAGGCAACTGTGTTGTGATGTTGGGCTATAAATAAAATTGAATTGAATTGCACTTTTTATTTATGTGGACCCTGACTTGGTCTCTGATTTAAAAACACAGATGAACCAAATGTTAAGAAAATAACCAATGTTCTGGACTGGGTTCATTTTTAAAAGGAATTGATGTATTTGTGTTCTCCTCCAGCCACTAGGTGGTGTCTTTTCTTTTGGGGTTTGGGCAGTCATGTTGAAATTCAGTTAGTCATGTGACATGTATAGGAAATCCCCTTGTATGCTCTGTGACATTAAGAAGAATTTGGCATGGTAGACTGAGCAGCTGATAAATCCAACCTCATCCTCTTTAAGATCGTTTTTAGAAGCATCGTCTGTAAGTATATGTGAATAATATTGTTTGTGTTAACATATTAAATGTATATTTTCGTATATTTTGTAATTTTACTTAAGTAACGGTTGGTAATTATTTGGCATCACGCTTTTCACAGATTATGCTAGTTATTAGCTTGCTAGGTTAGTTGTAGACCATATGCTTGGGGATGTGTTTGGATATTTTGATAATTACGCATTTTATGCTGATTGTATATTTTATTTTCTTTCTTTATTGTAGTTTTACACCTTTTGCATGGTGTCAATGAATAAATTCTGCAAATCTGACCAGCGTGTGGAAGGAGTCATCTGTCTGTCTAATTAAGGAAGGGGAACTCTTTAATGAGGGCAGAACAAGCCAACTTACCTTTACTCCGGTATCTTGTTACACTATCTGCACTGCACTGCACTCCTCCATTTTCTGATATACTTTAATCTCTAATTAGAATCTTGATGTTTTACCACAAAGCTTGTAATGTTCAAAACAAAATATTAAACATTGAAGCAAAATTAAACCATCTATTCAGATTCAATTCTGTATTGTCAGATTTTAAAAATTCATTAAAAAAGTCTAAATGTTTTCTGGACGCTCCACTGCATTCCTGTTCTTTATGCTCCTAGCTACCTCCATGCATAATTTGAAGTCAGTACCATTTTAAAATAATCTTATGCTGAAATCACAACCAATACACACTATATGACTAATGAGACGTTTTTAAACATTTGTTAAAAATAATTATCAATTTGTTTTAAACAAATTACACTGCATTCAACATGTCCATGTATATTTCTCCCATGTGTGAGGAAGTTTTTTCATTTGAATACAGTTGACACAAAAATTATTATTCCTATTATTGTGTTTTATAGATTGTCCTTAAACCTCTGTACCAAACAGTCAGTCAGTCATTTTCTATACCTGCTTATTCCTCATTAGGGTCACAGGGGTCTGCTGGAGCCTATCCCAGCGTGTTACGCCGAGAGGCAGGGACACACCCCAGATGGTCGCCAGCCCATCGTGGGGCACACACACCATTCACTCACACACTCACACCTATGGGCAATTTAGAGTCGCCAATTAACCTGAGCATGTTTTTGGACTGTGAGAGGAAGCAGGAGTACCTGGTGAAAACCCACCAGACACGGGGAGAACATGCAAACTCCACACAGAAAGGTCCCAGACCCAGGACCAAGGAGGTCCTGAACCTACCACCTTCTTGCTGTGAGGCAACAGTGCTAACCCCTGTGCCACGATGTCGCCCCTGTACCAAACAATAATGACAATTCAGTTTCCACATAAGATCATGTTTTTCATGTTAACTTGTAAACATATTTCTGTACAATACAAAGACTTCAAATTATCCATAGCATTCCCAGGGACATGTAGAACAAGAACACAGTGGAGTTTACAGAAAACAATGAATAATTTACACTGAAATCTCAGTAGTATTTATGAGAGCATTTCAATCGTGTGTGATAGCATTTCAGCAGTGTGTGTGAGACCATTTCAGTTGTGTGTGTGACAGCATTTCAGTTGTCTGTGTGAAATTGTAACCCACTTGAAATTTAGTATTATGTATTTTAAACAGTTGTTCTTGTTCCTGTTGTTTCTGCTAATAGTCATATGTAATATGGGTTCCAGAGTTACTGTTTTATTTTATTAATAGGTGCACATGGAGTTTTATTTGTCTTATTATCCACTTTGCAGCAGTTAAGTGTTTTACAGAACAATCAATAGGTGGTGCCTGTGTCATGCAGCTCCCTTTTGCTTCTCTGTATTTTTTTCTTCTACGCCTGCTGCAAAAAGATGGAGGTAGCTACAGCTCTGCCTTGTAAGGAAAAAGAAACAGATAGTAACAATAGTATTTTAAAACCTGGGAAGGTAAAACAATGTGCCTAAATAATTACTGCCGTGTATTGTGACTGCAGTGCAAGCGACTATTGGAGGAGTGGTAATCCATGGTCAGCCTGATGAGTTGTAATGGAGGGAGCGCATTGGACTTCAGACTCAAGTCGGGACGCCATCTTGATTTCTTTTGTGCTGGTGGGATCCGGCCATTGCAGAGTGACAGAGATCACAAATAAATACTGACTGAGTTCAGAGGTACGAGGGGGGTTGTGCACAACCGGACAAAATTTACATGTGCAGCTATATATATATTTTTTCTTCTGGCTAGATTTTGTTAATTTATTTTTTAGAAACACATGCCATGTTGTGAACTGAAAAAAACAATCATGTTATTTAAAAGAATGAGTCATTCGTAACAACGGGTTGGACCACACCTCCTTACCAGGGCCTAGTCCACATCAATGGGAGAATATTTGAATCCAAATTTTTATGGCCCCAGTTCAAACAATGTGATGCACATGCCAAAGAAGTAGGTGGTGATAGCGTCCTAACAGGGACAGAGGGACACAAACATTTTAGCCATCACAAGGCTAGAGCACATCACACGTCTCCATGGATACAACTTCCTGTATAACATTGCACATTGTGACGTCAAACAATGCCAACGAGAAATTGCAGTTCATGTTTTACTTATTTGCGGAAATTATGTTAACCAAAGACAAGAGTTGATCAGAAAGAGAGAGATTTTCTTCTGGATTATATAGAAGGAAATAGAACAATAATTTATGGTTGCAGTTTTCCTGTCCACACATGACTGCTGAAACTGGACTTTTTGAAAAGTTCACCCTGGACTGGTTACAAAAAACTCTGCCTGAATGTGTGCAGAGAAACACACTGTTTCAAAAATACCTGCATCTAAAGCCCCTGCCCCTAAAATCAGAGTTTCTGCCATTCTCGCTCAGAGTGTTCTGAAGAAAGTTCAGGAATCTCTCCTAAGACAAGAATCCTTGCTAAACACTTCACTAACTAGACACTTCATGTGTCTGTGTTTCTTTTTTTTTATCCGTAAGTGTAACTTTCAATAAGTGTGCTGTTCCACACAAATGCTGGTGTAGCAACCCAACATGTCTAAGTCTCATATTAAGAACTGTACTCAATTCAAATGTTTGCAATTTCCAGAAGTGCAGTGTGAAGAGCAGCCCTCTATTTCCTGCCTGGATATCCAACAAATATACTGAGGTGCCTGAGGAACAGGCATTTCTCTTGCTACCATGAGGTCTGAACCGAGCCACACTTTCATCAGAACTATGGGTGTGTTTAGGACACAGACATGCATTAAGACTGCCAAACATTTACTGGGAAAAAGGTTTCATTAAGAAACGAGGTTGAATTCCCTTCCATGAAGGGTTTCTCAGAATTTATTCCGAAGGCATTGTATGAAAACACTTGGTGTTTGTGGAAGCATGTTGACAGATGTGCTGTTGACCCCTCAACTAAATTAGAGTGCTGAGGGTGAAAATAAGGTCTGTTGAACAATACTTCGGTAAAAAGCCAACTTGGGATTTGCTCGGGGCATTCTTTTCAGTGAGGAAATGTAGGAGCCTGGGGTTTATGACCATACAGAGGATTTTTCTAGAGGTTGCTGTTGACACAGATCCCACAGTACTTATTGGGGTCAAATTTGTCTCCACTTTTGTGGAGTGGTGTCAGCCTGTTATGGGGCACATCATTCATTCACACCTAATTTAGAGTCTTCAGTTAAATCGGAGTGTTTGGACCTTGGGAGGAAGCTAGGAAACCTGGAGAAAACCCACACAGACATGGGGAAGACATGAAACTCCACACAGTTTTAATATAGCTAATTAGAATTTGAGGTCTGGGAATTTCATCATTTCATTTAGGACGGGGTCTACACTGCAGGGTTTCTGGTGTTATACCTATATATATGTCTCCACTTTGGATGGGTAGATACTCATGTTTTCATTTAGGCCTTTAGGTTTGAAAGGCCAAAATTATTCTTAATTAGTCTTTCTACTGCCCTGTTTACACCTTCACTGTTGCATTGAAAGGGCTTTTCCAGGAATTGGTCTAAAAGCGATTGGACCTGTACTGTTACCTAGAGATGTGCTCTAGTTGCATCTACTATAGGAGTATGGTAGTACCTATAGTACCTACTCCTTAAAGTGTACCGTTAACTATGTACATTCCCAGTTAACAACATAGCTGTAGGAGTTGTGACCCATGTTTGTTTGTTGTTTGGTCATACATATGTCTGGTAGGGTATATTGAAGATCTTTCCATCTACTGGTAGATGTTTGTCTTCCTGTGTGCTGAGAGTGTCAGATTCTAGTCAGTTCCTGGAGTTGAAGTCCCGGCAGACTAGTCAAGTCAATTTTATTTGTACAGCCCAAAAGCAGCTTCGCCTCAACGGCTTTAGTGTTTGGCCAACCCCCTCCCATCATACAAGGAAAAATTCCCTAAAAAAATATGGATGGACAGGCTGTAATAGATGATGTGAACAGTTTGGAAACAATACGTTTAGAACAGAAAAAAGAGTTGAGTATGACATTAATTAGAGTAACAGAAATACAGTAATACCTTGGCTTACAAGTTTAATCTGTTCCCAGACCTAGCTCGTAAGTTGATTTACTCATGTCAGAACAATTTTTCCAATAAGAAATAACGGAAATGCCATTAATTGGTTCCAATGCCCTCCAAAACCTCACCAATTTTCGTTTATACATTTTGAATAAGAATAATGATGTGTCTACACAGTGAATAATCTATAAGAAAATTATTTTAAAACATAATAAAAGAAAGTGTAAAGAAATAACCATGTTTTCTGTGTACTTTACCTTGAAGAGCAGATGGAGAAAAACTAAACTGTTTTATGAGGTTTGTTTTTCCCTCCCTTCCAAAATACTTCATTGCATAATACCAATGCTTGAGCTGTTGCAACTTTTTCAGGATATTTTTATTCAATAAATCTTGAAAGTTTCAGAGATGAGATGGGTGATGAGCATATGACGCTGCGCTTGCTTGCTGCGCTTGCTGCGCTACCTAGTGGCGAGAAATTTGTATGCTCATAAGTTACATCAAAGCTTGTATACTAAAGCAAAATTTTTCCTGAGTAATGGCTCATATATTGGAAAACTCAAGTTAATGTGCTCATAAGTCAAGGTATTACTGTATATCAATTCATGGTGTATGTGGAGAATGAGGAGACAGGAGGTGAACCAGGATATTGTCAGACCCTCCTACAACCAAAGACTCCTTGCAGTGGCTGCAATGCAGCATGGTCTGTGAATGGGAAAACACAGGGCAGGACTCCAGGAAGAAAACAGATTTAAAAGAGTACATCAGATACACATTCTACAATGTTTATGCCATATGTGCATACCTCCTAAGTCTCTTCCCTCTTTGATTTCTGTTAGTTTAGTGAATGGTACTACCATCTCCTCAGTGTCATATCTCCTGTAGGACAATTATATCTATAATTTTAATTTCTTCATTGAAGTCTGTTTTTTGTTATTTTTATCAAAGGCAGGTGTGGGTGGGGTGTTCATCTCTCTGCTCCTCCAATAGGATGTGCTCAGTTTGCTTGAGTTGAGTGAAACATCTTTCAGGGTCTCTTGCTTTGAGGAGACATTTGGTCATCCAGGCTGTGCTAACTGTGCTGGTCCAGGGTGGGGCGCCAACTAAACATTTAGTTTCACTACACACCGTCTAGACATTTGTGCATTTACCCTTTGGATGAGGGCAGGGTGAAAGTCCCATCTGGGTAACAGGGCAGAGATGATTACCTTTGCACAGGTGAATGTGATGGAGGCTTTTTCTCTCACTCCCTTAACAAATTTGGTAATTTCTTTTCTTGTGTTCTCAAGTCATTTGTGCCAGTGTGGGTGATGATATGGCTGCAAGAGCCCAGGTGTTCCTCCGTCAACAATTTCATGGCATTTCTGGTATTTCGGCACTTTTGCTACTCTGTGGTTTGGAGAAAGTTTTTCCTCTTCCACATATCTCTCATTTCAGATTATCAGGAGCACAATTCATGGATTCTGTGTACGATTTTTTTCTGGAGTTGTGTTACTGTGGTCTGTTGGAGGGCGGTCTTGGGTTTGTAGCGCTTCTCTGAGCGACTTTAAAGACTGCTCCTCATCTTCTAGTCTTTTCACCACAGCCGTCCCTAACTCCATCACAGAAAATGCTGATGTCAGACTGTGGCACATTTCACTCATTTCAAATCATTTCAAATGATTGTCACTTGCAAATTTCAGATGCAGATAAGATCTGCGTATTTCAAAGTTTCACTTCATTCATTCATTCATTTCAATATTTCAATATAAATTAATTAAATAAATTCCTCTGTCCTTGTACGTCTTTCTCAGATCCTTGCCAGGAGGAACTACAAAATGAGGAAATGACATGAGTGAAGGAAGCCAGGAGATATGTTATCATATGGAAAAGCAACAATTGTCAGCGGTTCAAATATTACATTTTGTTGCCTTCTGGTGATGAAATGAAAATGTAATTGTCTGAAGCCAAAGTCAAAGTCTGTGCAAGAAACTCCAGTATTGTTTTGACCATGACCTCTTGTGTCTCATTTGTTCACATTGATTCCTGTCCAGTCATAATGAGTATCCACTGTAGGTGTGGACAATTTCACAGAATGAGTACAGATCCCTTTCCATGATGAGGACAGTAACTACAAAGATCCAGCAGACATGAATGATAACAACAGTGTATTTAGTTCTCACTAGGTCCAGCTGTAATTGTAATTTATCTTGTATTTATCCTCTTCAGTTCTTTTAAGAACATTGAACCCTGCTCTCTGCCTGCTGGTGTTGTATTATTGTAGAAGGTCAGTACTTCCAATCTATGATTTTGTGAAAATCTCATTCAGACTGCTGTATTGTTGACCAAACTTATCACAACATATTTTTAATCTGTTCATTTTGCAATTGAGTTTTTTCTGCAACAGAGCAGCTGTTTTTTGCCTTTACCACTTTTGCCCTGATCTTAATATTGGAAAGCTCTCCAGTCATCTGATTCTTCTTCCTTACAATTACATTGCTCAATAGCATTTTGACTATTCATGGTTCACCAACTGAATTCAGTTTTCCAGTGAAAAGAAAGCCTAACAAAATAAGTCAATGATTTTTTGAGAACAAGGAGGAGGGATACAACCCATGGATGAAATGAAAGAGACAGAACACATACACACACAAACACACACTGAAATGCTCATAAACTGCTCCCTTCACAGATAATTGTGAAAGTAAACTGTATATGTAATACTACATCATTGTACACCTTGAGGGCCAGAACTTTTAGACATACCGCAGACAAAACATAGAGACAGGAACACAGCAACTACTAAGGCCACATTCCAACCAAAAACTGTGTGTGTGCCACACGGGGGGACTTAGTGAATGACCTGCAGAACTAAAGTACCAAAGGCTCAGTAACACCAGGGACTCAAATCCTGCAAAGACGGGTCCCCCTGCCTAAGTCAGTACATGTCCAGTCTCATCTGAAGTTTGCTAGAGAGCATTTGGATCATCCAGAAGAGTAGAGAATGTCATATGGTAGATAAAAAAGATAAAACCAAAATTAAACTTTTTTTTATAAAAACACAACATGTAGTGATTGGAGGAGAAATAATGCTGAATTGCATCTAAAGAACACCATACCTAATGTGAAGCAAGGGGATGGAAATATCAGGCTTTGGGGCTGTCTTTCTGCAAAGGAACCAGGTGACTGATGTGTAAAAGAAAGAATGAATAGGGCAATGTATCATGAGATTTTGATTGAAAACCCCCTTCTATCAGCAAGGCAATGAGAATGAAATGTGGCTAGATCTTTCAGCATGACAGTGATGCCAAACATACCACCTGGGCAACAAAGTGTCTTTTTACAAAGAGTGTAGGACCTTTAAAAGAAGCATTTAAAGGTCCTGGAGTGGCCTAGCCAGATCTTAACCCCATAGAAAATCTTTGGAGGGAGTTTGTGTTACCCAGCGATAGCCCCAAAACATCACTGCTCTAAAAAAGATCTGCATGGAGGGATGGGTCAAAATACTAGCAACAGTGTGTTAAAACTTGAGGACTTGTGAGGACTTAGAGAAAATGTTTTTGACCTCTGTCATTGCCAACAAAGGGTACCTCTCATAGTTGAGGTATATGATGAAAAGTACAGATCTCTCTCATCTTTTTAAGTGAACTTGCACAGTTGGTGGCAGACTAAATACTTTTTTGCCCCACTGTATACAGTAAGGAATCTCTGTATGTGTGTGTGTCTGTGACTGAGACTTGAAGCTGAACTTCCCCTGCCCTGTCAAAAAATAAATGGCCAAATTTGTGCAGCTGTATTAACATTTTATTGACTATAAATCTGTTAGAACATGTTCATATTGAAGACAGCTACTTATCATAAATAAATAAATTACATGTCCGTACATTCCCATACCGCTTCCTGGTCTCTGGTCAATGCATTTCCCCATAGATGCTGAGCTTCTCTGAGAGTGAATGGGGCTTTTTTTTCATCTCCTCGAAACTCGGCGCCCAGTGGATAAATGCTGAAAATTAGAGCCCGCCCGGACGCTGAGCGTCTCTGGGAGTCAATGGAGTGTGGGTGGGGCCTGGACGCTGAGCGTCCGCATGGTGATTGGAGGAAAATCAGAATGTAGCGGTGATGCATGGTGATTGGAGGAAAAGCACAATGTAGTTTGACTGACAGGTTTCAAAACTATATAATGCAGACACCCCAGATTCTAAAGACATTTCAGGGGAATGTTTATCGATTGCATCTCTCTCTCTCTCTCTCTCTCTCTCTCTCTCTCTCTCTCTCTCGCTCTCACTCTCTCGCTCACCTGCGCAATCGAAGCGATCCACGTATAATGCACGACTTACTGTTTTGCCTACACACTCTCACTCGCATTGCATATTTATGAAAAAAAACACTCGCACAGTATAAAATCCGGGATATTTTACCCGACTCGCAGGCATCACGGAGCCACTCTCAAGAACTTCCGGGAGACTTGGGACGTCTGCATGACGTCACCTCAGCTGCATGATTCCAGTCCCATTGTGGATTTTCCATGTGAAGTCAAATGACAAGCAGAGACTATTTGTTGGCCTTTCCAGAGTGAAATAATTCACTCTTACACTGTAAATAAATCACACTCACGTATTTCATTGTTCTATAAATATTAAAGTTTCCTTGTTCTTCTTATTGTTGTTCTAGTTTTAATTACCTTTTGTTCGATAGTGCAATCATACTCGGCTAGTGACCAGCTAGCATCATGATGGCTAACAATGCTAACATTGGACCAAGTTTCCCAGAAGTTCCGAGTTCCATCTCGATAAACTACAAACATTTCCCTGAAATGGCTTTTTGGAACTTGGGATGACTGTAAATAACATGTTTATGACGGCAAATATGATCTTCCCCTGTTTGAAAGATCACAAATCGCCACTGAAGTCCACCATTGTTGTAGCATCAAGTGAAAACAGAGAGATGGTGCATCTGTATGTTATCTGTAGTCATTAGTGCATTGATCTGGTTGTTGGGTAAACAGAGTAAAATCCATGATTTCCTGGGGAAGGATTTTTCCATGTTTCCATGAGACGCTCTGATGTCAGAAGTTATCAGTGCAAATATATATGTCATAATGTATTTGCTTGGTATTATTTATAGTACTCAGGTGGTTAGAAGAATCGTCATTTCCCCGGTTTATGTGGAGATGCTGTTGAAGCACAGATACCACGCTGGTGAGATGTTTAGTTGTTTATATAAAAGTAGACCTAATATATAATTAAAAAAAAACTCCTGATGTTCGGCTCAACAGTCAGTATTGTATTCTATCAGCTGAGGCGGAGACGCTCAGAGAGAAAGTGAACACCAGTTGATGCTGGTTCTGAAATATAAATAAATATAAAATGTGAATTTGGTCCCGTGTTTGGTTCGTTCATGCTGTATAGAACCAGATTAGGATTTACTTGATACGAACCGAGACCCTCTATTTTCAAGCGGACCAGAGTTTGGTCCGCTTGTTTGTTTGTTTGGACCAGAGTTCTATGAGTTTTCACACCTAGACAAACAAAGTGGAACTATCCAAGGAAACCAACTCTAGTCCCTTTAAAGCGACCAAATCAGGACAGTGTGAAATCCCCTCAGTGTCACATCCTTTTAACAAGATGATGAATGATCATTGATTCAAAAACATCAACCAAACAGCAGCCATAAATTTCAATTTAATTCAGATGCTCTTTTGTTAATGTGATCATTAGATGATGTGCTCTGGTTGAGCAGAATTAAACATGCTGCCTTAAGAAATTTAGTTGTGTTGTTTTTTGGAAGGTGTAGGAAATAGGGGGTGCACCAACCAGGTTGGGATATAGATGGGGGTGTGCGGCTAAAAAAGTTTGGGAACCACTGTTCTACAGCATTAAAGAAATATAGAACTATAGTAGAAGGCAAGGCAAGACAATGAGGAACAGGTAAGCACAGAAACTAACAGGATGGAGAACAGAGGGGAGTGGGTCAGGGTAAGCACATGGAATGTCAAAAGAAGATACAGCAAACACAAACCAACCAACCAACAGACGACTACAGACACGTCCTCTTGTCCCATCGTAAATATTTTGCTAGGTACTGTGTCAGTGCCTTGTTTGGTGGATACTGGGTCCATTGTGTCTGCCATTACAGAAAGCTTTTTTCAGGAGTATTTTGCCACCTAGGATCATGATTGCTTGCAGTTCTGTAATTGGCTGCAGCTCCAGGCCACTAATGGTCTAGCCATCCCGTATGTTGGTATGACAGGAATTGTGGAATCTTGGTGGTTAAGGACCCCCCTGGAGCAGTGACCTTAGTCCTTGGAGTCTTGGGAATGAATGTCATCAGACAGTCCTTTTGGGGGCCTATGGCTGCTCTTTGTTGGAAGCACCCTCAGTGTCAGGCACACCGTGGTTGTGGCCGTTTATGAAATTGGTGGCAGCCACTTGCCCTGAGCACTTCTTAGGACAGAACACTTTGTTTGAGCCACCTGAGTCTGGCCTGCCAGCAGGGCTGTTCACTTCCCCATGCCGATTAAGGGTGGTTTGGGGTATGGTTTGGGTCCCTGTGGTCAATGTGGGGACAACCGATGTCCTTTTGTATCCCCTGGTTGGCCTCGGTTCTTTGAGTGCCACTCAGGTGGTCAGTCTTCCAGCAGGAGTGATTGAGGTGGAGCCAGCCCTGGCCACGGTGTCGTCACAGACCACCACTCCCCTAGCCCTTGACCGGAAGGTGTAATTAGACCTCTCTAAGCTGACTGATGAGGAAACAGATATACACTACAGTTCAAAAGTTTTAGAACACACATTTATACATTGTTATTGAAATTTAAGCAGTTTAATTCGAATTTATACCTTATAGATTTATTAGACCTCTATATAAATTTTACTGTATATATGACAGGACAGAGTGTATTAATACTGCCTCATGTTTAAAAAACAATCAATCCACAGAGAAACATACACAGCCTGTATTCAGATACTGTGCCCTAAAAGATGCAGTTATGACTTACGTAAAGTTGTGATGTCACTAAAAAACAGGAAAGTGTAGAATATGGGACATTTAAATGGTGCAAAAATAATCAGTTAACTACCCGACCCAAAGAAAACATATCAATTTTCAGGATTCATGTAATAGTTAACAACTGAGACGTACAGCTTTTCTGCAGTAATGTAAATAAAGTGTGAAAAGTGCCAGTTTTGCAAAAAATGGTGATATCTATCTATCTATCTATCTATCTATCTATCATTTACCATTACTTAATATCTACAACTACTATTATCGTTCATATATTTCCAGGGGTGAAATTTCCCAGGTGGCATTGTCTGCAAACTTCTTCTACCGTCCACTTGCCACACCTGTTTACAGCTATCAGGTGTGACTGTGACATGTTAGCAACCATTAGCAATAGCATGAATTCACATTGCAGCAGACAGCCAGGCTATGTTTCCTATAACGATTGATGATTTGTTTATGCACTGCCAGAGGACGGATGTTGCAGGAAGTAGAAAAGTGGACAATGTACCTCTGGGAGAAAATAAAGGCATCAGAGAAACAGAGTGGGTTAGAGTCAGGACAGTTTAAATGTGGAAGTACTCTGGAGTCCTGTCTTTCCTCAACCTCTTCATTATAAACTCCAGGAAACTAGTGGGAATATGACTCGGGGAGTCAAGGAAGATGACGCCGCAGAGGAAAGCATGGTGGAAGAGAAGAAGAGGAAACAGCAAGGCCAGCAGTCCAGGTGGAACATCAAGGTTGGTTATGAGATACCTTGCATTGTACTATTTCATTTTAAAGTAATTTTAGAGTATAAATGTGTATGTAATAGTGATGGGTCCGGCAACACCGATGCGTCGGCGCATGCGTCGAGCTCATAGAGCGAAACCCCGTGTCGGTGCGTGTATCGCTTTAACAAAGTCACGTGACCGATACCGAAACTGTTTCGAACACACGCTGACGCGCCAAACTGTTTATAAGGCAGCGAATCTGTCATGGGACGTATCTGCCAACTGAATCTCGTAATAGCGCATCAAGAATTATGGAGCCTCAATCGAAAAGAAAGGTTTCCGCCGTGTGGGACCACTTTGATGTCGTATTGGCAAATAATAATTTGTTTTCCTTGTTTCATCCTGTTCCTCTCAGAGTTTCCACTTGATCTAACCTATCTGAATTCAAATTCATTTCAAAGTGACTCTTCGTTCACTATTGGTATTTTTTCTGCAGGTTAAATGTCGCATTTGTTCGACAGAGTTGTCTTATTTAAACAAATCTACCTCCTCAATGCTGAGGCATTATAGGGCCAGGCATGAAAATGAAGTGACAGAAAAACCCAGGATAAACTCAGGTATACAGCCATTCTACAACGTACTCACAGTTGCTTTATTGATAATTAGTCAGTCAGTCAGTCAGTCATTTTCTATACCTGCTTATTCCTCATTAGGGTCGCAGGGGTCTGCTGGAGCCTATCCCAGCACGTTACGGCGAGAGGCAGGGATACACCCCAGATGGTCGCCAGCCAATTGTGGGGCACACACACCATTCACTCACACACTCACACCTACAGGCAATTTAGAGTCTCCAATTAACCTCAGCATGTTTTTGGACTGTGGGAGGAAGCCGGAGTACCCGGTGAAAACCCACGCAGACACAGGGAGAACATGCAAACTCCACACAGAAAGGTCCCAGACCCAGGACCAAGGAGGTCTTGAACCTGCGACCTTCTTGCTGTGAGGCAACAGCGCTAACCCCTGTGCCACCGTGTCGCCCTTATTGATAATTAATTCATATTAATTTATTCTTTACCTCTTTTTTAGGAATTAGGGGGCAATTGATTGTTTATCCAGTGGGTGGCGCTGTGTGATCATTGTAAGAAGGTTTACTGAAGAAGAGTTTCCGCGCATGCGCGAGATGTCCCGGGTCTCCCTGGGACTGGAAGGAATGTGTTGTTTTTGTCTATCGGTTTTTGCGGTTAGTGTGAAAATAACATGTGAAATGATATACCGGTAATAATGTGTTAATAATAATACATAAGACGCTCCAGAGTATAAGTCGCACCCCCGGACTAACTATGAAAAAAACGTGACTTATAGTCCGGAAAATACGGTATCTATTATATAGTAGGGAAATATAGAGGGAAATGTTGCAAAGACCCAGGATTCATTGAGATACTGGGAGAACCAGAAACCAATTTATCCAAACCTTTTGACATTATGATACATGTTCACATTATTTATTGACTATCAAAATGATCAGATATTTTAAATGTTGATGAAGATATGAAATAATACAATTACTTGAATTATATTATTGTATATACTAACTCATCAAATCAGTGTCAGTTGAGTGTCAACTAGGTTGCCTGTAGGGATTTTTAAGGTCCAGTAGGTGTCAGTATTCAGCGATACAGTATCGGCACAGTATCAATACAGTTTAGCAATGTGTCAAAACGCTTCATGATGCCTCATCTACCCATCACTCGTATGTAAAGTAAAATGTGTCATGAAAATGGAATGACCTCATGTCTTTTAAATAAAAAATACAGTAACTTATATATCCTTACGCTCGTGACTGCTGCTGGCCTTTCTGCGGCACATCTGTAAACAGTATGTACATAACATACAGTATAAGCAGAATAAAGTTTATACAGTATTTTACGATTGCCTGACACTTTTGATTCCTGCAATTCTTGTGTGTTCACAAATGATGTTTTTCAACTCCTGATCCTCCTATAGAGGCAACAGGCTCCACCTTGTTCACCAGAATGTGAGGACACAAAGTTCCTTAACAGCTTAAAGTTCCTTAAAGTTCCTTGATAACCTCTTCCTTCCCTGAAGAGGTTGTCAACACAGCAAAAAGTGTATGTGAAATTTCAAATTCACAATCTTAATTATGAAATAGGTATATATATATATATATATAATGTATTCTATTAAATAAATATTTACTATATTAATTTATAATAAGCTCCATCACTGTAACATTATACTTACCTGACATAATTGTTGAGCAAGGTCAGGTTTGTTTGTCATCCACATTGTGAAATGTGTTCTCTCAGCTCTTTGTTTTCATTTCATGGCCAAAAACTTTACTGTTTTCACTTATTCTCACCCCTCTCATTGGTGACCTTTACAGATCCAATGAGCGTTTCTTTTCAGCGAATTCAGCTCTGATGAAGTGACTTTACACTACCTGTCCAAAGATAGCAACTAGCTAGTTAACATTTAGTTGATAAGAGATAGATAATCTTTTTGGGAGCTGATGGAGACCAAAACGAAGCTAAAGGGATAGTAAATATTGGAGTTACTATACATTTCTTAGGTCACCAAAAACCCAACCCCAAGTAAACGTAAATGGTTTTAATGTGTAAATTGGTAATTGTTTGCTAACATGCTGAATATATGTCCTTAGGTGATTATATACCAATGTTGTGTTCACAGCTGGTTATTTTTCTGCTGAGTGTGAATACAAAAACAGAGTTAGTGTTAGTTCCTCAACGTGTCTTTGTGTAAATGTGGGTTTGTGGAGTATTAGAGTACTAGAATGCTGCTCTGTTTATCTCCAGCTTGTCTGAATATATGTGGCAGCACAGGGGATATTTTTGTACCACAAGCTGTCATCTGCTATCACTCCACACCCACATCTCCTGACTCACACAGTATTACACATATTCATTTCTTTGTTTTCTGTGCCCTCTATGTTTGTGGTTGATTTCTGAGTTCTCTGTATTCTCACTCCTCAGATTCATGCTGTTGTCATATTTGGCCCGCTCTCGCTGTCTGTCCTCTCGCTTCACTCGTTTCCTGTCTTGCAACAGTTATGACAGATAACAAAGCCTCTGCACCGTTTGTAATCCCTCGCTTTTTCTTTTTCTCAACAGGAGTTCAGTAAAAGTTCAGATGACTGTGAACCTAAATTGTCTCCATGCTGCTCATCACATTCTCCTATTCCTATCTCCTCACACTGTTACAGTATTAGCTGTTACTTATAGATGCAGACAGATGCTCCTCAGACATTTGTAACGGCACACAAACACCGCATGTCATGGCACAAGCTACTGACATCTGCCTCAGCCAGAGTCAACCAGAGATACAGCATGTCATGTGCAGAAAAACAAAGTCACAGAGATTACAGTTATAGTGAGATACACACACTGGGACAGGTCTTTACATATATATATTGTTGCTGCGTAATATTTTGACTCTGGCTCTTGTACACCAGATAGGGTGTTATGAGAGGCAATGTGTTCACTTTTTGGCTGTGAATTGGATGTCAGCGCCAGTTAATATGACTCACTCTGTACTAGCTGCTAATTTAAAGTTAAGCGGAAGTAGAAAAGAAGATGTTTGAATGTGCCCAGAAAAATCCTGTACAGGGTTTATCATAAGTTTGGGTAAATGATTAAGCTGTGATGGCTCTCTTCATGTTGGATTGTGGGCTGCCTCAGCTCTGAGGGTCGTAATAGATGTGAAGCAACACTTGGCAGCATGTTATCAGTGGTAGCAAAAATTCTCAAATATTGGCTAACGTCATACTAACGTCATTGGCAGAGAAATCCAGGCCTTTATTTTTAACAAGCCTATCCGAGATTATAGGTTTATATTCCCAATTCCCTATGTTGTTCAGTCAAATGTTTCCCTGCTATCGCATTTTACTATCTGCCACACTACTAATTCCATCTATCTCATGCCCTACTTATATCTCATATCTCATGCCATACTCAGGTGCTCTGATTTGAGAAATACTGGTCTAATTGATTATCTCTAGTCACTCAATTTTTTACAATTGCACTAATTGTGCAATATACAAGATATTTTCACCAGATAAGATTTATTTTTTGCAGTTTACTGAAGAAAATGTCCAAGCAGCAGTAAAACCAGCTCTTCCTTAGCTCTAACTTCCATCTCCATAGCTATCGGTTACTGCAGCATCAACGGAAGACGTGATTAGCGGTGCCCTGTCAAACTAATGAGCATGTCTGAGTGACATTCCACTTTTTAAAGCGACCTCCCCCACTCAGAAAGTCAACTTGGAGGCAGAATCTCTGACATGGCACATTCAGGAGGTCCTTATTGTAGGAGTCTATCGTCTTGATTGAGCTCAAGTTTCGCTAGTGAGGCACCAGCCGGGGCCTGAGCTCTCTGGGGCATTAGCAAAGTGGGAAGGAAATGCAATAAACTGTCAAGGCCAATTAAACTATAAATGCATTAGGTCCAGTTCGTCCTTTGCTATAGCTTACTTCCAGCAAAAGGATTCATAGAAAGCTGCTGCCACTAATTTTGCATAATGTAAAAAACTGTAAGAGTTTGCTGTCTGACTAACATGCTAGATGTAATGTCTGGGGCAGCAGACTCCACAATGACCATTATGACCAACAATTCACTGCTCAGTGGAAGGCCTAAAACATAGAAGATTTGTGATCTTTTAATGGAAAACATTATTCACCATCAGCACTCATAGCAGCCATTAATCATTCCAATAACATTTTAACACATAAGTAAACATACATGCATGCCATAAATGAAGCAAAACAGTTAAACTTAAATATGACTTGCTTGCTTCCAGAACTGCCCTCAAATGATCACAATGAGTGTGTAATAAAAAGTCCTATTCTATGCAAATAGGCATTTTTCTGGCTTTCTTCGTGTTAAATAAGATCTAGGGGGTGTATAAACACTGTCTAAAGCATGACAACAAAACATAAAACCAAAACTAAAACAGACAACTATGTAAAGGCAGTGTTATAGAGTGACTATTGTATTTTGTTGCAGTTGAATACCAGTTGGTGATGTGTGAGGCTGTGAGCATTCCTCCAAATAAAGTCAGCTCAACAAGGTAGATGCTGCACTTCTATTCATGATATTCGGCGATAGCACAGGCAGGATTTATGAAACTGACTTTAAACTCGTCTGTGGTGGAGAGGAATCAGTGGCTGGGCATCTCTGCTATGTACAGTACCAATAGCATTGGTTTAAAAAAGTAAGTGAAGCCAAAGTCCTTATAATCATTTTTATTTTGATGCATTGGGAACACTGCATTTTATATCCTAAATCAAAATGTGAAGAAAAATGTGTCAAATTATAATTACCTTACAGAAAATGGGAAAAAAATGAATATTGAGCTGTTCAAAGAAATAGCGGTGTCTGGATTTTTTCTTTACAAACTCAAATATTTACCGTATGAACTGAAAAATCGTCAGGATTTATCATTACCGTGAATCACTAAAGTAATATTTAGTTGTTATGACCATGGTTTCTGAGAGCTGCTTCACATCTGTGTTGCATGGAGTCGAACAACTTCTGGCTCTTATGGACAGGTGTTTCAGCCTCATAATTCCTCTGAATTTCTTGGTTTTACTCCACAATTTTTAATGGGATTAAGGTCCAGGGATTGGTCTGGCCACTCCAGAACTTTAATTTTGTTGGTCTGGAACCAAGATGCTGCTGGTTCACTGGTGTGTTTGGGGTCACTGTCTTGTTGAAACTCATATTTCAAGGGCATTTCCTCTTTAGCAAAAGGCAACATGACCTCTTCAAGTATTTAGATATAGACAAACTGATCCATGATCAGTGGGGATGGAGATGTTTCTATTACTATGGTGTCAGGCCTTTTTATCTCATACAAGGGATCATGGAGTTGTTCATAGTGCATTACATTTACATACACTGTCTAGTGTGAACACACTAACGTACTTAAAATATATAGTGTAATTATTAAAATATGCGAAAATACCAGTATTTGTTTGTAAGTAAGTGAGAAAAAACTGTAAAGCTTTGATAGAAAATAGTAATAGTAATAAATTACTGTAATGCATGGACTTTTGCTGTAACGCAGTAATGTAAGGTATTACAGGAAAAAAATGGTAATATTTTACTTGGTACAAATGTCAGTAACATACATTTCAATGTGTTTTTAACCTGGATTGAAGTGTTTTTTGTTTTTCTTAAACAAATTCCCTAAAATCACTCCAAAATCAGCAGCAGTGAAACATCCAAAATGCTTTTCTTCCTTTTGACTTGACAGCTGCGATGAGCTGGGACCAGGCAGCGGCCAGCAAACAACAGCTCTCGGCACTTCAGCTGCAGGTCGAGGGGCAGATGCAGCTGCTACAGACGTGCTGGCTCGGTCGGGGATGGCATCACCGAGCCCCCTGCTCACCGGCGTGACACTGCAGCGAATGACCGGCAGCGACGACGTCCAGTCATTTCTGGAAATGTTCGAGGCGACGGCGTCAGCGTGCAGGTGGCCGGAGGCAAAGTGGGCCGTGTGCCTGCTGCCACTGCTGGCCTCCACAGGAGGCTCCGCAGGTTCTCGTGTTTGACTCCATGGAAGATTTTCCACTCGAGCAGATTATACAGAGTGAGTCGTGACACTCAGACAGGCGACATAATAACCCAGTTGTTGGTCCCGAAAAGCCGTCTGGAAATAGTTTTCCAGGTGGCTCATTACAACCCGATGGCTGGACACCTGGGATATGATAAAACACTGAACCGGATAATGGCCTGATACTATTGGCCAGGCATTCGGGCAGACGTGCGCCGCTGGTGTGTGTCTTGTCCCGAATGCCAGTTAGTTAACCCACTGGCCATCCCGAGAGCGCCATTGCGCCCATTACCACTGATTGAGGTCCCATTTGAACACGTTGGGATGGACCTCATCGGCCATTTCACCGGAGCGCACGTGGATATTGCTTTGTGCTAGTCCTGGTGGATTACGCAACGGGATATCCAGAGGCAGTGGCACTGCGCACCATCTCTGCAAAGAGCATGGCGCAAGCGCTGTTTCAAGTTATCTCCTGAAAGAGATCCTGACTGACCAGGGCACCCAATTTATGTCACGAACACTGAGAGAACTGTACGGGTTATTGGGCATCAAGTCTATCCGAACCAGCATCTACCACCCTCAAACGGATGGCCTCATAGAGCGCCTGAATAAGACTTTGAAGTCCATGATCCGTAAGTTTGTGCACGATGATAATCATAATTGGGATAAATGGCTACATCCTCTGTTGTTTGCAGTGCGTGAGGTACCCCAGGCCTCAACGGGATTTTCTCCCTTTGAGCTGCTGTTCGGCAGGAAACCAGGGGGTTCTGGACCTGGTTAAAGAAAGCTGGGAGGACGGTGCAAGCCCAAGTAAGAACGAAGTTCAGTACGTCCTGGACCTGAGAGCAAAACTCCACACACTAGGGCAGTTATCACGTGAGAATTTGCTCCGGGCCCAGGAACGTCAGCAGCGGCTGTACAACAGAGGATCAAGGTTAAGACAATTTTCACAGGGAGATAAAGTGCTTGATTGCTCCCATCTTCCAACTCCAAATTACTCGCCAAGTGGCAAGGACCCTTTGTGGTCACACAGCGAGTGGGTGACGTTGATTATGAGCTTGTGCGATCTGACTGGGGCGGGGCAACACAGATTTATCACCTCAACCTCCTTAAAGCTTGGAGAGAGGCGGAGCCTGTTCCCCTGGTGACAACAATTAGAGAGGGAGATGAGTTGGGGCCTGAGGTACCAAAATCGAGCAATCCTGCCCCGCTCCGTTGTGAAGACCATCTCTCACCGTCCCAGGGAGCAGACATTGCCAGGTTGCAGCAGCGCTACCCTGATGTGTTTTCCCCCCTGCCAGGACTCACAAGCCTTATTCAACACCATATTGAGACTCACCCGGGCATGACGGTGCATTCGCGGCCCTATCGGCTACCTGAACACAAGAGAAAAGTGGTTCAGGCTGAATTGAAAGCTATGATGGGTGTAATAGAAGAGTCCCACAGAGCCTGGTGTAGCCCCATCGTTCTTGTAACCAAGAAAGACGGGTCTATCCGGTTCTGTGTGGGATATCGCAAGGTGAATGATGTTTCACAGTTTGACGCCTATCCAATGCCCCGGGTCGACAAACTCCTGGATCGCCTGGGCCCTGCTCGTTTTTTCACAACGCTGGATTTGACCAAGGGCTACTGGCAGATTCCCTTGTCTCTAGAGTCCAAGGAGAAAACAGTAGGTTAGGCCGGACAGCTCCCCGGCGGGGGGGCGTGGTGCATCAGCTGTGGGAGAGAGGTGTGGGGAGGGCTCGGAGGGTGGAAAACAGAAACACATGCGGAGGAACCCAGCAGACGGCAGCAAATCTACCCGCAATTGGCTGCAGTGGGCCTCTGTGCGCACGTGTGTGTGTGTGCGCCCAAATAAAGAACGGTCAACTCACAGCTGGACTTGTTGTCGGTCTGTTCGGTGCCGAGGGAACCCAAGGGGGCAGCGAGACTGCCACAGAGTGAAACTGCAGAAACGTTGGATAGCCCATTCTTTAAACACTTACTTTACATTTGTGAAACATAAGGATCTGAAGAACATTGTAGCCAAATAAACTTTGTGTGCTACAACTAAAGAACTGTCCACTTCCACTGTATGAAGTGGAGCATGAGAGTGGAGATAAAACCACAAAACAAACAAAATGAACCTGCTCTGAGATTCTCCAGCATCAAGACGTTAGGAGACTTGTTGTTGAAGACATGAGAACCACTTTAACAATGGAATCACCAGCTTTTTGAAAACTTATCAGCAAGGTCCTTGTTGTGACTAGCAACAATAATGACAAAGGTGAGCTATATTTTGATAGACCTTTGAACTAAACAACAACATATGTACACTCACCGGCCACTTTATTAGGTACACCTGTCCAACTGCTCGTTAACACTTAATTTCTAATCAGCCAAACACATGGCGGCAACTCAGTGCATTTAGGCATGTAGACTTGGTCAAAACAATCTCCTGTAGTTCAAACCAAGCATCAGTATAGGGAAGAAAGGTGATTTGAGTGACTTTGAACGTGGCATGGTTGTTGGTGCCAGAAGGGCTGGTCTGAGTATTTCAGAATCTGCTGATCTACTGGGATTTTCACACACAACCATCTCTAGGGTTTACAGAGAATGGTCCGAAAAAGAAAAAATATCCAGTGAGTGGCAGTTCTGTGGGTGGAAATGCCTTGTTGATGCCAGAGGTCAGAGGAGAATGGCCAGACTGGTTCGAGCTGATAGAAAGGCAACAGTGACTCAAATAACCACCCGTTACAACCAAGGTAGGCAGAAGAGCATCTCTGAACGCACAGTACGTCGAACTTTGAGGCAGATGGGCTACAGCAGCAGAAGACCACACCGGGTGCCACTCCTTTCAGCTAAGAACAGGAAACTGAGGCTACAATTTGCACAAGCTCATCGAAATTGGACAATAGAAGATTGGAAAAACATTGCCTGGTCTGATGAGTCTCGATTTCTGCTGTGACATTCGGATGGTAGGGTCAGAATTTGGCGTCAACAACATGAAAGCATGGATCCATCCTGCCTTGTATCAACGGTTCAGGCTGGTGGTGGTGGTGTAATGGTGTGGGGAATATTTTCTTGGCACTCTCTGGGCCCCTTGGTACCAATTGAGCATCGTTGCAACGCCACAGCCTACCTGAGTATTGTTGCTGACCATGTCCATCCCTTTATGACCACAATGTACCCAACTTCTGATGGCTACTTTCAGCAGGATAATGCACCATGTCATAAAGCTGGAATCATCTCAGATTGGTTTCTTTGAACATGAGAATGAGTTCACTGTACTCAAATGGCCTCCACAGTCACCAGATCTCAATCCAATAGAGCATCTTTGGGATGTGGTGGAACGGGAGATTCGCATCATGGATGTGCAGCCGACAAATCTGCGCCAACTGTGTGATGCCATCATGTCAATATGGACCAAACTCTCTGAGGAATGCTTCCAGCACCTTGTTGAATCTATGCCATGAAGAATTGAGGCAGTTCTGAAGGCAAAAGGGGGTCCAACCCGTTACTAGCATGGTGTACCAAATAAAGTGGCCGGTGAGTGTAATTTCTCATTGCCACAAGCCATTTGAGCATCTTATCGTTTAATGGTGCTAAAACTCTTGACTTACAAAGATGTTAACAGAACTCAGCAAACACAAATATGCAGTTTATAAACCCAAGTTTTACTGTGCTAGATTAAATCCATGTATATTTAGGTAAGAAATAGATGTGATATTCAAATTTCTCAAATAGGCCAACAATATTGGTTGCAATGCATTTCAGGAAATCATCTCCTAAATAGTTTACAAAACAATATATGCCACCAAATATAATCAACAATATATTACAAAAGAATTAAAATTATTCAATTTAGAAGTGGCAAAGCTACTGCTACTTTTGGAATCTATATTCAGCTTGAAGGTTCACCTTATTGCCTAGCTCAGTTGCTCCTTCTCAACAACCCCTCAACTCATTTTAAATTTTATTCTACAGACCAACTTTATTAACATATATGTATTGTAAAGTTCTGATCACTCACAGGAAGGAGGTAATTTGGAAATTTATTTATTTTGATAAGATGGGATTCCTAAAATAGAGAGTTCTTCTGATAATGTTAGGAGGTTCCTATATTATTTTGGTTGCAGTTACTGTGCCAGATGAATGTGCTAGTCTCTCTCTTGACGCTTATAAAGCTTTTGACAGACAGGAATGCAGTTATCTTTGGCTGGGCATGGAGTGTTTGGTCTAACTTCAGCTACATACAGTATGTCAGAGATGGGTACTCTGCAACTTGGGCTGGAGTTGCACTTAAGCTACACAAAATATAGATTTTCTCTCTGCTTTTCCCTTCATCTGTAGACACTCTGACTCAGTTCATTAGAGAAAGGTACAAAATACAGTATATCCTATTACCATTGACCAATCTAGAAATTATCTTTCATTATATACAGATGAGTGTTTTCCTTTTTTAGGTAATGTTTGGACAGGTGTTCAAGATTTTTTATTTAATTAAATATACAGCAAGAAATAAAAAGAATTGGATAAAATATGATCTTATTTCCTCCTAAGGACTAGGATGACCCTAGTCATCAGAAAAGGTTGCTGGACATGAAAAAGAAGATGGAGAATAAATTCGCTAATAATGGATTACATTTATATAGTGCTTCATTTTATCATTAACCACTACATTTATCACAGAAATGCACTCTCTCATATCACAGTTACTTGGGGGAGGAAAGTATTTATTGACACAAGGGGGGGCCGGAGGCTGAACCCAAATGCATGACTCGTTCAAGATTCGTTCAAAAAGGAAAAGTCTTTATTGAAAAGGTACAAACTGAAAACCACTCTCAAGGAGGGAAAAAAACACTACTAAACTAAACTGTAAAAAACTAACAAAAATTCACTCTTACGAGGAAACAAAACTCACTCTTACGAGGAAACCCTGACTAATGATAACTGGAACAAAGTAACAAAGGAAAATCTGTCACAATAGGACTTGAAAATAAATAAACTCGAACAAAACACAAAAACCTGTAAAGGAATGGGCATGGAGCTGGAAGCTGGTTCTCATGACAAAGGGACGTGACGAACTGGCACAGGACAAGGGGAGACACAGACAATATATAGACAAGGTAACAGGTCACAAGTGAAGCACACAAGGGCAGGAAGCAAAGGTGCCTGAAACGAGAGGGAAGAGTCATTTCAAAATAAAACAGGAAGTGAACGACAAGACAACACAAGTGATAACTTAACATTTACGACGAGACATGACATTTATTTCAGCAGACACTTATTTGTGTGAAACATTTGGAGTATATTTTTCTGGATATTTTTTGTGGTCACTGTTATTTATGTTTCTAATATGTATTGACTATGTTACTTTGCCACAACATTATGAGATCTATGGATTTAATAACTGGGATACTGCTGGCTTATGGTCACACACTTCCACTTCTCACCCCCCCCCCCTTCTCCCCCCTTCACCATCTACCCAAACAACACACAGACCCCTGACTTCAGCTTACTGAGGGATAAAACCTGACCAGACTCACAAGCCTCACACTTAACCCAAGACTACATGCCAAGTCAATGTGTGCAATGTGTGTGTGTGTGTCACATAAAAAGAAAATATATTTTTGTTTGGAGAAATTTGAGAGTACAGTACAATTTTATGCTAATTAAATACAGATTCTTTTCAATATTATTATAGAGAAGGACATTCTACTGGCAGAACCCTGACTCAAATGATGCTGCCTGGGACCAATGTCAGTCTGACTGACTGACATTGACTGACATCAGTCAGTCATTTTCTATACCTGCTTATTCCTCATTAGGGTCACAGGGGTCTGCTGGAGCCTATCCCAGCGCGTTACGGCGACAGGGATACACCCCAGATGGTCACCAGCCAGTCGTGGGGCACACACACCATTCATTCACACACTCACACCTACGGGCAATTTAGAGTTGCCAATTAACCTGAGCATGTTTTTGGACTGTGGGAGGAAACCGGAGTACCCGGTGAAAACCCACGCAGACACGGGGAGAACATGCAAACTCCACACAGAAAGGTCCCAGACCCCGCACCAAGGAGGTCTTCAATCTGCGACCTTCTTGCTGTGAGGCAACAGTGTTAACCCCTGCGCCACCGTGTCGCCCGGGACCAATGTTATAACATTCAACAATATATGGGTCATTGACAAAAAAATATATGTGGTTTAACCATAAAAACCAAGTACCAGATTACCAGTTTAACTCTCTTAAAAGGTTTTTTAAAAATTAAAAACCCATGTTATCAACAGCTTTTATATTCTAGGTGGATTATATATTTAAAATGTATCATTCTTTTTCAGTTAAACCATTTCACATTTCTTGTCAAAAAATTGCGCAAAAAAATAATAATGATGCAAATGGACTTTTAAATAACAATAAACCATCATGAACAAATTAGTGTTTTGAGAGACCTGGTGAATGCTTCTTGTGTTGTTGTGATTGTTGCTGGTAAAGGTTTTAATGTGATTATGTACTATTATGTATAAAACATAGTGTTTTCAATTAAACTCCAGGAAGAATAACTCCTGCTCCCACCTCCTCTATGGGCATGGTAGTGGGGCACAAGTGGACCTAACTTCCTATGGCCTGAGTAGAGAGAGGGCCCATGAAAAATCATAATTCCTTTTTGATGAATGAATGAATTGGGCCCTCCAGTTAATTGCCCCCTTTTGGAGGCATAAAATTATTAGGTCCACCCACAGGCAGCAGTCATCAATATAATCTCATCTGATTGTATGTTAAAAGCTTATTTAGGATTGCTCATTTTAAGCGCTTTTGTGCACTGGCTCAGATTGGTGCCCACTGACATTAAGAGTGTACAGGGCCCAGAATTAGGTGCTACGCCCTGGCTTTAGCAGCAGCTAATAGCAATCTGAATAAATTAGATGAAATGGCATTTAGTATTTTTACCAATGGAGATTTAAAATTCCATTTATTCCATATCTGTGATTGTTTTTAAAGAAAGTCAGCAGGTTTGTGGTGAGAGGTAGTTAGCTTTGCACAAAATCATAGAGACATAGTTAATTATAGTTACTACTGTTGCTACAATTGAAGTGTGTTTTTAGATCACTTAAGATTACAAAGTAATATAGTCATATTTTTCCATTTTTCAGTTAAAAGCACTTTGAGCTTATGAAATTGTGCCTGGTCAAGAAACAACTGTAAATAGTTCCTGTATATAAAAGCTATACAGGAACTATTTTAAGCTCAGGACAAAGCCAGGCTACTTGCATCTACATCTGTTATTAACACCTTGTAGCTCTATGTTTTTTTGAGTGTACAGAAATGAAAGTACTGGATTAATCTTCTCATCTAATGCTCACCCTAAAGGGATTAAGAGTGCTCCCCAAATGTCTAAATATTATTTTTAAACTTGTCATTTTCCCCTCAGAGAACAACAAAAATCTATTCTTATGTGTTGTTCCCATGCAAACACAGAAATGTGAAAATAAGAATTCAAACTTTTATAGAAACTGTGCATGTCTTTGAAGTGGAATATTTTCATCTTGTCATCACAGTGAGGTGCTCAGGTATAGATGCATAAACTATTGTTCATTAGAAATAGATTTAAAGAATCTGTACATTGTGTGATTTGGTCCCTGGTGAACAATGACATGGCCAAATATGGTAACATCTTTGTCGTGGATCCAAAATGATGATGATGAAGTGATAGAAGTTTACAGATGTTGTTTTGATAGCCTGGTGATAGCCTGGGTTAAGATTTTGTCTAATGTGGTAGACAATGATGCTTATGATTTAGTAAGTGCATCATACAGTCTGCATACATCAAACTTCATGTCTAGTTTATTAGATCCACACTGGACAGTGTGGCTTGCAATTAACTTGTACAATTGCTAAAATCTTACAGTATGTAAGAGGCATAGCATGTAATTCCCTACTAAAATCCCCAAATTTGGTCCATGTTAAACACACAAGATACAATATCATTAAATTTCAGAAGTGTTGTCAGGCATGATTTTAAACTGTAGACAGAACCACGACAGCTTTTTTACTTGTTTCATGTCTTAATACTAGCTAAGCACTTCCCCACTTCAGTTCTATATTTAACACAAAGATAAACAGAAAAGTGATCATCTCATTCAACCCTAGTAATAATTTCAGTCCAAAAGTTGATTCACATTTAAGATACTGATACTCTTCACACTGGAATTTATACCAGCTTGCAATGGCCAAAAGTAAATCCCACCTGGGACTTAATTCAGGCCTACACTAGGGGTACAGGCTACACTAATCTATTTTTTTTAACTGTCAGATGAAAATAACTGGTCCTTCCACACACTGATCGACAAATATGTCAGACTTTATAGAGATCTCAACACAAATACAATCTGCCTAAAAGCCTGCCAGGCCATGCCAGGCCAGTAGTTGGCGATACGCAAATAACTACCTGAAAGAACATTTTTAGCAACACAGTAGTGATTCAAAAACACAGGCGGATCTACGCAGATTATATGATATGTATGCACTTCATTCAGTAACCTTAAATTCAGCTATAAAGCTCCAAAAGAACCAAAAATATCAAATCACAGACATAACCTAAGACATGGCCACCATTGTTGTTTTAAACAGAAGTTGGTGTCAGTGCGACCAACTCTTTCTCAGTGAGCATGTCCGAGCCCCGCTTTGACATCATAAATCTGAAAAAGATCTGGATTGGGGTTGCTACATGAATCTACACCATCTGATATTTTTCTAATTGTCCACTTGTTTGTTGTGTTGGTGTGGTTCAGAGGTCGAATTGGATAGAAAAGTGTGTGGATAAAAAATATATAGATTGGTGTAGTTCTCAGTTCTTTTGTCTCCCAGCTAAATGAGAGTAGAAGTAGCAGAGACTTAATCTCTTTTGTCTTCCTCCATCGTTCCTCCAAAGCAAACAGCTTTGGCCTTTGTATGTTATGCATGCCACTTCACCTTGTTAGACTTGAATAGTTCGCCATCTAGGCCAAGAGCTCCTTCTCTCCTTTGCTGGCTTCCTTTGCTGGCAGGGGTTGAAAAGCTGTTGACTAATCAGCACAGATGCACTGCTGCTAATTGGGAAGCCGGAGGGAGCTGGTTGTTTGGATCAGAAAAGCCTCAGGGACCCTAAAGGAAAGTAGCACAACTTTAGACATGCTACTCTGGTTAAATAGCTCAGACATGGCCTTTTCTTCATTGTTTACCTTGTTCTCATTTGATGTGACATGACATGTGCAGCAAAATATAGCAGTAACTTTCACAATAAGGAGAGAAAACTAAACCATTTTGGTTATATGGCATCTGTTTGGAACCACAGGATAATGATAAAGATTTGGTGCATCAAAGATGACATCATGAGAGGCTGCCTGAAGGGAATAATGATTATTCACTCACTCTGCTACAGATATACTACACTTTTAGCACACAGCAAGAATTACTGTATGAAAAGATTTATTCAGTGGTGCAAGGTTTATGACAAGCCATTTTAACATTCAGAAGGCAGTGTGAATATGTGTTGCAGATATCTGTACACAATTGTCATTTGAGATATCCACAACTACAATCTTCCTAGGACAAATTATGTCACTTTTACCATTTATGTGTATGGAGTTTGCCATTATACTGCAGATATCTACAATTCACTTCATGATATCTGAAGAGAAAATTATGGATATCTGTAACTAAATTACCAATAGTAATAATTCCACTTTGAGACATTTACAATTTGATTCTCAGTAGTCATCATTCCAGTTCAAGATATATTTAATTTACCACAACTAAAGATATCTGCATATCCCTTTTGAGATATCTTAAATTAAGTTTCCACTAGGCAGAATGAAGTTGTTGAGATCTATATGTGAGTTATAACTAGTCAAAAAGAAGTTGTAGATATCTGAAACTGGAATTATGACTAGCAAAAATGTAATTTTAGACATCTATTATCAAGTCGTAGACATCTTAAACCGACTTTGATTAGAGACATCTGAAATGGGTGATATGTGTAACTTTGATTTTGCCTAGCCAGAATGTAATTACACACATCTTGAATTACAGGTTTAACTTCCATTATGCCTATAGTCAAACCTGAATTACAGATATCTGCAATTGTCATTTAAGATTTGAAGGGAATTACATCAGTGCAGATATCTGTAATTCTGTTCTGCCTATAGTCAAAACTTAACTACATATATCTCTATATGTTGTTTCAACTAGTTACATTTACATTACAGATATATTGAATGACAGATATGACTATTTAAAATAGAATTATGACTGCTCAGAAAGACTAGTCATAATGAAAAATTATGTTTTTGTTTTGAATAATGCTGAGCAGAAGTTAAACTTCAGCTGAGATCTTAACATATGTCTTTCTGACTGGGGTCTGTGCAGCTGGTAGATGGAGTTACAGTCTGTCAGGAATGCACAGGCAGATGATACCACTGAGATCGGTGGATTCAGTTTTGTCCAAGTAGGAACCTCTCCCAACAAGTCAGATCTTTTCCTGGAGGAGTTTGTTTTAGCAATACTTAGTGGTAAACGTTGCACATTAATGCAGAATTATCTTACATATACCATAGACATGCTTGATTACTGAGCTGAAATTGCTATGATGTAGAAATATTTCCTTGGCTCAGCATTTGCAAATAAACCAATAATAAATGATTCCTGTTTACATAAAAGAAAGGAAGAACTAATTGAGCCAAGTCACATCAAACTCTGATAAGAAGCCTATATAGTGGTGCAGAAAATCTTCTTTAACAGGAAAACACACAAGCTCTTTCTGATAGATCATACAAGAGGAGTAGCTGATCTTTACATCACAGTTACCTGGAGATGACAAATGACAAAACCAGATCGCGTATGTGAGGCCATTAAAGTACAGCTTTAATAATATATATATATATATATATATATATATATATATATATATATATATATATATATATATATATATATATATACAGTATGTTATATATTATATTTTAAGATATTCCTCTTTTAAAAAAATTAATATTTTTTGTTTAACAGTTATAGTGTTTCTCTGGCGGAAAATGTCCTTGGGAATGTGATTTCTATGGTTCTGATGTTCTAAAGCTGTAGAAATTGGTCTGACTTGCAAGTAAAGCATGAAGCATTTCAAAGCTCAGAATTGAATTTCATCAGCTCACTTAATATTCTGACCCATGGGATGCAGACATGGATGCTGAAAGCATTTAGAGTTGGTTGTGCTGAAGGTCAGTGGCATGCATAGTGTATATGACAATGTAATACTATATACTGTACTTCATTTACCTGGACAAGATGATTTATATGCAGGGCGACACGGTGGGGCAGGGGTTAGCGCTGTTGCCTCACAGCAAGAAGGTCGCAGGTTCAAGACGTCCTGGGTCTGGGACCTTTCTGTGTGGAGTTTGCATGTTCTCCCCGTGTCTGCGTGGGTTTTCACCGGGTACTCCGGCTTCCTCCCACAGTCCAAAAACATGCTCAGGTTAATTGGCAACTCTAAATTGCCCGTAGGTGTGAGTGTGTGAGTGAATGGTGTGTGTGCCCCACGATTGGCTGGCGACCATCTGGGGTGTATCCCTGCCTCTCGCCGTAACGCGCTGGGATAGGCTCCAGCAGACCCCGGCGACCCTAATGAGGAATAAGCAGGTATAGAAAATGACTGACTGACTGAAGATGATTTATATCTAATAATCAAAATAAATTATCCACCATTAAACCAGGTTACATAAGAAATGAACCTTTCTGCTGTTTTTCAAAATTCTGACAGAGAGACTAAATATTATAAAACCATTCTGTAGGTTGGCAGGAGTTAATAACACGCTAGGGTGATTCCCTCATGAAGTCTCGTCTCGTCTTCTTCCGCTTTATCCGTTGTCAGGTCGTGGGGGCAGCAGCTTCAACAGGGAAGCCCAGACTTCCCTCTCCCCGGCTACTTCCTCCAGCTCTTCCGGGGGGACCCCAAGGCACTCCCAGACCAGCCGAAAGACATAGCCTGGAGGGACGTGCCCGGAACACCTCACCAGGGAGGCGTCCAGGAGGCATCCTCACTAGATGCCCGAGCCACCTCAACTGGCTCCTCTTGATGTGGAGGAGCAGCGGTTCTACTCTGAGCTCCTCGCGGATAACCGAGCTTCTCACCCTATCTCCAAGGGAGAGCCCAGCCACCCTGCGAAGGAAACCCATTTCGGCCGCTTGTTTTCGCAATCTCGTTCTTGAGGGTAGGAACGTAGATAGACTGGTAAATCAAGAGCTTTGCCTTTCGGCTCAGCTCCTTCTTCACCACGACGGACTGATGCAGGGCCTGTATCACTGCAGACGCCGCACCAATCCACCGGTCAATCTCCCGCTCCATCCTCCCCTCACTCGTGGACAAGACCCAGAGATACTTCAACTCCTCCACTTGAGGCAGTATCTCATCCCTGACCCGGAGTCGACACTCCACCCTTTTCCGGTCAACAACCATGGCCTCAGATTTGGAGGTGCTGATTCTCATCCCAGCCGCTTCACACTCGGCTGCGAACCGCTCCAGTGAGAGCTGAAGGTCACGGCTCGATGAAGCCAACAGGACCAGATGGTCCGCAAATAGCAGCGACCCGATCCTGAGGCCACCACACCGCAGCCCCTCAACGCCCTGGCTGCGCCTAGAAATTCCATCCATAAAAGTTATGAACAGAATCGGTGACAAAGGGCAGTCCTGATGGACTCTAACCCCCACTGGAAACAAATTCGACTTATTACCAGCAATGCGGACCAAGCTCTGGCACTGAGCATACAGGGACTGGATAGCCCGTGAACGCCTTCTCCAGATCCACAAAACACATGTAGACTGGTTGGGCAAACTCCCACGCACCCTCGAGCACCCTGCTAAGGGTATAGAGCTGGTCCACAGTTCCACGACCAGGACGAAAACCACACTGCTCCTCCTGAATCCGAGGTTTGACTATCTTATGGACCCTCCTCTCCAGTACGCCCGAATAGACTTTCCCAGGGAGGCTGAGGAGTGTGATCCCTCTATAGTTGGAACACACCCTCTGGTCCCCCTTTTTATAGAGGGGAACCACCACCCCGGTCTGCCAGTCCAGGGGCACTGCCCCCGATGTCCACACGATGTTGCAGAGATGTGTCAACCAAGACAGCCCTACAACATCCAGAGCCTTGAGGAACTCAGAGCGAATCTCATCCACCCCCGGGCCTTGCCGCAGAGGAGCTTTTTGACCACCTCAGTGATCTCAGCCCCAGAGATAGGCGAGTCCACCACTGGTCCCCCAGACTCTGCCTCTTCAACAGAAGATGTGCTGGTGGGATTGAGGAGGTCTTCGAAGTATTCCCCCCACCGATCCAGGTTGTCCCGAGTCGAGGTCAGCAGCACCCTGTCCCCACTGAACACAGTGTCAACGGTGCGCTGCTTTCCCCTCCTGAGACGCCGGATGGTGGTCCAGAACTTCCTAAAGCCGTTCGAAAGTCTTTCTCCATGGCCTCACCGAACTCCTCCGACGCCAGAGTTTTTGCCTCGGCAACCACCGAGGCTGCATTCCGCTTAGCATGCAGATACCCTTCAGCTGCTTCAGGAGACCCACAGGCCAAGAAGGTTCTGTAGGACTCCTTCTTCAGCTTGACGGCATCCCTTACCGCCGGTGTCCACCAGCGGGTTTGGGGACTGCAGCCACGACAGGCACTGACGACCTTACGGCCACAGCTCTGATCAGCCGCCTCAACAATAGAGGACTCAATGTCCCCCCGCCTCCCCCGGGACGTGAGTGAAGCTCTCCCGGAGGTGCAAGTTGAAGCTTCTTCTGACAGGAGATTCGTCCAGATGTTCCCAGCAAACCCTTACAGAACATTTTGGGTCTGCCAGGTCTGACCAGCCTCTTCCCCACCATCGGAGCCAACTCACTACCAGGTGGTGATCAGTTGACAGCTCCGTCCCTCTCTTCACCCGAGTGTCCAGGACATGAGGCCGCAAGTCCGACGACATGACAGCAAAGTCGATCATCGAATCCATGACGAGCACAGAAGTCCAACAACGAAACACCATTCGGGTTCAGATCAGGGGGGCCGTTCCTCCCAATCACGCCTCTCCAGGTCACACTGTCATTGCCCACGTGAGCATTGAAGTCGCCCAGGAGGACGAGGGAGTCCCCAGAAGGAGCGCTCTCCAGCACGCTCTCCAAGGACTCCAAGAAGGGTCGGTACTCTGAACTGTCATTCGGCGCATAGGCACAAATGACAGTCAGGACCCGTCCCCCCACCCGAAGGCGGAGGGAGGCTACCCTCCCATCCAGCGATCCCCAATGTACAGGCCCCAAGCTGGGGGGAAACAAGCATTCCCACCCCAGCTCTGCACCTCTCACTGGGGGCAACTCCAGAGTGGTAGAGAATCCAACCCCTCTCGAGGAAACTCGTTCCGGAGCCCACACTGTGCGTCGTGGCGAGCCCAACGATATCTAGTCGGTACCTCTCGACCTCGCGCACCAGCTCAGGCTTCTTCCCCGCCAGAGAGGTGACATTCCACGTCCCCAGAGCCAGGGGTCGGACCGCCAGGGTCCCCGCCTCCGACTGCCGCCCAACTCTCTCCGCATCCTCCCCCTGTGGTGAGGATACTCCCCCACGGGTGGTGAATCCATGGGGAGGGGGGCCCACATCACCGCTTCTGGCTAAGACAAAGGCCCGGCCACCAGGCGCTCGCACCCGAGCCCCTCCCCCAGGCCTGGCTCCAGAGGGGGGCCGGTAACCCACACCCGGGCAGGGTTAACGCTGGCCCAATTTTCTTCTTCTTCATTAGGAGGTTTTGAGCTGCACTTCGTCTGGTCCCTCACCCAGGACCTGATTGCCATGGGTGACCCTACCTGGGGCATAAGCCCCGGACAACATAGCTCCTGGGATCATTGAAACACGCAAACCCCAGCTCCTTAATACCAGCTCTCTGTGGAAATAAAGTAAGTTTTCAGATGACTAAGTGTGGAGACGGATCTCCTAGAAAATGCAGTGGATACCAATAAATAAACAGTACCGACCACCTTGCTGAAGCGAAGTCAGGTCCAATTTGCTCCTTCTGTGCAACATTTATCATTGCACCTTGATTGAACCTGTACTCCATATTTGTTCTGGGTCGATCAAGTACTTTAATGAATTTCATATATAGAATACATGTAACCACAGCAATTAACCCTTTCCTGACAACATCCTCCACCGCTGTTGTGTTGTGAAAATGAGAAAAATGTATTCTGATGCACATGCTTGGTGTTTGTTGCACAGAACCATATAATACAAGCTGTTATTGCCTTATTGCTGCCTTATTGACTCTCTGATGAAAGCTTGTGCTCAAAATTGGCCCAATGAGAATTCTCCTATTCTCCTGTGCTCCATGAGGCCAGTCTGACTCTGCCCAGGATGGCGATGGATGGCGCCCAGCTAGCACTCCTCACATCTTTCAAAACATCTGAGTAATTGAGTTGAATTACAGTGGAAAAAATCATTTCCAAATAGGCATTATTTGGACATACCCACCAGATAATTATAGTGGTCTAAATGGTTACTTCCCACAGTACAAAAACATGCTGAGGTTAATTAGAGACTCTAAATCACCATAGTGTGAGTGTGTGTGAAACACCTGTATGCCAAATTAAGTTTTTTTGTCCTGTCTCAATGTTTGTTTTGTGACTTTCTGTTTATTTTGGAAATTAACTCTCAGCTTGTTTCAGGTCACTTGCTTTTCCTCTTGTGTCAGCGGTCTGATTGTCTCCCCGATTCCTGATTATTTCCACCTGTTCCCTCCATGTTTATTCATAGTCTGCATCTCCCTTTGTCCTGTGCCAGTGTGTCAAGTCTGTTGTCCTGAGCAGAAGCCCTCTCGTCGAAGTCTTGTAGTCTAGTTTTTGTTTGTTTTCTACTTCCTCATAAGAGTGTTTTTAGCCTTTGCCTTTTCATAGTCATAGTTTAGTTTGAGCTTTAGTCTAGTTTTTTTTTCTACTTCCTCGAAAGAGTGATTTTTTTTGTTGACCCTTTTCTTAATCTTAGTGTAGTTAAAGCCCTAGTTAGATCGTCCCTCCTCAAGAGATGCCTTTTGTTCTTTCCTCCCTTTTGGAGGCACTTTTGTTTTCCCGGTAATGTCCGGTGTTGAGAAAATAAAATCATCTGCCTCGTCATAAACTCTGAATTCGAGTCCTCTGAGATCCCTGCCTGTCAGTGTGAGTGAATGGTATGTGTGCTCCATGATAGGCTGCCTCTCACCTGTAATGCACTGGGATTGGCCCCTAGCAGACCATGTGACCCTAATGAGGAATAAGATTGGTTGAAAAAAAGTTTTGGGGGTTTAGTTACTCTTTAATTAAGTGATATTTTAATAGCCCTAAAGCATATATTACAACAGCGTTTGGCCTGACTTGTAACTGCTAATGCATTCTGGGATACTTGTGCTGTTCCAGGCTTTGGACAGATGTGGCCTTACTGTTGTGTTGCAGCCAGACACACACATTCATCTTACTTTTGGTGTTGCAAACTCTTTGTTGGGGTATATCTGCCAAGAGAAATCTGGGCCACAAAACAATAACCACTGACATAGATACTCAAGGACAAGTCTAGTAAAATTACCCTGCCAATCAAAGCTACATTCATTCAAGAAAAAAACAGACTGCTTCTCCTCTGAGGTTGAGAAACTGCAACAACCCATCCTGCACATTCCCAAAGTACCTGGCAGAAAACAACATGAATCAGATTAAATATTGTTTTGTTCCTGAAGAGTAAAAATGAGAAACTTTGTATATATCCTGAAATTGTTCATGATTGTTCACTATCAACCTGCCACCAAAATAAATTGTTGTGATACTGGCAGACATGTTTACTGTCTTACATTTAGTAAGATGATAAGACCTATATCTGTCATGATCCCGTTCTGTTCCGTTTTTTGGTGTGTTTTCCTCCCTAACTTTCCTCTCTGTTTCCTAGAGGCCGTGCAGGGGGGCGGAGCTGCGGCCACAGTAACTAGACACACCTGATCCCAATTGACTCCCCAGCAGAACTACTTAAGCTCAGCCCAACTTCTCCTCAGTGCCAGACCAATTTCTCCCGTCCAGCAGTTCATGCTCTCGTGGATTCTCCCAAGGCCGCAGCCCCCTGCTCCCCCCGCGATCCTCCCCGCAAGTTCCCCGAGTATTTTCCCTTTGCCACGATAGTCGTGAGTTTTTGTTTTTTCCCTGTGCGTTTTTTCCTCCCCTGCGGAGCGACTTTGGTTTTGTTTGTACTTTTTAGTTTCCCGTTGTGGGTTTTTTGGGTTGCTTATAGAGTTTGTTTTTGTCAATCGTTTTTTCCCTGCTACAAGGTGATTTTCTGTTCTGGACATTATCTAAATAAACTGACTTTGTTCTTGACTCTGCATCTGGGTTCTGGCTACGTCATTTCCGGTCATATATCAATTTCAACTCTGTATCTCAAGTACATTGTCAACACAAACACATTTCTGATCATCTAATGTGATTATGGGTTTGACTGCAAAATATGAGGGTACATTTATGTTTTTTTCACTGACACCCTTCATTGTTAATATAACAAAGAGTTAATAGTTAACTAGTTAACACTAGTAGTGTTATATTGACACTGGCAGTTTTACTGTGTTGCTTTCTATTTTTTTCATTGTACATTGTTCTTAGATTTGCAGCAGTATATGTCCATTTGCTCTATAGTTGTGTTCTATAAGGTATTTCTTACCTCAACACCTTGAACTCTGCCCCTCCTCCCAGAGGACATGGGCATTGTTGGACACCAACATTTCCTCCCATTTTCTTGTGACTCCCATTTGGTCTCACACACCACCTTGAGTAAAAGTTGCCAGTGAGTTCATTGTAGCAGGAACTATCTTTGCACCTAGTACCCTACCGCCGTCAAAAGATGTGGGGAATTTCAGATTCAGATGAAGAAATCTACAGTTGTATAACGACCTGTTATTCTGTCCACAACTGCAAAGAACCACAGCCAGTACTCGTTTTACTGTGCATTGTTACTGCTGTGAATGAGTCTCTTGGGAAGTATGTCAGCCAAACTATATCATCGGATCAAACAACTCGATGTTGTTATAATCAACACTGTATGACACAGAGCATCGAGGAGCCTGAATGTGTTAACTATATGTGGACCATCCATATATTTGGTCAAGAATCTGGATAGATCAATATATATTTAAATATTAACACAAATATCATATATCCAGTTATCTAATATGATGGAGGTTGCTGCTTGACCACAGCTGCCGTCAATAATGTTTCGGATTACTGTATATTTTAAATAAAAATAGATTGTAAGAAGAATCTATTTACCAGTGAGGATGAAAAAGAGCATCCCATGGTGATAAAATTGCTGCCATGGCTCTGTACCACTGAGAATTTCTGCAAATTCATATCAATATTCAAAAATCTGCACATTTCAAACTGTTAATGTTTGGTCTCAGTTTCCTGTGTCTGCTGGTTCACTGTGCCTGAAACCAGAGGAACCAACAATAATGGCATCATTGATCATTGGCCATGTTTTCTCTGTCGCTGCCTTCACAGTTTACACTGCCATGGGAAATGTTTCCAAAAAAGAAAAACAATCTCTTTCTTGATGAGTGGATTGATCTGCCCTCCATGTTGCCCTCTGGGCCTGATGTGCTCTTAGTCCTGCTGCCTCAGTCTATCACTCTAACCTTTAGGCAGAGATAACTGTGTTTGCTTGCTGGCTGCTTCTGTCTCCTCTATGGGACACAGCAGTTGCTTCACCTACTAATATGAGCTAAACATCATCATGACCTACCTGGAGAGTTGCCCTAGTAATGTGTGCAGGGGTGTTTGATTGTGAACTCTTACTATATAAAGACCCTTTCCAAAAAAAATTGAATATTATGGAAAGGTTTATTCATTTCCATAATTTCATTAAAAATGTTAAACTTTCATAGATTAGGGACTCAAGGCCCACAAATAAATTTTAGGTCTTTAGTTGTTTATTTTTATTATTATTGTTTTTTTGTTTACATATTTTGGGCTTTCAGCTCAAAAAGCCCATAAAAACAGGAATTCAAATTAGAAAACGTTTACTACTTATTTTCTGCAGAAAATAAATAAAGAAATTAGGATCACATCAAATCAATCAAAATATGATAATTTCTAAACAATATGTCAATGTTCAATCCTTGGTTGGAAATCCCTTTGCCTTCATCACTGGATTGATGCTTCATTACTTCTGGCTGGTGCTTCTGGTGGTCTGGGCAGGGGCCAGGTCCTGCTGGAAGATGAAACCTGCATTTCCATACAGATCCTCAGCAGAAGGAATCATGAAGTCCTCTAGAACCTTCTGGTAGACTGTTGCGGTGACCTTGGATTTTAGAAAGTTTAGTTTATTTTAGAGAGCTTACCAACACCTGAACCTCACATCATGACTGGATGTGGATATTTCACTATGCAGCTTGGGTCAGCTGTCTTCCTCCAAACCAACCCTTGGACTTTGATTCCAGAATGCAAGGCAGAATGTATTCCCATTTTTTGAATTTTCCCTGGGATTTATGATCTGAAAGCCTAGATTATATAAAATTAAACAAATAAATGCGTAATTGTGGGTCGAGAATCTATAATCTATGAAAGTTTAACTTTTTCAATGGAATTATGGAAATGAATAAACTTTTCCATAATATTCTAAGTTTTGAAAAGGGTCGATGTATTTCAGTGTTGCTAATAATCTAGGCATATATCTGAGATGAATGACTTTTTGCTGATGTGTAATTATCCACATTGGAAGTGGTACAGTTATGCTGATGCAGTGATAAAGTCAGTGATAAAACAGGCCAAATGAATAGTTGCTGCTTATCTGCTTTTTGTTGCAAAATAAGATTCTTTCTTTAGAGAGATATGGAGAGATGAAAGAAGCAGGAAAGCATTCTTTCATGTTGGAGGGGAGAAACACTGTAAGACTGGCCGGGGAAATAGATAGATTCACGAACAAATAACCTGTCAATCTATATTTAAGTGTTTTTAGTAAGATATATGTATAATATATAAATTGACCACAAACAGAGCTCCTAATATGACTTTATTTGCACATAATATAAGAAAATATAATACACAAGCTTTATAAAGAATTTGTTAAATGTTCAACAAAAACAAACACTTTCATTTTTGGGCTTTTTTTTCCGAATTGACATTTCTTTGTTTCCACTTGAAAACAAAACTCAAACTTTGCAGAGTTTCTCTCTTGCAGTTGCAGTTGTTTTAGGGGTTTATGTGTGTGTTTGTTTTTGAATTTGCATAATCTTTCTTCTTCTTGTTTTTGGTTTTACATCGTTTCTGTGCTTGCAGCATTTTCTTATTTGATTTTGTCAGCCACCATAGAAACACCTTTTACTGTGATCACACTTTGATCAATATGATAACACAAAGCTGATTGACGCATGATTGATGTTTTTTGTATTTGTTCATATGCTACAACAATAACTCCAAATATTTTTTTTACATCTTCAAACGTAATTTTAAGGATTTTACTTTTAGTTTTACTAAAACCCTGTTTTTGCCTAATCACACCAGTCTATACCATTCATGAAACTAGATCTGTTAAAGGCCAACACGTTTGTCAGGGTTGTTGCTTTGATATTTAGATGAGGAACTTGAGGCTTACCTCAGCCATTCAAACGTCAAACAGTAGTGTCTTATAGATGCAGGACATTTGACTGAACAGCTGTGCCATATTGTTGAGTCAAGTCAATTTTATTTGTCAGTCAGTCAGTCAGTCAGTCATTTTCTATACCTGCTTATTCCTCATTAGGGTCACAGGGGTCTGCTGGAGCCTATCCCAGCGCGTTACGGCGAGAGGCAGGGATACACCCCAGATGGTCGCCAGCCAATCGTGGGGCACACACACCATTCACTCACACACTCACACCTACGGGCAATTTAGAGTTGCCAATTAACCTCAGCATGTTTTTGGACTGTGGGAGGAAGCCGGAGTACACGGTGAAAACCCACACAGACACGGGGAGAACATGCAAACTCCACACAGAAAGGTCCCAGACCCAGGACCAAGGAGGTCTTGAACCAATTTTATTTGTATAGCCCAAAATAAAAATCACAGATTGGCCCTGATTGGCTCTGATTAGGGAAAACTAAGCTAAACTAACTAAAGCTTTTTTTTAATTGATCTTCTCGTGGGATCTCTGGAAAGTCTCAATGTACTGTGCTTTTAAATCTACTTTAATCCCGCCCACCACCGTGACGACCAATCATCAGCTTTGACACACAGCCCTCTCTGAATTAAACCAATCACAGCTTGTGACTCATCACCAGTCCAGTGGTAGCAGCCTGGCTGGTATCGCCTCTCGTCAACCAGCAGCAACAAGCCTCAGCGCCGTGCCGACCAACGCGGTCTATGTGCGCAGAAAATGCCCAGAAAGTGACACCAGACCCCGGTAGGACTGCCCGGACATCGCTGTTGTATTCCTTGGAGGTTTTGTGACCGTCCAACCGAATTCTCCTGCGGCGTCTCTGGAGCATTAGGTAGGTTTCTGGCGTCGGGCTGTTGTTAGTGTTCCTCTCCCCCCGTTTCCTTCAGCTCAGGAGCTGCGACAATTAATCGCTAATTTTCCGAATAACAATTCTACGTCGTTTCTTAGCTTTAACACGGCGACCCTTTCTCTTATATACAAGTCGTTTAACCGCTAGGTTTTGGCGTGTTAGCTGTGAAGGTTGGAGAAAATGATCCTGACTGATATAATCACGTATAAATGAAGAATGAAGGCTATGTAAGATCAGCAGATTTGGACGGGCAGCGTTGACAGCGCCGTTATGTTCCGCCCTGATTCTCAACTGTGACACAGATAACTGCCTTTTATAACCATTCAAGTTATATGCTCAAATATCAGCGTTTTACCAATCTAAAAAGGAAACTCGTCGACACGCCGCTGTGTTACCGAGCAGCTCGTTTTTATCAAGAAATCTAACTTTAAACTCCGGGGACTCTTTCTCTGTCTCTTAGAATAGACGGTGCTGGGTGCGGTGAGAATCAATTGAAGACAAAAAACTTAACATTTGATGCACATATGTAGTCTAGTGGTGGAGATAAATGAGCCGAATGAACCATAAAAGCGACCGTGTTTGACCTGTCCCGCTTTTCTAATGACCGGTTTGTCGTTTAAATGCCTATTTTCCCCAGATAAATTTGGTTTGGGGTGAACATTAGTGGATAATGAAATGTGTTTGGATTACATATGAGTGTTCGGCCTGTTGTGAGGTTGGAAAAATCGACCCCACTGTCTTTTCTAATCACATTGTTCAAGCTGGTGTGAAGTAGCCTGCACCATATACTGAGATGAGGCCACAGTTTTTTTTTTAAATGTTTGCCATGACGAAAAAGACCCATTTTCAGTACTCAGGTCTTTGTATTTGGGTCTCTAATGTGGAAAACAAGACCACCCACTCATTCTTATTTTTGCTGGCCTCCTCTCTAGTGTTGCTGAAACCTGGCTGAACACTAGCCATTTAGGCATGGCTCCTGTTATGACATCACAACAGGAGGCATTCCTCCATGCCAGACTCAAGTTTGACAGTAATTTGCAGTTCATTCCATTTTAAATGTACACAGTACCCAAAACCAGTTTTCCATGATTATTGTATAAGGGATATCTAATGTTACATACTGGATCCTATACTTTAGTATTTTGTATTTCTCTAGATTTAAATAAGCAGAGGCCTCATATCATAGAAAGGGAGATTTTGAATTGTCTTTAAGAATAAGACAATATAAGGAGGTCCAGGTGTTATATAAAACTCTGAGAAATGCACTTAACCTGTATTCAGAAACTGGCCTTAAAATGGGCTGCCAAGACCTCTGTGAAGTTGTGATGTCAACCAATCACCCCCCATTCACAACTGTTCATCAGCCAATCAGAGGAGAGGCTTATTAATATTAAAGAGATGGGCAATTTTTTTTCTTCTTGTAAGTGCATCTGTTCACACTGCATCTCTACATGAGTCTTGAGTGTCCATGATGTTATTGGAGCTCACCTTTTACACTATATACAAGTAAATCTGGAACATCATTTCGGTTTGCCAATTGCCAAGTACCCCAAACCAGTTTTCCATAATTATTGTATGGGGAATATCTAATGTTACTAGGATCCTGTACTGTAGTTGCTAGATTTAAATAAGCAGAGTTGTAGTAGGTAGTTAGGGTTACTTCCACATTGGGTTATTTTGGCTCTGTTGTCTCAGATCCCAGTTCTTCTCAATTTCTCTCTCTGCTCATCATTGTCATCATGGTCCATGTTATTATCTGATAGCAGCTACTCTTTAGTCAGTTAAAGCTGAAATGGGAGACCAGTGCAGGGGGAGAAAAATGCTGTTTTTCTTCACATTTCTGTCTGCCTCTGCCTGCAGTGTAGCCATAGTCATTGGCAGTGTATGGGTGGGGTAAAATTGTATTTTGCAGATAAAACTAAGAGCACACCATTCCCAATCCAGGAGCATGTTGTGATATATAATTGGGTCCTCTTAAAGCTGTAGGAGGAGTTACGTTCTGAAATCTGTCTGGAAGAGGAATAGGAAACAATCCACAGGATAACAATAGGGTTCAGGGGTGGGAATGTGTCACAGCCCTAATAAAATGACATTTAGATACAACTTAAAGAGTCATTAATGAATTAAATGACAAGGAAATAAAAATAAGCCAAAATAGAAGTTAAAATGAGCTGTCAGGACTTCTGTGAAGTTGGGATGTCAACTATACAGTAATCAGTGACCCCCTATTCACAGCTGTTTAAATCAGCCAATCAGAGGAGAGGCTTAATAATAACAAGATTAACAAAGAGAGAAGGCTTGTTGCATCTATATTGAGATTAATTTTGGTTCTTAAAACCAAAAGGATATATATCTTGTTTGGAATGTCAAAACTTCAAATAAAATCCAGGAAAAGTGTCAAATGTGAACCTTTAACATGCACCCTGAGTGATCCATTAAAAATGGATAGTTGTAAGTGCATCTGTTCACACCATGTGTCTACCTGAGTCTGGAGTGTCCATGATGTTATCGGATCTCACCTACTACTCTATATACAAGTTAATCTCTGACATCATTTCTGTTTGCCAATTGCCAAGCTTTTATTGACACATTCATGTTCACACTGATATAAGAATGTGATCACAAGTGGTACAAACCACCTACGGATGATTTCTGAGTGATGGGCTCCTTATGCATCCTCAATTAATTTCAGAGCCGCCTACTTGGGATCAGACCACTCAGGATGCATGTTGATACCAGATGTGCACAGCGTCATAGACTGCCAGGCACAGGTGGTCTGGAGGTGAAGGAACATTGAAGTCAAGTTGAATTAAGAGTAAGCTGGCTCCTCTCAGCGGGTCCATTTTCACAGCAGTGGATCTGGATCACTTGGACTGCAGCTCACATATACTCTCATTTTCTTGTTTGAAAAGAACACTCACTGCTGCATCACGTTTATTACATTCGGTGTAGCAGCTCTCTGACTGCTTAGCCCAGTCAGGGTTTCAACTGCAGAGCAGGGCCTGTATTTATAAGGTTTCCCCAAAGAATGCAGCTCCAGGACTTACTGCCATGTTGGAGCACATTTCATCAACCCTCCCAGAATAGTAATGCTGATATCCAGAAAAGTCAGTAGATGTGTGCTTTTGCTGTCTCTGTGAACACTGACGGGTTACTGTAGATACTGTAGTTACCTCATTCTCCCCTCACCCACCCTCAGTATGACCACAGATAAAAACCGTGTTGCCTGTCCAACAGAAATGGTGCTATGAAAGTGGATCACCTACTGGTTTGGAGTGAGATGGAGTGATGTGCAGCTCATCATCAGCACTAAGGCTGTGCAATTAATTAAATTTTAAATGCAGTTTTGAACTGTTTGTCAAATAATCTCCAAAATCATATAATTGAGTTGAAACTATATTTCACATTTTTAACAATTTCTGAAAGAGATTACATAAGAACACAAGTGAGAACTGTCTTTCTGTGAATAATGTTTGGCAAGATGAGAAAATCCAAAACATGCATACTGATCGCACTCTTGCTCTCTTTCAGTAATTGTGCAATGAAAGATGTCAAATGTCATTTCAACTCAATTTTATGATTTTGGAGATCATTTTACACGCAAATTGAAATCATGATTAAAATTAAATTCATTGCACAGCCTTAAAATAAATACATGTATATGCGCACAATATTTTCTATAAGATGACCTCTACTTGGCAACTCAACATCTCAAACAAAAGCATGGTCACTCATGCTGAATAAACGCATTGTGTAACTTAAAAAATAATCATTTGAATAATCATGATTTCAATATTGACTAAAATAATGGTGATAATTTATTCCATAATCAAGCAGCTGTACATTGCACTGAGCAAGCTGTTATTCGCTGGCTTGAGGCGACGCTCAGTGATTGACTGGTTTCCGGTGCAGTGTGAGAGAAACATTCTCTGGCTGGTTGGAAAGAGGCACTCTACCAACCATCATTTTTCCACCACATACTTTTTTCTGACCTTTTCCGCAGGTTATCTGGTGGCTCTTTCAGATTCATGCTCCATTCATGCACAATAACTAATCACAGTAATTGTGAACTAGGTGTTGATTTTATGCAGCAATTCAGCCTTTTGATGAACAGCTAGGCTGCCCAATCAGGTGGATTGATTTAAGTTTGGCTGTTGGCCGGTTTCCGTGTGGGCCACTAAGGCCTACTGGTTTGAAATTTTGATTGGTTGGAGGTAAATTTGCTGTACCCCTAATCTATTATAGATTTTGGTGATTTGTTTTTTGTAAATATAATTTAAGATACATTTTTTACTAGTAAAAAGGTTTATGAAACTATCACAGAGGTCATGAGAGGAGATTTTTACTTCTGCCCCACTTTTTGCATATTAGCTGACCCTAAACTCATCGCCCATATTGTAAAATCCTTAACCAACTGCATTCAGACCAGTATAATGATCAGTAATCATAATGAGAAAGTGAAAAGCTGTAGAGGGCCTGGTATTTCAAGACTGGATCAGCTGTGTCTCTAGTATAACAAATGCTACTGATAAATATAATGAGAAATGGGAAATGTTTTTAAGACTGTATTCTTTATAGTGTAGTTAAAATATTTCTGCATACATGAATCATTAAGGGCTGTTTTGGGGGGACCGGGATGGAAATGAAGGTGGAGGTGGACTGGATGTTATGCTGGGAGATGTTTTGTGAAGTTTACTTGTGGTCAGTGAAGTTCACATGGGACAACAGTATAGTGGTATGATCAAATAAAGGGGGGGAGGGGGGAGGATTTATGAAACTAATCAAATTAGTTTAATCTTTAAAATTTGAAATTCAATAAAAAAATGTAAACTCAATAAAAAATTTGAATCCTAAAGAAATAAGATAACACAATGGGGAAATTAACAACAATAGGAAAGTTGATAATGTTTTTGGTTGACAATTCATAAAGACAAATGCAAATATTATATTATTGAGATTGTGGGTAAGAAGTCTGAAACTGTTTGTAGCTGTCTATGGTTACACAGTTTACAGCTGACACATCACAAAGTTTTATTTATATATTGTCTTTCACAATGTTTTAGTCAATAATGTGAATTAAAGCTAGCAAGAACTTAGAAGGTACATCAGATTGTAAGAAACCACATTCACCAGAAAACATGGCTGTTGATAAATGTGTCCACAAACCATTTGGTCTGTCTGTCTCAGTGGAAAATTATTGGAGCTAATAATGTGTCCTTAAATAATGTAGATTGGTCTGGTCTGATTTATTCATCAAGCATTGAATTCCATTTTTTTATCGACACTTGCAGTTTGCTTGAGTTGTGTAAGTCATCGATGTCAACAACACAGCCACATCTTTTCTGTTTTCAGCAAGTTGATAGATTTTGTGGTTTACAGCAGGTTTACAGGCTTCCTAGCAAGTTGGTTTTCACTGCACAGTGAAACAAACTGAAAAATACAAATAATTGTAAAGTATTTGATATGTATTTCATTGAGATTATAAAACAGGGTTGGTCAATCTGAATTCAAGCAGAATAATAAAACCAGTCCCCAGAGCAACACTCCAGCACAGATTGTGTCTCATTGGATAAAGACTTCCTACTCAGTACACATACCCCCCACCACCATTTAAGATCTAGTCACTGGAAGATTTCTTACTTCCTAGTCACTTTACTGATTAGTGTCATTGTTTATAACCCTGCATTGTGGCAGTGAGTAGACATCTTCCATGAAGCCGAGTGATGCATTGCTGTAACAGGAGATATTGAGATTGATTGTTTTATGCAATGAGCCACTCTCTTTACTGAGGATGTTTGCATGCAGGTAGGACTGCTGTGGTTTGAATTGTGAATACTTCCTGTGTGAAGGTCATGCAATACATTATAGTTTTCAGTGTGGGAGATGGCTCTGCAGAAGCAGCAGGTGACTTTTGCCATGTTGCAAGGTCCAAATTTTTCATTTTCAAACAAATATCTTTTCCACAAGGAGTATCCCTTTCTTTAACAACTGCATGTCCATCTAAAAGTTGTCTTTATGTCTTTATGTAAAATTGTTTCCTCTTCTATTTTGTAATCTAGAGCAAAATAGGCCTTTAATTAAAGGTGAACACTGGGATGGATGTGTTAATGATGTTACTGTGATTTTTAGAGTCCTGCTGAGGGATTTAAAGGAAAGTTACACTAACTACCTGATAGCTATATTGGTAAAGGTGTATATATTGGCACTAATGAGAAACTGTAGTGCAGAAATGCTAAATTTAAAGTAATTTGGAAAGAGCCCTGACCAGTCGATGTACCACTTAATGTGTATCTTGGTCACAATTCTCAAAAAAAATTTGTTTGTACTATAGATATGTGCATGCCAAGTACTGTTCATAAACATTAACACTTTATATGAAATAGACCAACAACAGTTCCTGTAAGTCTGTCATAACTGAGCTGTCAAAAAAAGTCCTAACCGTTCCTTTACAAGTTTAAAGAGGTGTGGTCAGCACCCAGTTAGTGCTGCTGGTCTGAGCCCTTAGCCCATGCCCTGGTTGAGCATGGCCACTGAGGCAGAACTGAAAGGCTCCAGTCAGCAGCAGAACTGGAAGGAGGGCAGCTAATGTTTTTTGTGAATGTTTCTTCCTTTTCAAAGAGAACTGGACGTAATGCGCTATCACAGTCATCATAGGACATGTTCCACAGAAGTGAGCAGAGATAATAATGTGTTATGAGTTTTTATTTGGGTCATATGCTGCCTATTATATAATTAGAGTTTCATTGTTAGAATGAGGGAGATGTTTTATTATTCCCTTCTTAAGAAAGTGACCTAATGCTGTAGGCTCCATCTTAGTAGTAGTGCAACCACTGCCTATATTGGTATTCCTTCCTTATCCTGTACTGGTAATTTGGGGAAAAAAAAGAAAGTAGGCATAACATGACATCCCAAATAGCCCATTATTGTGGTTCAAACATTTAGGCTCACTAGCTTCATTGTGAATAGGATCCAACTGAAGTAAGATAAACATTTTTCTGTTGCTACAAGCCCAGTGATTGAACAAACATTTAAACAAAGAATCTTGCCGGAGGGGTTATTTATTTATTTTTTTCTTGTGCAAAGAAATGTCAGATTGTCTCAGCTTTAATTGCACACAATCCATTCTGAACACGCTAACCATGTCCCTGCAGGTCATAAGCAATGTGACAGGTGCGTAAGGAAATGAAATCCGCCAAGGTTGACTCAAGGTTTGTAAAATAGCAGGTGAGGTGGACAGCTGTGTTTGCCTTCATCCTGGGCTGTTTGCTCTGTAATCCCTGCAGATAATACCTAACTGCAGAGGAACAATACTCAAGCATTAAGAAGCAGAGTCACAACGCCTGCTGTGATTTCACTCACCGCATCACGACTCCACCATCCCTTCTTGCTGTCATGCAACATTGTTGAAAGTTGATTCTGTTGGAGCATAGCATCTGCTTTATGATAGAGCCTGAAGGGGCAAAGGTCGTCGACAGGGTAATGACCGCTGTCCTCCTGATTTGATCCTGTGTGGAAGTTCAGGAATGTGCTAGGTTACTGGTCTAATCAGCATCTTAATAAAGGTGGGATTGTTTGTCATGAGGGGGTGTCTAATAGTTGGAGACCAGAGACCAGACCAGACCAGACCAGACCATGCTTCTTGTTTTTCTTAATGCTGACATAAAAATGGTTTCTAAATATGACTAATGGTGTAATATGACATTGTTTTTTTTTCTTTTAACTCATCCCAATATGGATATATTTTAGTAACTAGAACATCTGTATTGAGACCCTGAAACTACAGTCTCAGTCGTATTCCACCAAGCTCGTGGTCATTCGGTGAAGGACACAGAGTCTTTGATGCAATGCAGCAGAAAACAAGCCCAGCCTCTTTCTTTTATTATCCTGGAGAGCTGCAGAGCAGTACTACTTTAATCCTGATTTGAACTGCATTCATTACTATTCATGAATATTCAGTTAGTAATTATTTAATTTAGGCTCTGACTGAATTCAGGCCTGAATTAGACTGAGCCATTGACTCTGGGGTTGGGTATAAAAAGGGCTATTGTCTGTATAGTACACCATAGGAAACATGGAATTTTTCTCTGTTTGCTTCTTATTTGCCAAGATAATTTAACCCGAACCCTGGTTCAAGGGGTTGCTACCTGTGCCATTTTTGGAGGGGTTTCCTGGCCATTTATTTACAATGTATTTTTCAAAACACTATCAAATTCCTTTTTCTCCCTCCTTCTGTAACCCCCTTCAAATCTGCAGAAAACCAGCTTGCATGTAAACAGTCATGAATCTTTCCGCTCTGGAAAGAATGGACAGATGTTTGGAGATGTTTCTGAAGTGGAGAAACATTGTTGAAATGATTTTAAACTAAAGGTTCAGACAAATGGAGTGGTCAATATTAACTGGTTTCCTCTGCCAATATACAAGCAGCACTACTGGTCCTGGTGCTGGTGCTGCTGCTGCCATGATAGCTAGCATCATGTATCACCAAATGCATACCCAGATGGCTGTGTTTTCTGACAGTGCTTGTTTTGAGTATTACATGGCTTTTGTCAAGATATTTCTACTTCTATTACTTGCAATTTATCGCAGAAAATTTATTTTAAACCATAATGTGAAAACCTTTAATCTGGCTGGCATTCTTATCCAGAAATAATTTCTGAGCATAAATGATGGAGAAGTGAGAAGAGGCTTTGTTGACTTGCATCTTTTTCATGAGGCGTTCCCTCTCACATCCCGGCTCCATATGAGGTGCAGAGCCACTGTCTTTATCATTATTAAGTGTTGATGTGGTTTGGTTTCACTATTGCTCCATAGAGAGCAACCTCCTCTGCTTCCACTAACAGATCAATGAGAGAAATATCCTGTGAAGAGGATCCAATATGAGTAACAGGAGAGAAGAGCGTCAATTAATTCAAACACATTTCAGCCTCAGTGCAAGGTGTAACATGACCCTAACCACAGGTTGGTACTCAGTTAGGACCAGCATCTCCAATCCTCATCTTTATTTTTCCATTTTTCTCTGTCCATATTTGACACTTTAATCAATAATACTGTGTGTAATGATTCAACAGAATAATACACAAACTAACTGATAAAACTGCAGCATGTTTTGTGCATTTGTAGCCCCAGTTTACTGTATGGTGGGGAAGGGTTTTCAGTCATGGTTAAAAGGTATTATTTTTTAAATTATGTTGGTATTCATGTTTGTCTGTCAATATTGTATTGTTATAAGATGATGATACATTACAAAGATTTTTGGTCACATGCCTATCTGTCTCTTCACTGCTAATTTACAACATAACGGCAAAAACGCCCCCAAAAAATTCAAAACCAGTTATGAGTGCTCACAAATCGCTAATGAACAGAAAGGTTGAAAAGCACAAACACCTTCAGCTGTAGTTATTGCCAATAAACAATTGTTGGTTTTTCAAAATAATCAAAGCCAAAATGTTTTTTGGGACATTTGTACAAAAACATACTGAACCGTAACTCCAAAATAGAGGTTTATACTGTGCATACTGAATCTTACCTGGAGTCACTCACCCTCCCAGATTGATTGTAGTGAACTGTTAAAGTGAAGGAGAAGGTGAAGTTTCCCTTTAAAGACATCTGAGACTCCTCCTGTTCTCCTTCTAATAGACTAAATGTGTTGTCAGCCAGGCATTCTTTGCTGCTCCCCCTCCCTTCAACACTGAATCACCAGGAGAAGATGGAGGGATGTGAAGAAAAGGCAAAGCTACAGGACTACAGGAACGGAAAGAAGCAACCAGTGTAAGATGCTGCACTGTAAGAACTTCAATAACAGCATTTACGCATTTTCGACATTTCTTAGTTGTAGCAGCAGCATAGTCTTGCATGAGCTCTGTCTCATAGGGCCAGCTAATGAAAGGAACTGTAATGTTTTGCTGTGAACTGCTTCTTGCGTGTATATCTATGAGTTACCCAATGAGGATGTTTGCTTAAAACAACAGCCACTCGGCTCATTAGATGAGGTAACCCACTGAGAAGAAGTCGGCAGCATGGTGTGAGAGGGGAAACAGATGGAAATCGATGTAGAGTGATGCAACTGTAAACCCAAGAAAGGTTTATCCAGTTTTAAAAATGAAAAAAGGTCCCATTGGTAGGAGTTTGAACGGGGCGAGTAACAACAGAGAGAGCTGCAAAGACGCCATGGTGACAGGATTTCTACTCGATGGGTAAGATCACACTGTCTTTATGGTTTTTCAAGCGTATTCTTTTGTTTTGAGTAATTTTAATTAGGGATGTCCCTGATCCGATCACGTAATTTTCAAAACATGGTAGTAGTGTTGTAAACACAACCAGAAATTCTTGGTTGTTACATCTACATACATAGTTAAAATGTTGTTGGAAGTAAGCATTATACACAGTTGTCTGTCACCACTGCTGCTGTCACAGCTTAGCTACAGCCTCCGATACAGAGAAGAGGAGTAGCTATCCCAAAACTAGCCTGGAGATAGTACTAAAGATATTTGCTGCTCCTCAAATGACCCTGGCTCTGGGGCAAAACATATGATCAGGATATGCCTAATTTTAACAAATATCCATTCAGTTTGAGGATAAAGCCAATTGAATGAACTGCAGTGTTACTAATGCTAGCAATTTTTTCTTTATTAGAATAATTTTGCCAAAATGAAATGTTACTGTCAATCACTATGTTGCTAAAATGCTATTTCTACCCACCAGAACCATGAATTCTAATACATTCGTATATTTTTGTTAGTTATGAAAAGAACAGCAGTTTTACACCAGTGAAACAACTTTTTCTGAGACCCCCCCCCCCCCCTCCTCCTCTGTAACCCAGACCTCCAGAGAACCAGACTGCATCAGATTTGCTGCTCCAAGAGGGAAGATAGAGCCAAGACCAGAGGCAAGACCAGAGGATCCTTGAAGACTGGGGCTTTTATCACATGCTCCTGTCCCAACAACCCAGAAGCTGTTGCAGAACCTACAATTTTCTAATGATGTTATTATCAGATGCAGTATGTGTTTTAAATGGCGCATTCTTTGTACAGCACAGACCTCCCCACCCACAGACCAGGCTCTCCAGCATGTCTGACCTCCTGATGAAATGAATTACTTGTGAGGAAATAGATTCACCAAATATGTATATACTTGTATAAGTTCAGTTAAGTGCTTGTAATTGCTGTGTGTATCATTTATTTGTTTTTCTGTTATCTATATCCCCAAAATATATCAGTAAACATCTATGTTAATACATTTTGTTTGTGATTATTTACCTTGATTGAAAAGAGATGATGATGATGATAACCAAAATTATTTATTTAAAATAGACATTTATTGCTTATGCATTATTGACCATCAATTTCCATAACAAAAGTCAAACCAAATGGTCTTCATTACACAACACTATCGAAAAATGTTGTAAATCAGTTACATGTTGCAAACTTGAATAAATATGATAGGCTAACATTAGCTATGATGTTATGAAGCTATGAAGATATTATGGTCAGACATATGTTAGATTACTTACACTAAACTTAAAAGTCAAAAGTCAAACTTCTAATCTAAAAAAACAAAACTGGAAACAATCTTCATATTCCACATTTAGATTTATTATGATGCTGTAAGGAATTCTCTTACCTGTGAATGAGCCACGAGAAAAGCTTAGTGCAGGTTAGCTTATGGATGCAGCAGCACTCGTGAACTCGGGAACAAGTATTGCATGTCCCTGTACTCTGGAGGCTTCTGGGGGAAATCGAAAGAAAGGGGGTTGGCCTTCTGAATAGATTTTTTTTTTTTTTTCCTAAATGCTGCCTGGTCGAAGCACATTTTCAAGATAATCTACCCTACCTTTAATATTTATATTGCAGTAATATAGTAGGGAGGACCATTGGGGCATTCATCAAATATTTACACATGGGATTTTTGATAAATTATTATCAGTAATGTGGATATAATGACTTGGTGGGTAAAGGTAGGAACAGTAAAATCGTAGACATAAATGTCCACTTTTTTCCTGCGTGTGTAAACATCATTTTTGTTTCCCTTCTTTAAGTGTCATGCCTAGCTTAAGGTTTGCCAGCTAGAATAGTAAAAATTACATCACTTTAGAAAAAAAACACATCCACCATATATCCAAAATCTAAGACAATATCTAGTATGATATCACAATATTGATGTATTGCTCAGCCCTAAAAGATATTATTAAAGGTTTTGTACTTTGGGCTGAACAGAACATAGTGCATGCATCATGCTTTGCTAATTCATCCCATTTTAAACATCATAGAGCTAACCTATACCTTTTTAAGTCTTTGTTTGGAGGGTTGATGGCATTCTCTCCATTCTGAATCCAGTCTAATCTATTTTTTGGACATTCAAATCCTTCATAGAATCTGTCATCCAAGACGGTTGAAAGCTTAATTTTCACAAACATACATAAACAGTTGTGCTATGAAATCTATCAGTATTAATATTTTTTGAACAGCAATATGTAATGATCTCTCCTTTGCTGTCAATAATACTTTGCCTGTTGCAGGTCTTTGTCAACCATGTAAAAGGCTAATAAGAAAATAGTGACACATTCATGGATCATCGTTCTAACTATAAAACTAGTAACATGAAAGTTGTGTGGAACCTGGTTATTTTAGTACATGTAAAACAAATGCAGTGAAAACCTTCCAGACCTGCTGACTTCTGGTGTTCCTGTTTCAGCTACAAAGATACCCACTGTTTCTGTGGGGTCTGGTAATTGTGTATGAAGATGTGCTGGTTGGTTGTGTAACCTGCAGGTCACCATATCTCAAAGGGCTAAGATAGATGTGGTTTCTAAAACTTGTTTTCATTTTAATGTCCACGTTTTTAGTCCCAGTCCAGTTACCCTAACTTCCAACATACTGCTGTCCTCTGAACTGCTGTGACCTCCTCCACCCTTAAGCCACTCAGCTCCCAACCAGGACGGTTGTGACTGTGGCTTAAAGAGAACGCTCTAACAAATAAACTGCCTGTAAGCCTGCAGCTTTTACTTCTAGCCCAGCCAGCCCATTGCGGTGTTCTGACTTTATGTGTGGGACATACATTTATGTGCATTTGTGATGTTGTGTGTGACTACACAGTGCCCTATCTACAGAAGAATGTGTTTATGTACTTGTGTAAGCCAAAACTACAGGCTTAGGTGTCATGAGTGATATATGCGCTACCAGAGAATCAAAGCCAAAAGGACGTTAAAAAGATGAAGAGTAGAGATATCCTTGGTGTAACGCAGAGATTTGTTGTTTTACATTTCTCTCTTGGTTCTCCCCAGTCATTTGGCTTTCAGTGGCCATTGAATTCTTTCTACCAACGTTTGAGATCATTTTGTTTGTCTGGAGGGAGCTCCATTGTCAAAATTGTGTTTGAAGCAGCTCTACCAACTTTTGATTTAAAGCTCGCTGCAAGTAATGTTGGTCTGAGATCAAAAGGCCTGTCATATGAAGATAATGTAATCGGGTCTGTGACAAATGATGTCTGGCAAGATGAGAAAGTCAAAAACTTTAAAATACAGTTTTATTCAGCATTCATCAGGTCTCCCTAAATGTATGTTTTGTGTTCATGTTGGTTTCTTATTTAAAAGTTCATTTGTATTATCTTTTTTTTTCTTTTTTTTTTTTTTTTTTTTACATGAAATGTCAAATGGTGTAACTGAAAAAGAATGATACATTTTAAATATATAATCCACCTATAAAAAGAGAGTTAAAATATAAGTTTTTAGGATTATACCACATGGCAATTTTTGTCACTGACCTGATCACTCTTCCTGTAGAATTGGTATGAAATACTTTTGATGCATAATGACAGTGTCTTGATGTCCTGAACATCGTTGACGTCATGAGTTGGTTTCAAATCTCGAACACAAAACACTACTTTTGATTAAGTTTTGATGTTAACTTTGCTTGACGAGTATGTATAATCATAACTAAGGTGCTTTTTTTGTTTTGTGCCACGATCCAGGCCTCATGGAGCCGGGCTTCAATGCCTGCTGTGCACCAGGGAGTTCGATCCATGCCTGGTTCCCAGCAAACGGACATACAGGGTGGGAACCTTAATTACCTTTCAGGTCCCTTTTCCCATCCCTCCCCTTAAATTGGCCCTGTGGTGATCCTGTCCTCTTGTGCCTGTGACCTGCACCATGATTGGTAAACTGAAGCAGAACCTGCTGGTGGCCTGTCTGGTCATCAGTTCGGTCACAGTCTTCTACCTGGGCCGCCATGCCATGGAGTGTCACCACCGCATCGAGGAGCGCAGCCAGCCGGGCGGCATCCTGCCTCTGTCAGCGCTGGGCGGCAGCATGAGGACCACTTTACGAACAGGCCAGAACCTCAGTACACCTTTTGTTTACAACAAAGACATGCCGCTAATCTTTATCGGTGGCGTGCCCCGCAGCGGGACCACATTGATGCGAGCGATGCTGGACGCACACCCGGAGGTGCGCTGCGGTGAGGAAACCCGTGTCATCCCACGGATCCTGGCCATGAAGCAAATGTGGAGCCGCTCGGGCAGGGAGAAGATGCGCCTGGACGAGGCCGGTGTGACGGACGAGGTGCTGGACGCTGCCATGCAGGCCTTTCTGCTAGAAATCATCGTCAAACATGGCGAGCCAGCCAACTTCCTCTGCAACAAGGACCCTTTTGCGCTGAAGTCACTTTCCTACCTGGCCAAGATCTTTCCCCGTGCCAAGTTTGTGTTAATGATTCGAGATGGACGTGCTTCAGTCCATTCCATGATCTCCAGGAAGGTTACCATCGCAGGCTTCGACCTGGGCAGCTACCGGGACTGCCTGACCAAGTGGAATCGGGCCATAGAGACCATGTACACTCAGTGCCTGGAGGTCGCTGATAAGTGCCTGCCTGTGCACTATGAACAGTTGGTCCTCCATCCGGAGAAATGGATGCGGACACTGCTGAAATTCCTTGACATTCGTTGGAATGATGCTGTCCTTCACCATGAGGAACTCATTGGGAAAGCTGGAGGAGTGTCCCTCTCCAAGTAAGTCCTGCTGCTCCCTTTTCATTCCTCTCACACAACATCTCTATCAACAGTTAATGTCATCCAGTTAGTAAATCTGACTTGAAAAAGGTTATTCATTAGTATCTTATGCTGTTGATGTTAGTTAAACATTTATGGGGGAAATTAGTTTGTAGAGGACTTATATTCGTAATTGGCCTACTGAATGAGAATGATAAATCAATCTGGAAGCACAAAGCAGTGGTGGGCAGGGCTTCATGAATCCCAGGTTTTCAGTGAGAGAGAAAACCATGTAAAATAACATATTAATCACAAGATTTTTTTTTTATTTATTTGTGTTTTACATAATTTAAAATGTGTGTGGACTGCAGCTTTAAACTTTTCTTTGTTGGCACTCTCGTTGAAGTAATTGTAGTGAATCATCAATCTGTCTTTGATCCCTCTAGTTTATAGTGCTGGCAGGATGTTGTCCATGTTTTTACATCCAGATACAACTCTGGTCAAAAAGTAATTACAGCACAGATCTCTATGATATCTGACACACTTTCTCTTTAAACTATTTATTTAAATATGAATACAAATATAAATCGTTCTATTGTCTTTTTGTTTGTTGTTATATTGGTGTTGTATGCAGTAGAATGGGGAATAATGGACTCTGTATGTAACTGACCTTGGTTTCAGATGATTTAAGGTTGACACCAGTCAGGGCATCACTGAGCATCATGGTATAACCTCCTGTGTTAATATATTTTCGAATGCATTTCGTAGAAGTTGTTGCTGTGTACAGTTCATAGCTCACATGTAGCTGTTCACATGTATGAAAATTGACCCTGAGACTGTGGCAGTCATTTTAATACAGTGCTTCATTTACATCCACACATTCATTAAGTAGCTCTTTGCTGAGGTAATGGTGCTTATGCTGTTCTAAGAAGAATGTGTGGTTTGTGCGAGGCTCACAAGCTACAAATGGTAAAATCCTGGCTTAACACCACATTCACAGTGCAGTAGAAATGAGCTTGGACAAGCCCATGCAGGGTCTAACATGATCCCTGGTCTGCTGCTGCAGGGTCAGTAAAGGTTTACAGGCCAATCAGTTGTGGGTGGACAGTTACAGATGAGGTTAAGGCATTCCTGTTAGTTTGATAACATTAGAAGTAGTGAAGTAATGTATCATAATTGACCTGTGATCCCCACCGCTCAGCAACCCTGTGGACCGTGGATTATTTACTTTATGGTACCATCTTAATAAAATACAGATTTTCTCCTGCTGCGTAGTAATAATTCACTAAATATCAATGCAGGTTGTGTGAAATTATGGAGACAGATATGATGTGATGTGCAGGACAATGTAGAACAGGGAAAACGCCAGCTATGATCTACCTTCTTTGGACTACAACTCCACAGTAGGTGGTGCATTCAAGGAGCATCAGTACAGCTCTGGTGAGTTCAATGATGTGGGAGATATACAAATCACAATTAACACAATGAAACAAACTATCCAGGAATAATATGGAATGTATATTAAATGAATAATATGTCATCATTAACAATCTATTGGAATCTTTATTGCTTTTTTATTTTTGGTTTATTTTTTTTTTTTAATCCAAAAATAATGATCCAACCCGTGACGCTAAACCATGACTTTTGTGAACTGTCGCACCCCACCTTATATGTCAACTTGAGCTTTGCTAATGGATTCCTGAGTAATTTAGAGAACAAAGTCAGTGAATGAGAAAAGTATCATTATTGACTTGCAACAGTTATACTGCAAAGGAAAAAATAAATAACACCGGGATTTACTGTGGAATCATGTTCTGAGTTTATTATCTTCAGCTTTTTGATTCTTTATAGTTCAGCTGCATATCGGTAGTGGAGAGGTAGCTGGTGATAAAAGTGTAAAGCACAGTGTGTAGGATTTAGTGGCTTCTGGTAGAACGGACTTGTCAGAAATGGAATATAATAATCACAAGTATATTTCAATTAATATATAATTCAATCAAAAAAGGGTTTGTGGTGTTTAAATTGAACCATTTGTATATGTCTATATGTCAATGCTGACAGTAGCTCACTGAACAGCTGTTGCCAAAAATGTCCTTAATGAAAGAAATCTGACATATAGAACTTTTAACAAGGACAGACATGATTGACATGTAGCTAAGCAGAGTGTCCAGAATTCCCTTTCTGTTCAGTCTTAAAAATCAGCAGGCACCTCTGGCCTTAAGGATTCCTTCCTTTGTTTTCACAAAGCCTCATTTACATTCTGTCATTACATTTAATTTAAAAATTAAACCCTCTGTTGGTGTGCACGATGAAAAACCTACTCATTATTGACCTAAAACAAGCACATACCATGAGTGGCTTCTCCTGCTGGTGTCAGAATAGTTTTGGTTTCAGTGGGAGGTCGTAGTTGAGGAAACATTGAAGGGGGAACCCCATTCCTTCTACCCCATTCATTCACCGTCTTCCTGCCACGTAGCACAACTCCACACTGTTTTCTCACTGTTATTGTCTGCACTTGTGGCTTTAATTAAAAAGCTTACCATCCATTAACCAGCTTTTGCTCCATATGCCTTTTGCGTTTACTCCTTTTTGACTTCTTCATCCCATTGCCTCTGTAGACAAATGTGAAAGATTTCTTTTTTCCACACAAACGTATATTTATTGGCTATTTAGGTGGGGAACATTTGTTTCGGAACTACATGCCGTTAAAAGATTCACAACCGGAACGGAAGAAGCTCCCTGTCAAAATTCCATGTTAAATAAAGAAAACGATGTACTAAACTCAGATTAGTTACATTAATGCTGGAACAATTCCAGTTTGCTCGTTTCAGTGTAATCTACGCTGTTTCGGTGTCTGTCTGTGCCGTTTGGCACGGAGTGACAAGTCTGAGTGCGTCTCTGGTTGCTATGCAACGCGAGGCGAGCCAAGCTGAACAAATGCATTTCTGGTTGGCTGATGGACATGTGGCGTTATCAGCAATTGCTATATTGAGCTTAAGTGCCTATTTGAGACAGCCTTATTTTATTTGAGAATTTTATTTATTTAACTGAATCACTGTATTTGTTTTATATTTCTGAATAATGCACCTGGCCTAACTGGTTTGCGGATGTGCTGGACCTTTACTTTTGGATTTCATTCATGAAGCACAGTTCACCAATAAAAAATTGGATTTCAGATCTTCTCTTCTTACTGTATTCAATTGAATAGTCATGCACTACAATGTTTTAATATCCTAGAATTCAAATTCTTTATCAGGAGGCAGAAACTTGAAGCCACTAACAGATCTCTCAATGAAACTTTTATAATTAATAATATTTGCATGTCCACATTCATCATCTGGATTTCTCACCAGCAGGTTTACAATTAATCTCTATCAACAGATATCTGTGTATGACTATGCAGAATTTGTAGTGATGAGTGACCGTTATCTGGTGACTGAGCAGCATTCATTCAGCAGTACCAATCTTGTGAGCAGGCTGTGGTTGCATGCAAGATGCACAAATGTGGAACCCGTTGGCCAAAATGGCATTCTGGGACCTATGGGGTGATTCAACTACTTGGACCAGAGGGAAGAGGAAGTATGGATCAGCTACTGAAATATATCTAAGATTTGTGAAAATATTAACGGTAATAGTAAGCACTCAGTTCACAACAAAACCCTGACTTGTAGCTCCCTGTCTTTTCTGTTTTTATGAGAAGTAAGCGAGGAATGTGATTCAGCTGTCTAGCTGCTGCTGCTAGCTCCACATGTGCTTAGCAACCTGCTGACTACCTCCCAGAGACCTCCAGTGTCACCAATATTTATGTATGGCCCCTTTTAAGATGCTGGTGTCAGCCATGTTGTGGTTCTAATCCAGTAGCATGGGGACTCTGGAGTGCTCTTCACCATTCTACTGAAATCCTGGACCACTATGACTCAGTAACCAGACTCTAAAGATTCTAAACACTCATTCAGTGGGCCCACACACTGAAGCACAACCTTCAGTGGCCGTGTATAAATAAAACGGGTTGTGTGAGCTTTCTCTTAGCTCAGCTATAAAGTGGAATGCTACACTTGAACTGGAAAGGAATCATTAAGCTAAAACCTTAGTACAGGGAGAGAGAGCAAAATGGGCTTTTTGGGATACAGATGCAGGGCTGTGGTCAATTAATGCACACACTATCCCTCAATAAATTGATTACCATCAAATATTAATGAAGAGGGACCTTAACCAGAGCCCTTTTAGCACTGTTTAAGATAGTTCTGGAGACATACTTTGTCCTCCGTGTCTCCATCAAACTATAAACATAACAGGCACAATCAGAGACGGAAGAAGCCTCCACAGTGGATCTCAAGGCAGAATCCTAGCAGTCATGGTTTGATGACATTGATTGCTAAGACGCTTTTATTTCTACAGAATTCTACAGCAGCACAGTAGCTCGCTAGTTTTTCTGTTTTCCTACAGTTGTGTTATTCAGTAGAACTAGCAGATTTGCTGTTTATTCGGAGCCAGTGGTCTATCTGGCCGGCACACCTTTACATGACCAGTGCTGGTTGATGTTTGATGACCGGCCTTTTTTGTTGTTGAGAAAATCAATTAATAGCATATTGTCAAGTTTGTTGGAGCTGAAACAAGTCCTTGCAGCATCAGCAGTAATTGAGGTTGACATACTTTTAATTACCAAATAATAGTTGTTATACTTGAAAAATACTTACCTTCACAAATACCTTTACAGAAAAACCATTGTTCTGTTAAAAAAAATCAAGGGATGTAGTTTTTTTGTTAAAATGGAGTTGCAACATTGTTTTATTTTTCTTCATAGCAAATGATCACATGAAAAAATAAACATTTGTTTTCATCAGTTTTCCATCCCGCACAAACCACAGATTATAGGATGATTATATTAAATATACAAATAGAGCTTATCGGTATTGGTTGAAATTTATCAAACTGAATGGATTGAATGCCTAAACAAGTTATTTCATGGAGTTTGTGATGCTCAGAAAAACATTAAGTGTTTTCCAGCTGTCACCGTTCCCCATGATAGTAGATCGGAAATGAGCTCTATGGGTCTAATAGCCACTGTTGTCCCTGGTTTGACCACTAGTTTAATTAGCTTTAATGCCCGGTTCTGTTCCTGGGGCCTTTAAATGTCTGGAATTGTGCTGCTATACTTACAGTAATGGCAAGAATGGTATTTCAGTTGAAAGCAATTGGTATTCAAACTGTTCTGAGCATAGATCAGGACCAATCACACATTTTAACCAACTGTTGGTATATTTGGCATTTTTCAGATATTTTTTAGCAAAATATGTGTTTCATGAATGCTGAGATAATAATTGTTGATAAGCTCTTCTCAGATGAACTCTACTTATTGTCTGTATAATGTAGTCTTAAAGGAGTGCTGTCTACATGTGTCCTGCAGTGTTTTTTACAGGTTTTTGGTCCTACCTCTTTCCTAAATGGTTTCTGATACTGCTTGATGTAAGTAGTAGCATTTTGGGCAGGACCACTACCTTTTATCATCACAAACATTTTGCATCACCTTCTTTTAAGTACTTAGCCGCAGTGCATTAAAGTCAACCCCCATGACATCTGCTAAAAAAATGCCTCTCCACCACCTCCACCACTTCTCCATCTCACAGCTTTAGGTCTCTATCTCCATGAGAATCTTCCTCAGCAGGCAGCCAGGCCCAGAGTGGGACCTGGTGTTGCATTAACATCAATTATCTGGCCTTGATTTAAAGGAGGCCTCTCTGGCTGAGACACTCACTCCATTACTTATCTCAGCCCCCCCTAACACTCTGTCCTGTTGGTGATCTCTATCTGATTCCCTCTTATCAGCCTCTGGTGATACAGAACACCACCTGGGGTAAAGGAGGCCCAGCCATGAATAATTGACAGGCTGGAGGCTATTAGGACTATCAGCCTGAAGGGAAGTGATCATGTGATGGGTGGAGAGGGTTTTCGTCACATCTCATTAAAACCAGAGAAAAGAAGTGTGTGTTCATCGATGTGGATGTTTATGATGAAAGCTTGATGACAGGAAACATCAGTGTGATAGTTAATTGTTATTACTCTGCTGTGAATGTGTATCTGACTTTTATGATACTTTAAGTGTTTGTGTTAACATTTTTATTGAAATTTTAAGCAGTGTAATTACAATTAATACCTTATAGATTTATTAGACCCCTATATGTATTTTACTGTATATATGACAGGACAGTGTATTAATACTGCCTCACGTTCAAAAACACTCAATCCACAGAGAAACATACAGTCTGTATTCAGAAACTTTGCCCTAAAAGAAGCAGTCATGACTTATGTGAAGTTGTGATGTCACTACTATACAGTCACCACCCACACCCTCCTTTCTCAGCCATTTAAAGAGGAGGAGGAGATGCTTAGAAAGAAGCTTGAAAAAAGAAGTGTAAAACTACACTGAGATGGTCTTTGCTACTTCAAATCTTGTTAGGGATGTCAAAATTCTGTATAAAAAAATAGGCAAGTGTATAATATGGGACATTTAAATGGTGCAAAAATAATCAGTTAACTACCCAACGGCCCAGGAATCAAGTAATAGTTAACAACTTAGATATCCAGCTTTTCTGCAGTAATGGACTTAAATAAAATGCGTAAAGTTGATCCAACCAAGTTTCTCTGGATAATTAACCCCTGTCTGTATATCAGCATGGATGAAGACTGATATCTGGGTCTTTTCTAGGACTAGAGCTCTAGAGCTAAGCAGAACCCCATGATCTAGACCTAGTTAGTCAGGAGTTCATCCTACAGCAAGATAATCCACATCGTACCTCTGGGCTGTCAGATCATCATCTGTCACATGAAACTATGCAAATTTTAATAAAAACTGAAAAATTAAGTTGTTCTAAACTTTTGACTGGTTTCTAATTTTGAAATCAAACCTCGTTTTTGATAGCATTTATGGCTTGTGGGGCGTGTGTGTGTGTGTGTGGGGGGGGGGGGGGGGGGGGGGGGGGGGAAATGTGTATTGATAGATTTACCTAAAGTGATTCCCTGGCCATTTTTCTGAGAGTGTATATCTGGACCAGGGCCCATTTCTGAGAATCCATCCCCAGCATCCTCCTGAGATGACAAAACCAGCTCAGTCTATTAATCATGCAGGAGACTCTACCCGTGTAAAGATCGGATCAGATTCAATTGCAAAGTAAATGGATTAGAGTAAAATGAATGGCCATATTGAGGTATAGACTCAGACAGGGCACATAGAGCTGGAATCACTGGCCTAAAGACGGTAAATAGAAGTGTGTATGTGGGTGTATAAAGTAGGGCTGCTCCTTTATGGAAAAAATATTTCCATGATTATTGTGGTCAATGTTGAAATTCTGATTATTCAAAATAGTTACACAATGCATTTAATCAGCATGGATGAATTTGTGCTTTTGTTTGATGTTAAACACATTTGTTGTGTTGCCTTGTTAGGGCTTTGACTCCGAACTTTGTTATTTGAATATAATTCAAATAGTTTAAAAATTTGAGATATTTGAACGAATATTGGGCAGCTGTTAATATTCTAACCTGAATTTTTATAAATGTGTTTGCCTGTAAACAGTTGTTTTCAATTCATATTCCGAGTTTTTTTCACTCCCGTTGAAGTTGTGAATTGTGACCTCATTTAGCCACCGGTCCTGTAGGTGAGGTTAGTGCGTCCCGGTTCGCGCATATTTTGCAGACCTACACAATGGCCAGGGCAACAAGCATGCCTGAGGAGGAGGAAATCTACACCTCTGGTAATTTAAAAAGTAATGTGTGGCGGTGCTTTGGCTTCCCAAAGCAAGAGGGGAAAATAACTAAAAAGGACAACGTGATATGTAAAATATGTAGAGCCAAACTCGTATACCACGTGACGACCAGCAACTTGAGAGCCCACCTGTTAACGCTACATCCCGGCCAGCTGGAGGAGGAGGAGGGGGAGGGATTGGGGACGAGGCAGGCCAGAATTGACTCCGTTATCTCCTTCACGAGGTCTCCCCTATGCCCGTCAAAGTAGATCAGCAGATTTGCTGACATGGTTTGTTTGCTCAATAATAATTTTAATACATGCATAAATATTTAGCCTTTCAGGCACGTAGTCTATTGACATTGACCAGGGATTCCCAAAGTGTGGTGCGCACAAGCTAAAAAACGTGATGAGGGTCTGTAGTGTTTTAAATAAAGTTTTTTCAAAGTGGGATTTTCTGACACAATAAAGACGTCTAAACAAACGTTTTATTTGTCATATTAAATGGATATTCAACATCCCGTTATACAACTTCTCTCTGTTTAGACATGCCGGCTTACCACCTTTTTTTTTTTTGGTGCGTCGTTATTCCTGCATCAGACACGCGCAGTCGAGTCGAATCACTGGAGTCACGTCACATTTGCGGAGATGTGGTTGAAGCAGAGACTCTGACAGACTGTTATTGATCGTGTTGCAGGAAAAAAGACGTTTGTAAACATGGACACAGCATATGAAGTAGCTGTTGGGATGGTGTGTGTTCGTTGTTCATCAGTAACACACGACTCAGCGAACGGTGCAATACACCACCATGTAAAGCAGAGAGGTAGAGACATTACGCTCTTTTGTTAATGTGATCATTAGATGATGTGTTCTGGTTGAATTAAACATGCTGCCTTAAGTCATTTAGTTGTGTTTTTGGAAGGTGTGGGAAATAGGATTGCGTCAACCAGGTTGGGATATAGATGGGGGTGCGTGACTAAAAAACTTTGGGAACTGCTTAAATATTTGAATATATTCTAATAATATCAATAACAAACTTTGAATATGATTTTTTGGGTAAAAGTCAAAGCCCTATGCCTTGTTGTTGGATATCACCTTATGGCAAATCCTGCTCATTATGTTGCTGCTGCTGGAGAGACCAAAAAGCTGCACTGGTACATGAACAAAGACCTCCTGCACACTGTCAATCACTAGCAAAAGGATGAATTTAATATGAGGACCTTCATCAGGTTGGTTTAACAGGGAGGAAGGAGAGCACAGTTTAAATATGGTTTTGGATCCATGTGGACCAATCACATATCTGCCTGTCAAACATGTCATCAACACAGAGACAATGGCATTTTTTTCACACTACAAAAAAATCCAATAAAATACATAGAGATAATTCAAGGGTAGTGGGGGGAAAAAGGTGAAAAAATGCCAGAAAAAGGAAAAAAAATCAATACAAATAAATACAAAGTAGATGAAACATCACTAGAATAAGGTGCAACCCCAACATAAAAATCCAGAGCAATCTTGTAGAAAATAATTTTTAGAGAAATGTTACAAGCCAAATAAACAATCAAGCCTTATGGAAGCAAGATAAATATCCACAAGAGCTACAGGTCATATCAATCAGCAGTGAATATAAATATGTCTTAAAAAATAATTGAAAAAAATTAATCACAGAAATATGTTAAGTAGCTAAATATTCACAGAAAAACATTAAGAGCAAATTCATCATTTAAGCCTTTTTGAGCCAAGGTTTGTAAATTATTGTAAAGTATCAAGTCATAATCTCCTCCTCTCCATGGTAGACTGACAAACTCAAATCAACTCGAATCACGTTTGTAGAGGCTCATGTAATGACATTCTTGATTGGAAATGTCTTCTTTGTGTGGGAATGGTGGTGCTGCTGCAGTGATTGTCAGTGGACGTAAGGCTCTCTGTTGTCACAGGCTATACAAAACATTCCACGTGCAGGCTTTATTTACGGAGCCTTTCTGTTGATATTTGAATAAAATAAATAACACATGGCCACAAGAAAGTTATTGTTTTGGTCTCCATGGAGAAAGTGTTGATTGCTGCTTTTTTATTGGATGTTGATATTATCTTTTGACTGAGCTGTCAATAAGACATCATGACCGTTTTGGCCTAACTAAAGACTGCAGGTTATATGTCAGTTATGCTGTGATAGACAAGCAGCATGTTACAGGGGGAGTGTGAGGAAAGCAGCCATTATGGTGATTTATTTTTTCATTTCAGGACATCCTCAGATAGTCGGGCAACTTAATGCACTATATCTCCACAACTGCAGGAATTAGAATAGAGCTATCACCTGTGGGATAGTTGTAGAAGCGCCAGAATCAAATTAAAATGTACAGTGTTAAAGTACATCTAGGTAGAATGAAGTAAAGTGAAAAAAATTTGCTCCGCCCAAAAGAAAAACATCTACTTAGGTTGAAAATCACCTGAAAATCATGGGTTAGTAGCTTGGGTTAGTAATGGGTTAGTAATTTGATTAGTAGCCCAATTATGGATCAGTAAAATAAAGTGTTATACGTAATTGCACAAATGTTCAGCCTTATAAGGCCAATTTTAGTGATGTTTTAGTACAGGTATGTCCAGGCGGATCTGATTTTGGCACATTTAGGCACATTTGGCACATTATCAAAAATTACAATAATAATTACATATATACCATATAATTTGCTAAATAATTATAATTATATAAAAGTACCATGATAAATTATATATAATATCATATGCATTGAGCTGGGCTGTGTGCATAAAGCTGGACGTGAGGAGGAACAGTTGCAGTGATATCTGGAGATCCTAATGATCAATTTGCATGATTGACACCTCTATGGAAGCATCAGAGCCAATAGATTTGAGTCATGTGGTCTTATCTGACGTAACGCGCATCATAGCGATATGTCAGGGCATGTTTTACAAAGATAGGTTATAAGGAGCGACTTCACACTCCGTAAATAATCTGGTCTCTGACTTCATAAACAGCATGGATTGCAAAAAATAACTTCAAAATTAAGGTTTAGAAGCAGCAGAATGCAGCGTTTTTATGAGCTCCAACACAAGTATTTATTGAAAAATAGTAGAGATAAGACATATATATCGTATCAGGCAAAAGAATAGGTTTTTTTTTTGGTGGTTCATGGAAAGACTGAGGAGTGAGCGTTCATCTTATAGAGTTTTGTTAAGCTAATAATGGTTGATGGAGACTTGTAGCTGAGTTTCTTGTCGACATTTTGGTGTGTTACATGAACATATTGATGCTTGTTGGTCGGCATAACGAGAACTATAAATTATTTATAAACGACAGCCCCCACCGGCGGGGCCCTCGGGGGGGAACAGGTTAACCCTAGTTTATACTTCTGTGTATGTAGCCGTAGGCCTCGTCCCTTATTAGCCTTGGTGATTTATTAGGATGTTCAGCAGTCGCCTGCACCATGTTTACTGAGTTACAGCATCAATCAGCACTATCTCCATTGTAACAATAATGAACACAGATTTAGCTTATGATTTATTTTATTCTACTTTCTTTCAGGCTCCTGATGTGGTGAGCTATAATGAAGCCAAACTGTCGCAGGACAACACCCCAACACCTTTACCATCCTTGATTTAAAAAAAAAAAAAAAAAAAAAAAATTTAAAAATCAGCTGTATGCTCCTTTCAAAATTTTTTGCTGCTTGCTGGTTTATAAATTATTTATAAATTAATATGTATTTATAAATCATGAATCATCATCTTCATCGTCTTCTAGTGAATTTCCAGCAGGCTGGTACAGCTCAGTGCTGCCTCCCCCTGGTCAACTAGAATACATTCAGATGAAAACGTTCATGCGTGTGGACTGGTGCACCATGCAGATCTACTTCCTGTCACATAGAAACTGATCTCACATGTGTGAACGCTGAACATTTGTCAAACAGCAGCAGACAGACATGCGCATGAAGCAGGTGTGTAACACAGCTTCTTGTTACTTGTGAAATATAAACTGTTCAAATTGTGCATCGCAACATATACACACACAACATTTATGAAGTTAATCATGCATGCACATACCCATTAATGTGTATGTCTCTGATTAATTACATACGAAGGGAACCTCGTGCGTGTGTGTATGTGTGCGCGTGCGTATGTGTAGCTGACACAGAGAGCTGGTAGCAGCCATGGGGATGAATACAAGTGGCTTCTTTGCTTCCAGCATGGCAGGCATAGCTTTTATCCTAACAAGAATGAAGTTTTCTTCATACGAGCTGCCTGGGGAATATTAAAGCAACAGAGTGGAAGTTCTGTCCTTGTCATTTCACCGTTTTTATTTGTGTGTCAGATGAGATGTTTTTAATACTTGTAGACTGTCAGGGATGTGAATTATATTCATTCATATATATTATCCTAAATATTTAATATTTGTATATATTGTAGTAGTAGATTGTAGTATGTTGTGTGTGTGTGTGTGTGTATATATATATATATATATATATATATATATATATATATATATATATATATATATATATATATATATATATATATATATATATATATTACAAGTAAAAAAAAAAATATTTGAGCGACTTTGACAACTTGACTTTGTGTTATTCATTTAATGGTTGAATATTAAGAAACTATCAGACATTTTCCCCACATATTTCCTGCCAACTGAAAACCAGTATCATACAAATGCTAGGAACTATTAGACATCTGGTCAGTCCTGCTACTTTACTCCTTCCTCAAAACAAATTAATCTGTCCAATCAGCTCGAATCGTATCACTACTGAATATTTAATTTCAGGAAATTAAATAAAATAAATGAAATGGGTCATTTTAATAATTAGGCTAAGAGCAAAAGGTTGATTTTCTTCAGAAATGTTTTTAAATGCTGAAACTCGGCCACTGTGGAGTGTCCTAGATATCGTGTGGTGAGTTCTTGACAATGTTTCCAGCATCATCAGGGAGATTAAACTGAAATAAATGTGCTCCAGGAATCCTTGTCCAGTTCATGTGACAGGTTCAGTTACTATTGAAGAGAAGGAGATAGGCTGAGCATGGATGGGATATCATAGGAAACATGATGCATGTTGACATTCATTACAACAGTGTATTTAACAGGAGCTGAGTGAGGGAGATTGGGAAGTCCTCGTTAATTGGGTCTCATCAATCAAATGCAAAATTAGATGTTTACAGTGAACAGAACTAGAGACAACCGACAATGTGTTGAACCAGCTTGAATGCTAACTAAATTAACCCTGAAATAAAAGTGAATATGCCAACTGCTTCACTTGATAAGTAAATGGATCTGTATATAAATTTATAGTTGAAATGGATGAGCTTATTATTTTAAAAAGTTAGCTATTTATAGTTGTGATTGAAATAATACTTTTTTCAAAGACTTTAACTAAAATGATGTACCATTGCACATTAGGTAAAATGAAACCATCTACGAATGAATGATTGCCACATAAGATATATCATATCCGGGTAGTATTCATTCTATCAAATGTACTGGTTTTTCATATTTCAATTTTTGGCTCAGATTAAAAATATGAAATAGAAAAATGGGCCACATGAATGAATTTGATTTTAATATTTAATAGGTCATGTTTATATGACCTGGAAATGTTCTAGTCATTCTCTGTGGTCTGTGTCTGGATATCTGTGGAACCGTCTGCAAGTTCCAACAAAATTAATTTTCTCTACTCTTGTTTGCTGTAGTTCATCAGGTCATATAAACCCAACCGATTAAATATTAAAATGTGCCCTGTTTTTCTATTTCATATTTTTTAATATAAAAACACTGTATTTATTTTTGTTAGAATAATAAACAAATGACAAATTAACCAGCCACCTTTTCATTTTATGATTTTTAATCGCCAATTAAAAATGAAAAAAAGGATGATACCCAGATTTCTGTCAAACCAGAACATGGAACCTTCACATCCTGCTGTTGTGTTTTGATTCCACATCCCAGCTGAACTCAGCATTTCCTCTTTCTTCTCAGGGTGGAGAGGTCCACAGACCAGGTCATCAAGCCTGTCAATGTGGAGGCTTTGTCAAAGTGGGTGGGGAAAATCCCAGCTGACGTGGTGAGGGACATGGCTGTGGTGGCCCCCATGTTATCCAGACTGGGCTACGACCCCCACGCCAACCCCCCCAACTATGGCCGGCCTGACCCCAAGGTCCTAGACAACACCAGGAGGGTGAGTACTGACTAATGACTTCCTGTCGGTGATCAATAGTTTATTCAGAGTCACTCCCTGAAAGGCATAATTATATATTATAATTGCAGCATAAATTTCAACTAAACAGTAGAGCAACTTCAGTTCAGTTTTATTGGAAAGAAAATGAGTGATCATAATATTCTTCATATATATCTTATGATCTCTGCCAACGCTTTGCTGTAAAATTGTCATTGATAAAAATGTGATGTGGTGTATCCCCAAGAACTTCCTACCAGATAGTTAACCTCTCTTAAAAGGTTTTAAAATTGAAAAACACATGCTATCAACTAGTTTTATATACTAGTTTATAACTACTAGTATATAACTAGTAGTTATATACTAGTTTTTTATATAGTTTTATATTCTTTAGTTTTATATTCTTGTGTATTTAATATTTATCATTCTTTTTTAGTTACACCATTCCACCTTTCTTATCTTGACAACATTTGTCACTGTCCCAAACAGTTTGTTTTTATGTCTTGAACTGTGGATTGCATCATTGACAAAAAGGCAAATTTAAAATGTCAAATGCCTTATTTAAGGAATGTGAAGATCAAACCAACAACAAGTTTCTTCTCACTCGTTTGCCATTTCTGTAGCTCACAGCCTTCAGCTCTTACTGACAGCATTATTCTATCAGTAGTTTATAGTAAATGTTACGTTGTTGTTGATATTAAGTGGACAGTTTTCGTGGAGGATTGATGTGCACTGCCTTCACTAGCAGTGTCTTTAGTCTGACTTTGACATGTCGACTTGAGGAGGAGCCAAAGGCTCCAAACCCCCCTCAACAAATGTCTGACTCTTTACCTCATCAGCCATGTCCTTGGTAGAAAATCTCCTCACATCTTTGGTGAGGGGCTGCTATTTTTGGAGCAGAATATGTAATATTGTAATATTAAATTCTTTTCCTTCAGATAAGCTATCAGGTGATGTGCTCTGCAGCTTTTTGGGTTGTGTACTGTATGTCTGAGCTGGAGGACATTACTCTGGTTTTATTATCTCTCAAGGTCTGTAGAGGGATGTCTCTCAAGGTGGTGCTTGGATGGACAATTTCTCAATGTGTTGAAAAGGTGCCAACATCAAAAAGTCATCATAGCACTAATTTTGAAACATGAATATATTCCTATAAAGCATAATTTTCTACTGTTAAGAGGATGGCTTCAACATGTTCTGTCACATTAAAACCAGGAAAACAACAGCTGGAGTTTCCATCAGTTTAAATCCCCTCCTGTGAAGGCTTGGTAAATTTGAAGCAGTCCACTGCTGGAATACAGAAACCATATTTCATTTCAATGTCAAGGTTGGAAGAAAAACAACTGTTTGAAAAATGGTGACGTGTCCTTGACTGTTATTTGGTGTGTGACTCGTGTTCTGATAAAGTCTGAAGAGAATGTCATCTATCTGCTGATGGCGAGTATTTTCCAGACTTGACCTCTTCCCTTTTGGACTTCTGTCCAAACATTTCTAGATGATTAGTTTCTCCCAACACAAATCCTGCAGGTCTTTCTGCTGTTTTACTGCAACCGTCTTCCTCTTTAGCCTTGGACACTGTTACGGACCACGCTCAAAACTTTAAAAAAGTACTTATTGATTCATAAAGATGACCTATAAAATGCAAACCAGCTTGCACACCTGTGGAGGAATGAAGTGTTGTTTCTTCCCCTTCTCTGCCTTGGAGCCTTGCTCACGATTGATCCCAAAGAAAACCAATAGCATAGAAGAGAAAACAAAAAAAAAATAATAGTGAGATGCAGAAAGTTTGCATGTCTAATAGGCCTGGGCAAAAAATCGATTTGGTTTTAAAATCAAGTGGGTATGTGCAATCGATACATTTTTTAAGAAACTCGAGTTTTACGTTTTTTTTTTTTATCCACTGTCTATGCGTCGCTCATGTTTTAGAGCCCACGGCACAGGCATATCATTTTTACATTCGCCAAAGAATCCTCAAGGCTTTCCGTAAATTTCCTGCAGTTTCTCATGTCACACATCACTTGAGCAAACAAACGTGGTGAGTGAGAAAGAGAGGTTCCTGCCCAAAACAGGCACAACTACATCAGTAATCTGGAACTGGTACCGTTTTGCTGAAGCAGATGAAAAGCAAGCAACACCGCTTTGAAAATTGTGTCTGAAAGCGGTTGCCGTAACCTGCAGCAGCACGACAAATCTGTTTCAACACTTGAAATGAAAACACCCGGCTGAATGGGAGAAATGCTGCGCTCTCCGAAAAGAAAGCATTCCGAATCCTAGCCGTAGTTCCACTGCTAACTCAACATCTGCCAAACAATCCACTCTACCGCAAAGCTTTTCAAGCTGTGTCCCGCACGAGAAGAGTGGGGCAAGATGGAAAGCTATCACGGATGCAATTACGTACTTCATAGCCACCGACATGCTTCCGATTTATTCAGTAGAGAAGAGGGGGTTTGTTTGTCAGGCTTTGGGCTCTTTAATAGCTCATTGGAGTGTGGGTCCATAAAACTACAGTGCACAAGCACTTTTTTGCCGAATACAGTTCGAATACAGTGAAGCCTTTTTCATGAAAATAAATGTTTTGGAAATATATTTACCATGAGCAGTCATTTTATTTTTAAGGGGGTCATTGAATCGAATCGTGAATCGTGAAGTTTTTTATGAAAAAATCGAAGGTTTTTTTTGGGGGGTGAATCGCCCAGCCCTAATGTCTAGTGTGGCTTGACAGGAGTGGAGCAGTTCAATAAAATCATAATCTCTCTATTATTCTAGTTGACCATCTGTCTAGTACCCAGTGTTGCTGTGGTGCTGGTGCCAGTGGCTAAGCTTATCTCTTCCTTTGTCTTTTCAAGGCACATGCATTCACACTGCGCATATACAGAAATTTTTGCAAGGGGCGAGAAGTCTGCTTATCACCAACACATGACAGCATGCATCCTCAATGTGTGTGCAGGGATATTATAAATGCACAGAACACAGAAGGGGATAGAAAACACAGTTGACATCATCCTTTTAAAAAGTGTAACAGCACATTTTAACACGGACTGGCCTTGGGGTTATTCAAACATGGAGTGGAGCAACTGTGACATTTAGTGCATGATACACATCAAAGTATTAACATGGGCATGAATCCAGCATGTATCATTCTTTAAATGAATATGTTTAGTCTTTGCTTATTGGGGGGTCCCTGGAAAAATATATTTTGAAGTTGGAGACTGCAGCCAAATACATTTGTGTGTTTTTGACAAGAAAAGGTTTGACCATCACTGATATAACCTGGTCTCAGGTGCTAATGGTTTTAAAGAGATACAAATTTTGTGCCAAGAAACCATTCTAAGAAAAATGTTTTTGGTCCATTTCCCAACTAGAATCATGTTGTTTTTTTTTGATTGACTTAGAACACTATGTAAAGCAAAAAGCATGTAACCTTCCATTTAAAAAAATGACATTTATTCCAACAATAGTCTTCAACAGGAAGCTACGAAATCTACGAACAAATCCATATTCAGGGAGATTATAAGCCAATAACAGCTGATCTAAAAGCTCACAGCATGTGGCGACACATTTTGAGTTTGTACATCTCAGACAAAGGTGTTTGGTGTAAATTGACAAAAAGCAATTTGGGTGCAGAAAGGCACGGCAAAGTCACATTTACAAAGTATTTCCAAACAATGAGTGATTACCTTTGCATGAATTCGAGAGTAAAAGCCATCTCTGGTGGGTATTGGACATTGCAGACATAAAACATGGAGAAGATGTAGCTCAAGGCCACAATGGGAGAGGTGATGTGGTCATTGACAAGTAACCCATCAACAGCAATCTTGAATTGCACAGATTAAAAAAAAAAGATAAAGGAAAAAAAAAAACAATTCTGAGTACCATGTACAAAAAAATCCTATATTTTAAGGCGAGCAGAACATTTGTTTAATAAATACGACAAAACAACTGCATGGGGTCCCTGGGAGTTCGACTTCAGGATCTGCAGAGATCTGTTTTGGTGACAGACATGAATTAAGGTTTCTAGTGCACACAAACATGCTGGCAAATTGACTATCTGCTAGTGCCTTCATCAGACATAGGTAGCTATTAAGCAAAGACATTAATGTAAATAGTTTATAGAGAGAGTTTATAGAGAATATCAGCAGCATAATTAGGAGAATCTATACTTCATACTGTGGTTGGTTACTTGGTTCACCACTGGATGCAAGTGATTATCAGGACAATCATAATAATAACAGTAACAACACACCTGTGCCAGCTTGTTTTGTACAGAGAAGCCAAGGAGTTTAGATGCATGATCAAACAGGTGAGGAACTTCAAACAGGAACAGCCACTTTACAACGCCAATAGGGGTATCATCATCGTTGAGGATTTCACGCTGAACGGGATATGTTTCAGTCATCAATTTTTGAACAGATGACTCCTAAAGATATGAGGCAGTTAGTCCAAGAGTTAGTCAAACTAACTAATTATAATAATAAAAGGGTATCAATTTCAATAGACTATGGGTGTAGTGATGTCAGACGATTTACAATTTCACAATGTGTCTTTCAATTTCAAGTGTCCTTGACACAAGAAAATAATGGATGATTGTAGACCCACCTGAAGATGCCGGGTTTGAAAAGCACGTTTCAAGTCATCTCGTTTAGAGAGCAGGTCTTCTCTACACACAGTCCCCTCAATGATTGGATCCCACACCACACATCCATACAGATCTGAATTCCTGGGCCTTTTCTTTGTTGAATTTTCACCCCCTGCTTGCCACTTCAGTGAGCTTTGTGGCCTCTTCATATTTTCAATTCTGTGTTCCAGCTGACGAAAGAGAGTTTCAGAACCATCTTTTGCAAGAGGTTTGTTTCCAAACGGCTCTGTCAGCTTGAAGGAGGCAGGATATTATCCTACAATCATACTGGCGAGTTCCCTAAGCTTTTGTCTACCAGGTCTTCCTGGGTGTTTATGGAGGTAATCTTCAGCGATGATCCGAACCATCGCTCGTCTGTCTTTCCCCGTTATGTACTTCTTTTCACGCAGCTCATCCATGATTTTTGAGGGACATGGTACAGAATATGTCTTGGGATGGGGAGTCTGCTGTCTCAGGTGGTGTTGAGGGCAGCTGAAACCTCTGTGGCTAAGGTGTTGATGAGGGGCCAGGCCTGGTGAACTGCGGTGGAGCTTGTGAATCTATGGATGACATGACACACATCTTCATAAATTAAACACATCGTGATTGTTACAAATCAATTAATACATTAGTCCTCAATGTCCAGTTTGGGTCCACCAGGAATACAAATGGACCTAATTACGAAAACCAATTACAGGGTAGTTATTGCCAGGTAGAGCTCTGACGAATCTTTTGCACTGAATGAGTGGCAGAGCGTCTTCCGGGGCCACAAGGTCATCTACAGAGAGAACTCCTAATTCTTCTAGTTTAGCCATGAGTGTATCCATCTCATCGCTACTGAGCGATGGCATTGCTTTCTTGACATAGTTTTTCACAAGTTCCATCTTGGTGTGTGTTTAAGAGGAATGAGCCACCGAGTACCTCTCTGGTAAGAAGAAAGTGCACGATAATCAAGTTTGTTCAAATCATGGCAACTGAACAGGTCAGAAGCATTTTCATCAAGTCCATAGAGTCCAAGCTCAGGTACCCAGCTGGCAGTTTTTCCTCGATGCAAAAGTAGGACAGTAGTTTCATTTTTTACAAAAATGCTTGCTGTTTGTCCTAACTGCAGTTGTGATTTGGCATAGCTCAGTAAGACAGCATTGCATTTGCATATGTAGTGCCTTTAACCTGCACTCTCTCTGTCACAACTGAGTTACTTCTGAGTTGAAATAAAATTTTTCAACCACTGTCTTTATGTTCTGGTCATAGAGCTCTGGATAGAACCGTGTTGAGTCTGAGACATGAACCTGGGGGCTAAACAAGGTACCACAAGACTGATAAGCCTGAAGCAACTGGTGCCGTTCAGCCAGAGACTTGGTTGCATTTATGAAATTCTTACTTGCTCTAATGCACCTTTTTAAAATAAGAATGTTTTGATTCAAAGGGCATTGTCCAAGTATATATGAGTGGGCCAAATTGTAAAGTCAAGTGTGCATAGTGAAGCAGATAGTGGTGTTTTGGTCTAAGTTGAACTCTTGGAAATAACTCTTGCCTCAATTCCACATACAGTACAATCAGTCCCTTCATAAAAGCAATCTGCGACCCTGAGAGCCGAGGTTCACAGACAAATTCAACGAGCTCCCTCAGAAGTAGTACTAGTCCCCATACTTCATTATCAGCATCTTCAATTGTGTCATGCACCAAAACAGGCAAGAATCTCAAAAGCCACCTGTTTTGGGCTGCATGCCCTCTAGGCCTTGCTCCTGTAGTGGGAATAGTGTTCAACTTGTCACTGCTTTCACCAGGAAATTATTTCATTCTTTCATTAAGAACCTCATAACTGAACCACTTTTGTGTTCTGATTAAGAACTGCAAAAACAATGCCAAATCATAATCTACTACCCCCTCAAACGGATCATGAGATAAACAAGCTGGTAAGCCTGGCTGACACACATGAAAATTGGGTAGTTTGTTGAAAACACTGTCATATTTAACACTGTGATGAGTGTCTACTTCATCGTTATTTTCCAGAAACCACACAGTCTCATTATGATCAGCTGGATTTCTATGAGCGAAAACTGTGAGAGGGTTAGACTGAAATTCACTTTTTGTTGCCAAACAGTATCTGCAGAAATATTGAGCTGTGCTGAAATTTTCTGTAAAGCCACCAATCATGTGGGAGCCCAGATTATCTCCCAGCAACAGTGCCTTTATATATCTTTCCATTGAAAGATATGCCCCTTTCCTCCAGCTCACTCAAGTCTGACACTAGCTTATTGAAAATCGTATCCATTCCAAAGTATTTGCAGTCTTTCTCTACACAGCAATGCCAACTGTATCTGATCAACAGTTGATCGTTGGTGTGGATGAAAATTTCCAAGTGTGAAGTAGACAGCCAATACATTATGCTTTGTCTTGGCAGATCCGAGTGGATTAGCCACCTCAAAAGCATCCTGAAAGAGCATTACCTTTAAACTGTCTTGGTCTGAGGAAAACATAGCATTGGATTTGATGGCCCACCCATCAGTACATCATCTTCAGAATTTGAACTAGGACTGTGCTGATCTAAACCTTGCCATTTCAGAATTACTTTGAGGGTTTCCAGTATTGGGATGTAATGATAGTGACTCTTCTGCCCACTGCGATTGCATCCAAGAAAGATTTTAACTGGTTCAACATAGTCATAGTGTGACTTGTAATATTTCAGCCTCTTGTGTTGCGTAGTTAAATGACCCTTTTCATGTAATGCCTTGTGCATAGGGCTCTGCTCGTATACACTATTCCCAAGAGATGTTAAGGTCTCCTTTGGAACGCCATACTGCCCCAGTTCATGGGCTAGTGCATCCACAGTATATTCCTGTTAATATCATTTATAGTTCTCATTTCATTTGCTATTTCTGTTATTGTGGAGGCTGGGACCAAATATTTTGCCTGTAAACCCAAGTAAAACTCAGCAAGACTCTCTGTAAAGTTGTCTATCACTTGATCACTGCAGAAATTATCAATTTGTTCTGCATCAGTGTTAAAACTTTAAGGTTCTTCAGGTTCTACAGGTTCTACATATGATCCTTCACCTTGGAAAGACTGTTGTGTTAGTTCACATATATGAAGTGGGGCTATCTTGGTAACATCCCACCCTTTATGGTATCTGGAAATATGCGTTAAAAAGGATGACTTTACATTGAATGTCTTAGAACACCCATCAAACGAACATGTTACAGTCAAACCCTCATCTATGTGACCACTCAAATGACACTTTAAAGTTTTAAGATCAGCATATTCACTGCTGCAAAAATTAAATGAGCACTTTAACTGTACATACACATTACGGTTCCATGTTTGTGTGCTCCTTCTGCCTACATGTGTTCGTGACATATGCACAGCAAGGCTACTGTATGTGTTAAGCTTCCTTCTGCACTCCCTATGGCCACGTAAAAAAATACATTATTTCTTTGTGTTCAGCAGTGTTTCAAGTAATCAAAAGCGTTAAAGCCACGAATGTTACAAGTCAACATGTTTAAGAGCTTGAATTTGCCAAGTGAAGGATAGATATAATCAGAACAGAATCAATAACAAAACAAATTCAGATGAGCACAATAAAGCTTTTCAAATACCTTAAAATAAGCAATCTGCTTTGGGATGCATGGGCCACTCTCTTTGGGCTGCAATGCTGCTCACTGCTTTTCTCACTTTGAGGAATGGAAAGTCTTATAATGTACAGGGGAAATCTGATTTTACTTAATCATCACCAATTATTAATTATTGCCATTTTCAGTTGTATGGTAAAGTAACACAGCAAGCTATAACAATACACATACATGTGGCTAATTTACACACACGGGCGTGCGCGCATACGCACGCCCAACTTATGGGCTAACTTTAGCTGGGCAAACGGGCCGTCGTCCATCCACGCTTCAAAAAAATGCACACATTCAAATGTTACCATGAAACACACAGATACCAACTGACTATCAAGACCAAATGTACGAGGAGGAACAAAAACTTGGCTTCTGACATACTTACGAAGTGCAGGTGGTGGGCTAATGCTAACGCAGCGAGCAGCAAACTTCCGCTCTCTTCAAAATTCCGCGAAACGTAAAGTTGATGTACCGGTACTTGGGAAGCGCAGCCAACATGCTAATGCTAACGCAGCTAGCAGCAAAGGTCCTGTGCTCGGCTGTGAGCCACACTACCCTGTATAGCTCCGGTTGGAATACTGCTAAAAACCTTCGAGACAAAACACGCACACACACATTTAAAAAACTAACCAAATAATGATTTGTCCTACTTTTCACGAGGGGAAGGCAACTGTCTGGCGAGGGGTGCCAGAACAGAACGCCCACCATGCAGACGTAAATGAACAGAAAACATGTTTTTAACGTGTTTAACTCAATATATTTTGTTTGAGAGGTGGCACTCCATTCCTATTCTAATTAAGCACAACCAACCTGTTTGCAACTTTCCTTGTGACTAGCAGAACTTCAGGCAAGCACTGACCGCACTGAGTGTAATGGCGTCGGTTCAGCGGGAACATTTTGGGCTGGGGGAGAAAATTCTACCCATACTGCCTTGCGCAACAGCAAACTTTCCGTATTTCGCAAAATGGAGCGAATCCGTAGCAAATACTAATAATAAAATTATTAGTAAGTAATAAAAACACAAATTTACCTCCATAGAAACTAGCTTTGTTGTGGTTTATTTTCATCAACACAAATAATTAACAAACGCTTTTTATAAATATCCATGGTTCTAGTCTTTTACCTTTGTCAAACCAGTCCAGGTTAGTTTGCATTTGCGCTACCAGTTTTGAGTGAGTAGGGCTGATTATGATGATGGTTTGTATTGCAGGAAAAACCTTGATGTTTATCCAGTGTTTTCCTGCTGCTTCTCAGATCACCAGTCACAGCCACTCTGCTGTTAACCATCATCAAATTCAGACCAGCAGTATCAGTTGAAGAGGTTTGAGTTGTACTTGTGTAATGGAGCTAGAGAAACAAGTCAGTATGAGTCAGGCCGAGCCAGGATATGACTGGAAACATCTACTTCCTGTCCTGGACTGACTGACGCCTGATCACCAACATCAGTGTTGAATCCTCTCATGTCAACATGATCTCATCTGATGACAACATCTCTGTATCTGAAACCACAACCAGAGGAGGCTGTTAAAGCAAATTAAAGAACACTGAATCAGCGTTAGTGTCACACTATGAATGAATGAAGAAGACACGTTTTCTTCTGTTTTTACAGTCTACGATTAACGCTTCTATGCAAAAACTAAATATTGTGGTACTATGAGTATGTGTGTTGTTGTAGAAGCTAGTATTTCTGTCACGGTCGTGTAAGTCACAGTGATTCAGATCGGTGATGAGATTAATGATACAGCAGCAGTTTTCCATGGTATTTAACAGCAGGATGTATCTGCTGCTAACATTTCTGCTCAAAGACATTGTGGATAATCTGAATTTGACAGGGATATACAATATATAGATTAGATGTATTTCAGAATATGATTAGATTTGATCTCTGTAGAATTAAGATAGTGCTTGGTGGGTTTGTCTCTAAACCGAGTTTGTGCTTTTAGCCATTCAACATTTCTGGAGTAT
>CM060468.1:31953757-32136257 GCA_030544235.1 Lepturacanthus savala
TAATGGATACGGGAATGTCTGAAACTGTATAAGATCAATAGGACCCTAAGGGTCTTTGTCCAGAATGTGTCCTTGGGAATGTGGAAGACAACCCTAGAGACTGACTCAAAGTGAAATAGCCCAAATCAACATCAAGCATGGCATATTCCAAGGTGACGCACTATCACCACTGCTGTTCTGTATAGGCCCGAACCCCCTCAGTCGGATCATCATGAAGAGTGGGTAGCAATTCCAAAGTGGAACAGCCACCTGCCACCAGCCACCTGCTCTACATGGATGACATCAAGCTTCGTGCCAGGAATGGGCGAGAATAAACTCACTCATCCACACCACCAGGATCGACAACAATGACATAAGGATGTCCTTCAGATTGGAGAAGTATAGCCGGATGGTCTCTAAGAGAGGCAAGATAATCAGAACCGAAGGGGTCAACGTACCAGAGGGCAACATAGGTGATATCCAACGCAGCTACAAGTATCTTGGTATCCCACAAGCTAATGTAAACAATGAAGAGGCTGCAAAGAAGTCAGCCACAACAAAATACCTTCAGTCCTGAAAAGTCAGCTGAATGGCAAGGACAAAATCAGAGCCATCAACAGGTATGCTTTGCCAGTCATCAGATACCCAGCTGGGATCATAAGCTCGCCAAAGGAGGAGATATACAGTGAATCTGGAAAGTATTCACAATGCTTCACTTTTTCCACATTTTGTTGTATTAGTCTTATTCTAAAATGGATTGAATTCATTTTTTCTACAGCAACGATTCAAAAATCTCAAAAATTGTTCACGTCATTATGGCGTGTAGAAGTTTGAGGAGAAAAATGAATTGAATCCATTTTGAAATAAGGCTGTAACATAAAAAAATGTGGAAAAAAGTGAAGCTCTCTGAATACTTTCCAGATGCATTGTAAGCCACTGATATCAAGACAATAAAGCTCCTCACCATGCAAGGAGGGTTCCTTGTGAACATCAAGGCCACAATCCAGGATGAAACATCAAATATCCAAGAATACATCAAGAAAATGGCCACAAAGGATGAACTGCTAAGCAAATGCCTCAGGCAGCAGGAGGAGCAGACAACTTGGAGGGATAAGCAACAACATACATGGAATGTACCATTGTCAAATTGAAGAAGTGGCTGATATCAAAAGACCTATCAGTGGCTGGAAAAGGGTGGACTTGCAGATCTCATACTAAACATGGCAGCACAAGAACAGGCCCTATGTACATGAGCCATAGAGGCCAGGATCTACCCTAGTAGATCAGACCCATGGTGCAGACTGTGCAAAGATGTCCCTGTGACAATCCAGCACATAGTAGCAGGATGTAAGAGGTCAGTGTACCTTGAGAGGAACAACCAGGTAGCTGGAATAGTGTACAGGAACATTTGTACCCAGATTGAATTGGAAGTACCCACATCCCAATGGGCCAGCCACAGAAGGTGGCTGAGAACAGCAGTACCAAGGTTCTGTGAGACTTCAGCTTCCAGACTGAAAAACAGCTCTTGGCTAACCAACAACTGAACAAAAATATAAATGAAACACTTTTGTTTTTACTCCCATTTTTTACGAGATGAACTCAAAAATTAAAAAAAAAAACTTTCTACATACACAGAATAACCATTTCTCTCAATTTGTCTAAATCTGTGATAGTGAGCACTTCACCTTTGCTGAGATAATCCATCCCACCTCACAGGTGTGGCATATCACAATGCTGATTAGACAGCATGATTATTGCAGGTGTGTCTTAGACTGGCCACAATAAAAGGCCACTCTGAAACGTTGTATCACACAGCACAATGACACAGATGTCACAAGTTTTGAGGGAGCATGCAATTGGCATGTTGATAGCAGGAATTTCTACCAAAGCTGTTTCTCATAAATCAATTGTTCATTTGTCTACCATAAGCCATTTCCAAAGGTGTTTCAGGAAATTTGGCAGTATATCCAACCAGCCTTACAACTGCAGACCACATGTAACCACACCAGCCCAGGACCTCCACATCTAGCAAGTTCACCTAGTGCTCGTCATCCTCATTGGGGTCTCAACCTGACTCCGGTTCATCATCATGACTGACTTGAGTGGGCAAATGCTCACATTCAATGGCATCTGGCACATTGGAGAGCTGTTCTGTTCATGGATGAATCCCTGTTTACACTGTTCAGGGCAGATGGCACACAGCGTGTGTGGTGTTGTGTGGGTGAGCGGTTTTCTCATGACGAAGACCACAGGTGCATATTGTTGATGGCATTTTGAATGTACAGAGATACCGTGACAAGAGCCTGAGGCCCTTTGTTGTGCCATACATCCAAAATCATGCTGATGCCAACATCAGAAAGGAGGAACATGAAAAGGATGATTGAAAGAACAGCTGGAACAGATTTGGAAGGTCAAGGCGAGTGTGATCCCTGCGGTAGTAGGAGCAGTGAGCCGTAAACTGGGAGACTGGTTCCAACAGATCCCAGGAACAACATCTAAAGCCTCAGTCCAGAAGAGAACAGTCCTAGGAACAGGTAAGATACTGAAGAACCCTGAAACTCCCAGGCCTCTGGTAGAGGACTCAAGCTTGAGAAGAACACACTGGGGTGAGAAGATTTTTTTGTGTGTGTATGTGTGTGTATAAGTAATTTCTTTAATTAATAAAAACATCCAAAACATCTTTTACTTTGTATAATTAATATTTATGTAATAGAGGTTTAAATCTATGTCTACCTACTACAGAGATGAAAAGCAATTGCATACTTTCCCAGAACTTGTGTTTGAGGGAGGCTAATAGACAAAGTTTTGCTTATTCTTTGCAATCCCACTACAAAGATCTGATGAGATATTTGCTCAGTTTCTTATTCACTTCAATCACTTCCGTTCAAATGAAGCCAGTTAAATCAAGCTCATCCTGTAGGTGTATTAGTTGATCAGTAGAAACACTGCTGCACTGTGTTTGGAAGTCATTATTCAATAGTGTGATATCAGGTAAATTGGGCCACTTTTTAGTAAATCGCTTGGGACAATAACACAATATCAAATATGCCTTTTCCAAGGACATTTGTGATTTGTGTTGGAATTATGTCATAAAATATGATTTAAGCCCTATCAATCTTGAAATAGCCACAGTGCCATTTCTACTGCAGCTCAGGCCCCACTTGGAAATCTCCTAAATGTCTGCGGCCCACCTCTGACCCAATAAACAATACAGAAGCAAATGAATGCATATTGCCTATGCATATAGGGATGTACCACTTTGCTTTGAGTGAGTTGAATTAATATGAAAAGACAGGAAAATCACAACAGGCCTTTTTATCATTTTGCTGTGAAAATTCAACATTTAGGGCTACGACTAATTATAGAATATGCATGAGGCTCAAAACTTATTCAACAATATTACTGATCACTTTTATACTAATCTCAACTTATTGACAGGGAAATCATAACAGGCCATTTTTATCATTTTAATGTGAAAACTTTGATGCGATGCATAGAGCCTAGTTTATACTTATGCGTACGTAGCTACGGCGTTGACGCAGACCCCTACGGTGTAGGCTGACCTCACCGCCAAAAAATCCTGACTACATGTTGCATCAACGCGGACCGCAAGAGCTGTGATTGGTCAGTTCAGCTCCACCAGGGCTGTAATTGGTCAGTTCAGCCGTGGTGGTCTACAGTCACCTGGTTATCTATAGGAGGATTAGGACCAGAAAAAAATTAAAGTCTGGTAAAAGAAAAAAAAATGTCCACTACAAAACCAAAAGAAAAACAGGCTAGAGAAGAAAAAAGACTGGTACCAACAGTCCAGAATATGTTATATAAGGGGAAATGTTATGTTTTGGCTGTGTTTTTTCTCTCATCTGTGCTTCAACACTTGCAATAAAAGTATTTTCTCTTTGATACCGATATACTCTGATACACGCTGCATCCCTGCAAAAGGAAAAAAAAGCCTGGTACATACAATCCAGAATATGTATTATTTATGTTTTTTGCCTGTTTTTATGTTTTGTGCTTTCGCAGCCCACGTGCAATACCTCCACAGCCCACTAGAGGGCTGCGGCCCATAAGATGAAAATCACTGCCATCGACCATAGAAACTAATAAAATCACCTGTTTCTAGTCAAGCACAGTTATATCAACAGTTTGAAATCCTTTGTCATTGCCTCTAACTTCCAGAGTGGCTGGGACCCCCAAACCTGAAATGGACCATTTTTCCTGATATCACCCCACTCCACAATTGTTTAGTAAAATATTGTATAACAGATTAGAACCTACAGCACACACTGTTGACAGGCCTGTTGACAGTTTGTCTCTGCAGGCAACTGTGGTTAATCAGCAGCTCTGATGTGTATGATCGTGCTGCTGATGCCATAATGTCCAAGATTTTTATTTGTCTCGTCTCATCTCGTCTCATCTTCTTCTGCTTATCCGTTGTCGGGTTGCGGGGCCGAGCCACCTCAACTGGCTACTCTCGATGTGGAGGAGCAGCGGTTCTACTCTGAGCTCCTCGCAGATGACCGAGCTTCTCACCCTATGGGAGAGCCCAGCCACCCGGCGAAGGAAACCCATTTCGGCTGCTTGTATTCGCGATCTCGTTCTTTCGGTCACTACCCAAAGCTCGTGACCATAGGCGAGGGTAGGAACGTAGATTGACTGGTAAATCAGGAGCTTCGCCTTCGGCTCAGCTCCTTCACCACGACGGACCGATGCAGGGCCCGCATCACTGCAGACGCCGCACCGATCCGCCGGTCAATCTACCGCTCCATCCTCCCCCCACTCGTGAACAAGACTCCGAGATACTTGAACTCCTCCACTTGAGGCAGGATCTGATCCCCGATCTGGAGTCGACACTCCACCCTTTTCCGGTCCAGAACCATGGCCTCGGATTTGGAAGTGCTGATTTTCATCCCAGCCGCTTCACACTCGGCTGCGAACTGCTCCAGTGAGAGCTGAAGATCACGGCTGGATGAAGCCAACAGGACCAGATCGTCCGCAATTAGCAACGACCCAATCCTGAGGCCACCAAACCGCAGCCCCTCAACGCCCTGGCTGCGCCTAGAAATTCTGTCCATAAAAGTTATGAACAGAATCGGTGACAAAGGGCAGCCCTGACAGAGTCCAACCCCCACTGGAAACAAGTTTGTCTTATTACCAGCAATGCGGACCAAGCTCTGGCACCGAGAGTACAGGGACCGGACAGCCCGTGTCAACGGATACTCCCGGAGCACCCCCCACAGGACTGCCCGAGGGACACGGTCGAAAGCCTTCTCCAGATCCACAAAACACATGTAGACTGGTTGGGCGAACTCCCACGCACCCTCGAGCACCCTGCTAAGGGTATAGAGCTGGTCCACAGTTCCACGACCAGGACGAAAACCACACTGCTCCTCCTGAATCCGAGGTTCGACTATCTTATGGACCCTCCTCTCCAGTACGCCCGAATAGACTTTCCCAGGGAGGCTGAGGAGTGTGATCCCTCTATAGTTGGAACACACCCTCTGGTCCCCCTTTTTATAGAGGGGAACCACCACCCCAGTTTGCCAGTCCAGAGGCACTACACCCAATGTCCACAGCCCTACAACATCCAGAGCCTTAAGGAACTCAGGGCGAATCTCATCCACCCCCGGGGCCTTGCCACCGAGGAGCTTTTTGACTACCTCGGCGATCGCAGCCCCAGAGATAGGCGAGTCCACCACTGGTCCCCCAGACTCTGCCTCTTCAACAGAAGATCTGCTGTTGGGATTGAGGAGGTCTTCGAAGTATTCTCCCCACTGATCCAGGACGTCCTGAGTCGAGGTCAGCAGCACCCCGTCCCCACTGAACACAGTGTCAACGGTGCGCCGCTTTCCCCTCCTGAGACGCCGAATGGTGGTCCAGAACTTCCTCGAAGCCGTTCGAAAGACTTTCTCCATGGCTTCACCGAACTCCTCCCACGCCCGAGTTTTTGCCTCGGCGACCACAGAGGCCGCGATCCGCTTAGCACGCCAATACCCGTCAGCTGCTTCAGGAGACCCACAGGCCAAGAAGGTTCTGTAGGACTCCTTCAGCTTGACGGCATCCCTTACCGCCGTTGTCCACCAGCGGGTTTGGGGATTGCTGCCACAACAGGCACCGACGACCTTATGGCCACAGCTCCGATCAGCCGCCTCAACAATAGAGGCGCGGAACAAGGTCCACTCGGACTCAATGTCGTCCCCCACCTCTCCCGGGACGTGAGTGAAGCTCTCCCGGAGGTGCGAGTTGAAGCTCTTTCTGACAGGAGATTCGTCCAGACGTTCCCAGCAAACCCTCACAGAACGTTTGGGTCTGCCAGGTCTGACCGGCCTCCCCACCATCGGAGCCAACTCACTACCAGGTGGTGATCAGTTGACAGCTCCGCCCCTCTCTTCACCCGAGTGTCCAGGACATGAGGCTGCAAGCCCGGCCGGGCCCCGTGGGCAAAGGCCCGGCCACCAGGCACTCGCACCCGAGCCCCTCCCCCAGGCCTGGCTCCAGAGGGGTGCCCCGGTAACCCACACCCGGGCAGGGTTAACGCTGGCCCAATGTTTTTCTTCATCATCAGAGGGTTTTGAGCTGCTGTTCATCTGGTCCCTCCCCCAGGACCTGATTGGCATGGGTGACCCTACCAGGGGCATAAGCCCCCGACAACATAGCTCCTGGGATCATTGGAACACGCAAACCCCTCCACCATGGATGTTAGCCTCTTTAGCAGCTAAATACTCTGACTTTTTGCTAGCTGTCTGATGCTGAAATTCTCTTCAATTCATCATTATGAGTAAAATCACACAAACCAGTTTGATCTGTTGGTTATATCAAAACAACAAATCAGTGAAGCTTTACATTTTCTATTTTGACAAAGTTTTTGTATGTACGGTTTTGTCAAGAAAGAAACTACATTAAACAACAGCACCATGTTAATGTCAACAGGTCTGAATCTGTTTTTTTGGGAATGGTTCATAACTGGCAGACACGGTTATAAAAAGGGCTAAAGAATTTTCCTTTTTACACTGCTTTGACATCCTGTTTATTTATAAAACTCCATCAGCTTACCCCACTTTCCTTTTGGGTGTTACTATGTAACTGTATGTTGTCATTACAGTTGATTTGTTTACTTCCAATCCTATCATTAATTATATGTTCCTAAATTACTCAGACTCAGTGAAGCAGAAGACTGAACTTTGGTGTGAAGCAGCAGGTTTTTATCTAGTAATAAGGAAGTATAGTTTGTAGATTTAAAGTTCTATGTTGCATTGCATAAAGCATATGACATCCAGCCTCAGCTAAACTTCTGTATAAAGCCACATGTGGAAATGCTCTCTCTGCTGTCTTGAGTTCTTACCCAGGCCTGTCCAAATATTTACCCTGTGTCTCATCTCTTCCTGATTCCACCACATTATACACAGCCTGGCTCCAACTGAACAGCAGTGAAATAGTTGAGAGACCAGACCATACTCTGATATACTATAATATTACTGTCAGCTTTCCTCACAATTTGATGTTTCACTAGGAAAAAAAACACTCTCCACATTGATCTATCTACATTCCCTGTGGTCATGCTAGAGACAGTCTGCAAGTTCCATGTTTTAATAGGAATTGATTGAGGAAAACTGTTCACCAAAAATAAACTAAATGACTTTTCTACTCTGTTAGCTGTAGTTCATCATATTTACAATGACCTAACTACTACAGGTGAGGTTTGATATTTGCAAAATATTGAACATTTGGTGAAAACAAATGTATCTGGACGTGGTATTGTAAACCCATCTGTGTAGTTATTTCAGCCACTCAAAACTCTTTGCCCAATTCACACATATTCATATACCAGACGGTTGCAGCGTTTGGGGCCAGATCAGGGTTCTACCTCTGAGCCACAGCCACCCCCAATAAATAGACTTTTTATCATTCTGGTTGCTGTAGAAGGTCATATTCACAATGACCTAACTGCTACATGTGGGTTTTTCTGGAAAATATTTTTTGGATGTGGTACAGATTTAATACCTGTAAATATTCGCTGAAAATCAATAGATAATATTCAATTTGCCCTAACTACTACTGCTGAAACCTCATCTGTAGTCAGTAGGTCAATGTGAATATGATCCACTACACCAAACAGAATGATTAAAAGTCTATTTATTGATTCATCTATTAAATGCATACTACATCCATATATATGTTTTTTTTCACCACAAGTTCTAATTTGAAAATACCAAGCTGGGTCATTGTCAGTCTTTAGCTTTCATCAACTTAAGGTCATGTATTCAAAGAAATGTGGTGCTACCTAATTTGTTTTGGTGCCACTAAATGAAAAGCTAGGTGGCTCCAGTGCTACCTGTGGAAAAAGTTCATCTGGAGCCCTGGTCATGTCATTGTTTTTAATATAATATATATGTTTTTAATATCTAACAGCCCTCCATTGTAGCTCTTTAAATTGTTAACTTCTCTGTCACAGGACCAACGTCTTTAGTTTTTTATTTTGATAAGCTATAAATGTGCTTAAAATGGTTGAGCTTTCTTTCATTTGGATCAAGATGCTGGTGTAACTGCTAGCTATCAATTACAAAATGACATAGAGGAGGTAATCTTTGACCTTTTTTTATATACTAATAGACACAGCCCACTCCACGATTGGCCATCCATTAATGTACAGAGAGCAAACAGGGATTTAATTGTTGCTTGGACATCATTAAAATGTGACTCTTTGTGTCCATGGGTGTCATTTTGAGTGTCATATTAAGATAACTTAATGTCCAGCAGTATGTGACATTACAGTACATGACAGTATTCTCTGCTGCTGATTCAGGTCTCAGATTAGTCAGTCCCAGGTTTAATGTGGTCAGCGTTCACAGAGGTCTCGGTTTTGGACTGTACGTGATTCTATCAAGGTTCTGAGACTAATAAAATAAAAACTCACCTGTAGCATTGTGCATATTGCATTTTGTCTCCTCTAAAGTGAACCACCTGACCTGTGCTGTTGGTCAGTAGAGGTTGGTCCAGCTTGCTGTAAATGAGGCTCCGCTTCTGAAGCCACAATAATAGCTATTAGGTTGCTTTGCAGTTGTTGTGATCCCTGGTGAGAAATTGATATTGGGATTAATAATTTCTCAGTTTGTCCGCAATAATAAGATGAGAAACAAAGGTCTGTAGCCTTCCTTGTGTTGTGTTTTGGTTCTGTGGCTGGGCACTTTCCTTTATATTAATGATGTGCAGGCTAGTCAGATCATATTGATCCAGAGCCATCATCCTGCTCTTTGGCTCTTAGACCTCAACAGAGACGCATATTGGTGATGGTTAAAAGTGGCATAAAAGATGAATTAATGAGGATCTCACATGAAGTGTTTATCGATTATCTTTGACATCAGCTGAAGACTTGAGCTGTTTTTTTCTTTTTAATTCTGCATGTCCTGTTATCTTGGTCAAGATGTTTTGATTAGTATCTTGTAGCATGGGGCTCATCCATAGTCCATAGTAAACAACCCACCGCTGCTGCCTTCGCCAGTGCTGCTGAATTCACATTTAAAGAGATAAACAACACGCCTGTGTCGCTGTCACCGGAGCCGGGTGCTCCGAAGCACCAGACTTGACGCACAAGAACGGGGCAAATGAGTGACGCTAACACGGAGCTAACACTATTTTATATACACACACAAGCAAAGTTTTATGTGTATGTGTCCGTGTTAGTGTTAGCTCCATGCTAGTCTAACTTTTCAAACTTAATACATTTTTTTATTTATTTAATTTAATATTTAACGGCCACCACAAGGCCATCTGCCTCAAAGTTCGACATACTGTGCGTTCAGAGATGCTCTTCTGCCTACCTTGGTTGTAACGGGTGGTCATTTGAGTCACTGTTACCTTTCTATCAGCTCAAACCAGTCTGGCCATTCTCCTCTGGCATCAACAAGGCATTTCCGCCCACAGAACTGCCGCTCACTGGATATTTTTTCTTTTTCGGACCATTCTCTGTAAACCCTAGAGATGGTTATGCGTGAAAATCCCAGTAGATCAGCAGTTTCTGAAATACTCAGACCAGCCCTTCTGGCAACAACAACCATGCCACGTTCAAAGTCGCTCAAATCACCTTTCTTCCCCATACTGATGCTCGGTTTGAACTGCAGGAGATTGTCTTGACCATGTCTACATGCCTAAATGCACTGAGTTGCCGCCATGTGATTGGCTGATTAGAAATTAAGTGTTAATGAGCAGTTGGACAGGTGTACCTAATAAAGTGGCCGGTGAGTGTATATAAACATGTCTTCCTCAAAGCCTGAAGTGAAGAGAAAGGTTGGTGATGAGCACATTTTCCCCGACAATTTCAGGAAAAATGTTGAAAACCTGATGCGGCCCAGCCTCACCCAGACCCTGGCTCCAGCGGCCCCCAGGTGAATTGAGACCCCTACTCTAACACCATGTATTTGTTAGTTTCATTGTGTTGAGACTACCAAGAGAGGTAGAAAGAGACAAAATTTCTGGGAAAGAGATTGGAGATTTGAGTATAAGGGTTTTATAACATGTAAAATGCTTTTGTCTTTCAGCAGGGTCTGATAATGATTTCTAAGCCTTAAAGGACCCATATCGTAGAAAATGAGATTTTAATTGTTTTTTTTTTTTCTGTAATTATAAAAGTCTAGGTCTAATCTAGGTCTTTTATTAATACTGTCCCATGTTTCAAAACTATGTGCTCAGAACCTGTGCCTTAAAATGAGCCATAAGGACTTCCATAAAGTTGTGATGTCACTGCCACCGCCCACCCACCATTCACAGCCATCGTCAGTCATAGGACATTCACACCGGACAAAAGTTTGCGCGACAGCGCGACAAGATTACATGTTAAGTCAATGGGAAGACGTGATTTTTCGCGGCGCGACATGATGGACGCGATTTCGTGACGCGATGGACGCGAAGTGGCGAAAAATCGCGTTTCGCGATGCGAAATTCGCCTGTCGCGTCAAGTTGAAAATATTGAACTTTTCAGGCGAATTCGCAGGATGACGTAGCGCGACAACCAATCAGCGTCGAGATTCGCTCCACGTCACCAACGCCGCTACCCGCCCTTCACTTTCAGATCGCTATGGAAGACCGTCTGATGAATCGTTTTGAGCATGTTGTAGACATGTGTGCTGATGCAAAAAAGTAAAAACTAAAATAAACATGCTTAAGATAGCTTAGCTTGTTTTTTTTTCCGAATTAGCAAGTTAGCTACGTCTGGGAGCAGCTTCATAACAGCGGATTGGCAGCGCCTTATTTATTGATTTTGACACAACAAACACGGTATACTCACCGCAGACAGATGGACAGGCGCTCAGCAGGTGAAATTCAGTGCCTGTAGTTGGTGTCCCGCCTGGAGATCCTGGCACCAACCCGAGACAGCAAGTCCTCAAACTGACCAACACTCAGTCTGAAGTGCCGCTGAAAGCGGCCGTCGTCCAGGCGGAGCTCCTGTATGAGGCGGTGGAATTCGCCGAGCTCCGTACACCTCCGGAGGGTATCATGCACCCAGAAACGTCGGCGCTTGGCCGTCCGACGTTTCTTCAGCATCAAATATAATGCACCGAGTTCCACAATGTCAGCCATTGTTGAGAGAAAAGGCAGAATAGGCGGGCTCGATTATATGGGTGGAGGCGCGAAGGAGCGATGACGTGATCATGCGATGACGCAATCTGGCGAATTTTCGCAAAACGGTCAGGCGAAAAAAATTAAAAAAACAAAATCGCGTCCATCGCGCGAAAAAATCGCGTCAATTGAGTCCGGTGTGAACACCCCTTAACAACCCATTCTGTCTAGAGCTCCATGGAAAAGCAAAAACCTATATTGAGATGATTTTTTGTGCTTGAAGCCACAAATATCACGTTATTGATAAAAATTGACTAAAATAAAACCCAGGATAACTGTAGTTTCAAACTTTAGACCTGATTTCAGGTCAGTCTTTGCATACTGCAAGGAGGCCATGAGCTAGAAATACCTTTTATTTTCTTGTGAGTTCAAATTGATGACTTTATATCATTGAACTGGGCTTAAATGTGGATTTTATTTTTGGTACTGGAACCATCTTCCTACACAGACCAGGTCCACTGTGCAGCTGAAATAAAAGCATTTAGTTAGAGGTAACAATTATTCCTGGATGTTGGAGTAGGAGTAGTGACTGAAACATCCTCCTCTGCTCCAGCAGCTCTTCCTGTTTCCATGTTTAACTCCAGGCCCGGGGCTCAATCAATGAGCTCCAGCTGTTAACTAAGGCTACAGCCATGCAGGGGTTTGGTTTGTCTCCACCACACCAGACTGACCTGCTGCTCGTACCAGCAGGATCCTTGGCTGACCCTAATGTGCAGGTGCTTCTGGGTTTCCAGGTTCCTGATATCCTTCAGTCAGGATCTGAAGGGTTTCTTCTGGAGCTTAAACCTAAATCACACACCACACTAAGTAATCCTTTCATTCTGTTGCCTCTCTGTGCTATGTATAAGGTATGAAGGGATCACAGTTGTTCCACCAATGATCCAGATATACAGGTTGTCCACCTAGAACAGGGCTGTGAGGTTCTGACAACCTTCTTCTCTCCAATATATCATCCAATGTTGACTTTTTTTTTTTACCATGTAGGCTACACACAGCTGACTCTATTAGGTCATTCTAGCTCTCTGATTGGCTACACCTAATGTCTTTCTATTATTATTGACAGCTGTCAGTAAGGAGATATTCATCACCAGGCAGTAAAAGTTATTTATATGTCAGTCAGTAGTTAGTCAGGACCTGCTGATGTTTGACGAAACACTGGTACAGTCACATAGGAATATCAGCTCCTGCACAGTAAATCAGTCCTGAATGGGATTCTAATGCTGCCAAATTCTGAAGGAAGCCAATGACGCTCTCTTTGAATTTGGAAATAATGGCAGGTTGCTACCGTAGAAAGTTAGCCGGTTATGCTAATTATTAATTATTTCTCACTGAAAAAGCCTCTTATTTTAGATTTTGGAAAGGGACCATAAAAAGTCACCATCAGTATATTTGTCTTGTTGCTGATTGACTGAAATTGAATATATCACTGATCTCTTCTGTATTGGTTAAACAGGATTTAATTATTAAAAATAAAAGGTGCGTGTTACAAATGAAACAAATATGCACTGATTTAGTATTTCACACATCACGTCTCTGATTCTCAACACAAATACAATCTCACTAAAAGCTGCAATGCCACGTTAGGCTGATAAGCAACATTTCAAATGCCTACATGAAAGAACATTTGAGACATGTCTTCTATTTGTGAGCATTCCGTGCTTTGTCATGAATTTGAAAAAGATCCAGATTAGGTTCACAACATTAATCTACATGATCTGATATTTTAGTATCACCACTTGTTTATCGGGTCTGACAAATCTCCAGGTAAGTGTAATGTTGGTGTGGTTCCGGGGCCAAATTAGACAGAAAAATGTGTGGATAAAAAAATAAATAAATAAAATCCTGATTGGTGTAGCTGGGCCCTAATATAAGTGGCATATTGGTCTTTCCCCATCAGAACGCCTGGATGTAGAGCTGACCCCTGTGTAAAGAAAATCAGCTTGTCGCCAGCATCAGTCTCTATTTCATTCTTTCACCAGAAGCAGACAATTTCCACAGCACTATTATTTTCTATATCATTTTTACTTCCTCAAAAAATTATAATTTCCAAAGATGTAACTTTAGCATTTAAGGTTCTCAGAAATAACTGATCAAAATGCCCCCTTATTGAGCATTTACAGCACAGTATTTTAACATTTAATAAACAGTTTCTAACACACTATAATGTAGTAGATATAAGTATATTTATATTAACATACAGTGTCTGTCAACAATTCTAACTACTCCTATGAACACATATTTTATATTTCAGCTGTTTTATCTGATTATTAAAGTGTCTACACTGGGTTTTACCCAGCTTTTTTTTAGAAGATTTTTTGTGGCATCGATGCCTTTATTGTACAGTAGCCAGACAAGAAGTGATGGGATAGAGAGGGGGAAGACATGCAGTAAAGGACTGGTCTGGTCAGGGTTTGAACCAGGGTCGGCTGCATAAGACCAAAGCTCTGTATGTCAAACTCTTTCTCAGGAAAAAAACTTAACTAAATAATAATACAATAAGACTTTTATTTTTTTCAAAATTCTGCTTATCTCAGTCCTGCAAGTTTTATGTCCATTTAGAAGCTCCAGTATAGAGTCTTGGCAGGTAATTGTATCAGTGATTACAAAATAAAAACTTGCAGTGCTGACTTCCTGTAATTTTAATTATAAACCTGGTCTGGGTTTGGAGGAACGAGTCTAATGAGCAGGAATGTGTCTTTACTTCAGTAACTGCAGGAAGATGGAGGAAGCTTCCAGAGCAGAAGAGGCTGTAGATATTCCACCAGATGAATATTCCTGTTCTCTGGGGCTTTTTACCACCTAGAGATTAGAATCTGCTGGCCTTCATGTTACTGGTCCCATCATGTGTCTTCTCTCTGAAGGACAGATTGATGTGTAGGATGCAAAGCAGCAGATCCTCTACTGCTCATTTCCTCATTATTTCCTAGTGTGTAACCTAGTGAGGGACCAGAGGTTATTTGTTCTTTTTTTAATTTGTGTGTTGTGCTGTTCCGATCAGGTTTTGGCCTGCAGTCTGCAGCAGCCTGGTCCAGAGCCTCTGAATACAGAGAAACGCTGTAGAATGGTAAATCAGAAACATGCCTGGCCTCTCTATCTCTGCTGTTGGAAATAAGGTCAGATTATGTTGATTTTCTGGCTCTGTGTGTCAACATCAGATAAACACGCAGCAAACATAAAGGCATGCAGAGGGATTCAGGAATTACTGTTGAATGACTGAAAATTTTAATCACTAGAGCCTTGAAATGAAGGAGAAGGGGTGACAGGAAACTGAGATCCAGCAAACATTCAATATACAGTTTTCATTTATTCCCTCAGGACCGCAAGTTGTGTCTATGAGCACTGTTATAGGAATCTTTGGTGCTTTTAAATATGGAAAAAATGAGAAAGCAGGAAACTACACATTCCTGCAGTGGTTTTCCTTTTGTTCATTTGTAAGCAGGATGCTATTACTAGATACACATCTCCTCGAGGTAGACATCTCATCAAGATGGTTAAGTGTTGGAGGGAAAACAGAAGACAACATGCATTTTCATCCTGAAGCTTCCAGCTTTAGTCTCTTAGTTCAGATAGTAGATGTAGCAGCTGTCCAGCAATAAAGAACAGAAGAGCTGCAATGATTAGTCATTGATTATTTTAGTTAGCTTCTTAACAAAAATACCCAACTCTGTATCCAGCTTCTTCTTCTAGGTTTCTTTAATCTACTATGGCACTGAGCTGAAAATCTTTGGGGTTGGAGGTCAGGAATTGGACTGTTGGTCAGGAATAAACAAGACCATAATTTCAACTATTTTATAGACGAAACCACTGATTGATTAATTCAGTAAATAATCATTAATTGCAGCTCTAGATAACAGTGACAGATCCATTATCTAAAATGTATTTTGTGTGTGTGTGTGTGTGTGTGTGTGTGTGTGTGTGTGTGTGTGTGTGTGTGTGTGTGTGTGTGTGTGTGTGTGTGTGTGTGTGTGTGTGTGTGTGTGTGTGTGTGTGTGTGTGTGTGTGTACAGGTGTACCTAATAAAGTGGCCGGTGTGTGTGTATATATATATATATATACACACACACACTCACCGGCCACTTTATTAGGTACACCTGTCCAACTGCTCGTTAACACTTAATTTCTAATCAGCCAATCACAACCCTAATGCATTTAACATGTCAGAGCGAGCACAGAAACTCTGGAGCTGCTGGAGGTTCTGGTTCTGGTCCGAGTACTAACAAGCCGCCCAAACCAGAACAAAAGACTGACTTCATCAGGAATAAAATGCATCAACATCAGAAACACTGATGAATTTATAGTATAGTTGTAAACAACTATCAGAAGTTGAAGATGAGGTTTAAAATGTGCTACTAAAATTCCTTTACATAAAATAAATGTTGCTTTGGGGGCAAATATTATGTGATTAATTGTAATTAATATACATGTAATTAATTTTATTCCCTTTTTTAATTCCCACTCCTAGGAATAACTAACTTTTATTGGTTTTTCATATGGAAATACTAACTGAATTTATGAAAAGAATTAATGTTTTGAAGTCAGTGATGGTATTAAATTTTGAAGAATAAAAGTGAAAACGAGTTATTGAAAATATGAAGAGTTGACTTCAGAGGCTGATTAATATTCATGTAAACAATAAACATCACAAAATAAACATTTCAATGAAAAAAAATCAGTGCCAGGAATTCAATGACAAAGAGGTAAACAACAGTAAAGTAAACCGTAAAAAGCCTTCTTGTAATACCAGCTGACTGTAACCGTTCCTCCACCACCTTCATCTCTGGCTGCTGGTTTCCTGTGCTTCAAACCTTGAGAATGAAGGTCTGACTTCCTGTGTAGGTATGGAGGTTTCTCAGCAAGTTAATCAGAACATGGAGGAGGTCCAGCAGCTGAGGCCCACAAGAGCAGGAAAACCACAAGTTCTTTTTGTGGAAAGACTTTTCCAACATACAGTTTGTCCCAGCTGAGTGGAGGCCTGGGTATACCCTCTAGGACAATGACCCTCACTCACTTCAGTCCTCCTCTATCAGCCTCCATCATTCCTCAGGCTGCTCGCTGCCCTGCAGGAAACTACATGACAGCAGGAGTCTGAGAGTGAAGTTCCATCCATCTACTGCTCTGGTAGCTTCACACCACGTGTCACATCATCAGAGCCACACTGAGCTGGATTTTAATGTGTAGATCAGCCTGGCTAACACCACACCTCATTAATTGATATTCAGTCTGGGAACCAGCCATTTATTAGTTAGTATTGGAGGCATGGTTTATGAAAACCCAGAGATGTTTATTGGACTCTATGGCTGTCTCTCAAATGCGTCTATAGCTTATTGCCAATAACATCACATATACCTGATGATGATGATGATGAAATAGTTTAGCAGTAAAGGTTGCTTATTTTTCTAAATAAACCTGCAGTCTAATCAGTACACTTTCTAAGGCTGCATCTGACGATAAATTATCGTCAGCTGTGCCATGTTGGATCCACAGTTATCTTTGTTTCATCATTGTCTCACTGCCCCTCCCCCATTCTGTGATTGGCTCCCTAGATACGAGAAAAAACATGTCCTTGGTTCCATTATTATTTTCTATATCAACAGAAAATAATGCTTTAATGTAATTTCTAAGGTTCCTACAAATAAGTTAAAGAGCTGTGAAGCCTCTAAACCTGGTGCTTTGTTTTTCCAGGTCTTTAAAGGTGAATTTCAGCTACCAGATTTCCTAAAAGAACAATCACAGGTACAGTAACATTTCTGCCTGTTGTTGAGCTTTTTCTTTCTCCAAATTCAGCCTTTTCCCTGTGTCTGATTTGAGTTAAACCATGTGCAGCTCAGTGGAAGATCACGTTACAGATTTCCATCTGCTCTCAGTTATTCATTCCTCTTGATTTCCTCACCATCTAGCACAGCCTGTTGTTTTCTGCTGTTAGTTCATGACTGTGTTCTTTTTTATTTTTTTGTTGTTATTTTGGCGTGTATTGGTTATTTACTGTAGTCTAATGGTCTTGTCTCAGTTTAAGAGGCTGATGTTGGTTAAAGAACACTTCCACCATCTGCTGGAGCTTTCACACACTGCACTTCCTGTCTGTAGAAACACCTCCGTTATCCTGTTAGACCCTCAGTACACTGGCTGCTTTGATTTGCTTTTATCACCTTCTTCAGTGGTAGGATGTAAAGAGTCAGTGACTGGGTGTCTAATTGGTGGTTAGGATTGGTTTTGTGATATTTCCTGTCAGCCATCCTGATGATCCTGATGATCCAGATACTGTAATGTCTGCTGTCCTCCGACAGATGCAGAAGTCTGCAGAGAGACCCCAGCCCAGTTAGAAGATGCAACACCATGGCCTCAACAACAGGTACAAACATACAGTTGTAGGGAACATGCTGTGAGTTACTGTGCATAAAATAAGGAGAAGATAATTATTACATCCATTAAGTATTGTTAATGAACTATGTCATTGATTTTGGAGGGTTTCAGTTCTAAACTGAAAACAAAACTCAGTTTCTTTTCATGCTGTAGCTGAACAGTGAATAATAAATAATAAATTTAGGCTGTCCAATTAATTGAATTTTAATCACGATTTACGTTACGAACAATCTCCAAAATCATATAATCGAGTTGAAACAATATTTTGACATTATTCATGACACAATTTCTGAGTGTGTGTGTGTGTGTGTGTGTGTGTGTGTGTGTGTGTGTGCGTGTGCGTGCGTGTGCGTGCGTGTGCGTGCGTGCGTGTGCGTGCGTGTGTGTGCGTGTGCGTGTGTGTGCGTGTGTGTGTGTGTGTGCGTGTGTGCGTGTGTGTGTGTATTTCCACCTCAATGTCAGCTTGTAAAATAAGGTGTTGTAGTGATATTTTACTTTACATGATTGATCAGGATATCATACATATTCCCATATTATGCATCTTTGTGCTTGTCTCCACACAACAATAAAAACATGGTTTACATTAGCGGAAATGAAAACCATTACTCTTTATAATGAAAGAAATTGCTGAAGATCTGTGTGTTTCTTTTGTAGATGATAGTTTTGTTTTCTACACTGTTTATAGCACCAAATTGTGTTACATCACTCCAAACTGGTTGATGAAAGAAAACACAGCTGCTTCTTTCTATATGGCTTGAAACACATACAAAACTGCCATGTGGTGCAACCCTACAAACTTGGTACCCGATAGTTTAACTCTCTTTAAAAAGGTTTTAAAAAATTAAAAAGTCATGCTATCAACAAACTTCTTAGTTGAAGCCAGATTTAAAACGTGAATAACTCCAACTAGTTCTCTTCTCTTGTTTCAGCACAGGACTAAGTGCAGTGGAACAGAAAATCATGGACGTTGTCTCACTTATCTCACTGTCTCACCTTGTTCAAAGGTCACATGACCACACCTGGACAATGACCTATACCAGTGTCAGTCCTCCTCTCCTGTGGGCTGTCTCCACTCCTCGTCTATGGAGAAAAGTTGGCCTTTGATGTTGTAGTGTACAAAATATAATAATAGTGGTTCTCACCACCACAGAATGTCTGCTGATTATTTTCTGTCACATCATGCTCATTGATTTTTTAGAAAAGATTTCTGGCTATTTAGGAACAAAACCCCTCTGTGATTCTGTTGTAAGAAACTGCAATGAACTGAAATCACAACAAGTATTTATGAATGGAAAATTAGCTTTTGGAAGATGCAATACCTATTTTAATGTTTAATTTTTTTCTTCATGCCTTTGTATTGTACAATGTCATGGGTACTGATCAATTTTAGTATCAACCATGATAAACAATGCTTTTTAAAAAAAATAACGTGTGTTGTTTTTGTCTTTATTTTTTAACAATAAATTGTCACAGGTCATTTAAATATAACTACTAATACACCTATTTGGGAACAAATATGACCACACATTAATTAATTAATTGTATAGTGTTGCCATATGGCATCTTCATTTTTCTAAAAAGCTGTTATATAAAATTTATGTTTTTCCAGTTAAGTGTGAAAATGGGGGGGGGGGGGGGGGGTTATTTTGAAGGACATACAATTTGAGGTCACATGACCAGGATATATTTTTGCTCATGAACATTTGACATGTGAGCATCATTGTCTCACAACCGAAGGTTGTCTTTTATTCAGAATTTTATTTTCCACCAAATAAAAAAAAATAACTCACTATCTGAGTGAAACGCATTTAATTCAAATTTGATGTTATACATTTTTTTCCTCATGCTAAAATAGAGTTGTTGCCAAATTCCTAGTGTATACAACCTAGGGGGGTCCCATTGACCTACATAGCATGAAACTCCTGATACTATGTTTACAACTTTATTTTACATATTTTTGGGGGGTAAATATATCTATTTAGGCCATTTCAAATAGTAAAAACATTCAAAACGTTGTTTACCATGTCTAAATAATATTTCATGCAATTAAGGGTTAAAAGTGTTGTCTTGTGTTGTGACTTAAGAACCACACCATGTAGCTGCGTCTTGTGTTACTCACAACTTCCATTTTCCAGCCAGTACATCACTGCTGAAAACCTAAAGTAAGTAACCTGTCATTCGCAATACATAACATAACAGGACATACATAACAAGTTTAACAGGACATAGTTCTGAACGTTTTCAGACATTACATTCCCCCCAACCCCCATGCCCAGTGTCACTATCACTCTCTCACATCGTACCCTCATTCTCTGAGGGGGGGCTGGCCATGAAGCAGGCGGTGGTGCTGGAGGTAGGGCTGAACGATCTATCGTTTTTGACCGAAAATTGCAATTTCAGTCAACAGGATTTTGATATTGTCAAAGTTTTTCTGCTACTACACTGACCCATTTTGTCACTCCAATATCACATTGCATGGTGTAGAAAGGCTCTGTGTAATGGCGATGACCGATTATTAAACAAAATTAAGGACTATATATTTTACAAACTAAAAAAACACGCTGTGTAGTAGCCGGAGGGGGGGTCCCGTTCTGCGAGTGGCTAATTGACGATGCTGACTGCTAACAGTTAGCCACCACTCTCCTCCGGGCGATACGCACCGCGCGTATATACACTCACCGGCCACTTTATTAGGTACACCTGTCCAACTGCTCGTTAACACTTAATTTCTAATCAGCCAATCACATGGCGGCAACTCTGTGCATTTAGGCATGTAGACATGGTCAAGACAATCTCCTGCAGTTCAAACCAAGCATCAGTATGGGGAAGAAAGGTGATTTGAGTGACTTTGAACGTGGCATGGTTGTTGGTGCCAGAAGGGCTGGTCTGAGTATTTCAGAAACTGCTGATCTACTGGGATTTTCACGCACAACCATCTCTAGGGTTTACAGAGAATGGTCCCAAAAAGAAAAAATATCCAGTTAGTGGCAGTTCTGTGGGCGGAGGAGGATGGCCAGACTGGTTCGAGCTGATAGAAAGGCAACAGTGACTCAAATAACCACCCGTTACAACCAAGGTAGGCAGAAGAGCATCTCTGAACACACAGTACGTCGAACTTTGAGGTAGATGGGCTACAGCTAGTAATGGGTAGATGAGGCGTCATGAAGCGTTTTGACACATTGCCAAACTGTATTGATACTGTGTCGATACTGTGTCGCTGAATACTGACATCTACTGGACCTTAAAAATCCCTACAGGCAACCTAGTTGATACTCAACTGACACTGATTTGATGAGTTAGTATATACAATAACATAATTCAAGTAATTGTATTATTTCATATCTTCATTAACATTTAAAATATCTGATCATTTTGATAGTCAATAAATAATGTGAACATGTATCATAATGTCAAAATTTGAGTGAACATGCACTGGGATTCTTTTTTTTTTTTTTTTTTTTTTTTACAAATTTGTATTCAAAAAAATAAGTTTTTTAGTCTGTTGCGCTTCTATGAAATCACTTTTCCGGTAGTCGAAAACACCCGCTCGCCCGGCACAGATGAGGCTGAAGTACAGAGGAACTCTAATGCCAACTGGCAATGCTAGAGGTTTGGATAAATTGGTTTCTGGTTCTCCCAGTATCTCAATGGATCCTGGGTCTTTGCAACATTTCCCTCTATATTTCCCTACTATATAATAGATACCGTATTTTCCGGACTATAAGTCACGTTTTTTTCATAGTTAGTCCGGGGGTGCGACTTATACTCTGGAGCGTCTTATGTATTATTATTAACACATTATTACCGGTATATCATTTCACATGTTATTTTCACACTAACCGCAAAAACCGAAACAACACACAACACAAAAACAACACATTCCTTCCAGGAATCTCGCGCATATAGGGCCAGGCATGAAAATGAAGTGACAGAAAAACCCAGGATAAACTCAGGTATACAGCCATTCTACAACGTACTCACAGTTGCTTTATTGATAATTAATTCATATTAATTTATTCTTTACCTCGTTTTTTAGGAATTAGGGGGCAATTGATTGTTTATCCAGTGGGTGGCGCTGTGTGATCATTGTAAGAAGGTTTACTGAAGAAGAGTTTCCGCGCATGCGCGAGATGTCCCGGGACTGGAAGGAATGTGTTGTTTAAAAAAAAAAAAAAAAAAAATCCCAGTCCACAAGCATCCTCATTCACAACATGTTCACTCAAATTTTGACATTATGATACATGTTCACATTATTTATTGACTATCAAAATGATCAGATATGTTAAATGTTAATGAAGATATGAAATAATACAATTACTTGAATTATATTATTGTATATACTAACTCATCAAATCAGTGTCAGTTGAGTGTCAACTAGGTTGCCTGTAGGGATTTTTAAGGTCCAGTAGGTGTCAGTATTCAGCGACACAGTATCGACACAGTATCAATACAGTTTGGCAATGTGTCAAAACGCTTCATGATGCCTCATCTACCCATCACTAATTTGCGGGTAGTTCATGATTGTTGTATAGGATATTTCACAGAGATTGTGGTGCATGTTGGTTTAATATTCAATTTAATTTACTTTTTCTTTAACTTAACTACTTAACTACTTAACTTCTTTAACTAAAACAACAGAAAGACAATAAATGATTTAACATTTTTTTGTTACACACCAGATTACACAATTCTTCTGCAATAGTTGTAATAGTTTTCCAGGAAATTTCCCACTTTGTTTTTGTTTTTAGAGTTGATTCGTTTTCTTGGTGAATGTATGTTAAATGTAGGATATTAAATGTAGTCCTGGGGAAAATGTCCTGTGGTCTCCTATTGATAGATGAACAGTAAATAAGCAGCTTTAAACTCAATAGAACACCTATTACTTTGGAATAATTACACTACTCTCTGTAGAATCAACAGTATGAAACAAAGAGAGCAGCCCACTGATGAACAACCTTGTATTTAATACATTCAAGGTAAATTATAGATCCTTACCAATACATATTCAGCAATGGAATCATTGGCTCTCTAAATAAATAGAAATCTGGAATTCAGTGCACAACATTGAGAAAGAACACTTAACAGTCAACGTGTAACAGAGTCTGTACACATTCCGCATTTCTGCACAGTAGTCCCACTAATGCTGCTAAAACCAACATAAAAAATACATTTCAAAATAAGCATGTATATATATATATATATATATATATATATATATATATATATATATATATATATATATATATATATATATATATATATATATTTTATTTTTTTTTTGTGTGTGTGTGTACATAATTCTAAATTCATAGAAATACTGGGCTTCGGTTCATATTTACAGCAATACAGAGTGACGAGTTTCTCAAACAACAGAAAATGCACAGTAGTTAAAGAATCCAAGATCATGATTTTCAAAAATATTTTACACCCATAGTAAACAGTCTACAAGATGCAGTATGAAATTGCACATTGTCATCATGCCACAGAGGGGGTGCTGTTTCAAGGCTTTGGTACAATGTCCTGACTGGAAGAAAAGAGCTCTGCTAACGGGCCCCTGTTCCCACTAACTGTCACCGTGGCATGTGATGGGGGGGTCATATCGAGGTTCTGGTACCACGCCCGTTCCTGGGGTCAAACCAGCAAATCAGAGAGCCCAATGACTACAGTACGCTTCAGGATTGGGGAAGACTCTTGGCACTTGAATCACAGGTGCAGGTCCGTGCTCAACGATCAATCATATGCAGGCGTATAGGACGTTTCTGGGAGACGAGGAGGGTGGAGGTAACTAACCACAGGTTTAGGAAACTGTATCAAAAATGTTCCCCATTCCCCTTAGATACAAACATGAGTCTGTGCTGTTACTGTGGAGTTGAAAGGAAAACTAATACTGATTCAATGAAATCTGGCTTCAGCTTGGCAATAAAACACAGTTTTATTTTTTAAAACCTGGCATCACAAATCTGTTATTTTCAACGAACCCAGTGCACACAATTTTTTTTTTCAAAGGAGAATCAGCAGCCACTTTTCTAGCTGAATGGTTTTAAACAAACAAAATAGGTGTGTGCATGTTCATCTTGAATTCCAAAGCGACTTGGGGAGCTGGTTAATTGTCAGCAAATCACAGGAAAAGACTAAACCAACAATGCATTGATCCTACTAACAGTTTTTACCTATACATATGTATGTATATGTAAGTCTATTAAAAAGTCCATTGATCCACACTGTTGCTCTGAGTGAAATGTTCCTTCATTTCAACACAGTGCTGCCACTTTATACTCACTAGAGACCAAATGTGAATTCATTCCATGCAGAAATTAGTCCCCAACAAATGCACTATTTCCTCCTGCTTCAGTAACTCTTGCTAAAAACTACAGTCACTGGCTATTTTAGAAAATTACTGGAAATTACACAGATGACAGCCATAAGATTACAATAATGCTCCTGAACTGATAAAAGTGCAGAGATAAATTTCTGTGGGTCTGTTTGTCGCTGTTGATGTACTGGACAGTTGCATCTTTTTTAATGCGTCCCTTTTCAAAAGCTTTAAAGGACATGAGCACCGTGTTTATCTGCTTGATATTTTCTGATTAAACTAAAACGAGACCACATCCAGGATTTTAGAAATACTGAGTTCAGAAGTCCAAAAACTCCAACCAAGAAAACCAATGAAAATAATAGTTTTGAATTTTTAAGTTTTGGAGCTGTTGTCACACTGCAACAAACTGGATCCCTTTATTTGAATTTTATTTTGCAGTTTTATTATATTTATTCTACAAATACAAGAATAATACTAAAATACTTTAAAAGCTAATATGTAATAATTTACTTCATGTCACTTAACACCCCAAACCCATCACACTTTATACAGCATTAACCTAGTTGTTGTGTATGTGTGTGTGCTTTTGTCTCTACTGTTGTGCTCTGCTGTCTTAGATTAAACATGCCAAACTGCTGACTAGCATGCACAGAAAAGTTGGCTGCATTTCCTCCAGATTCCCAGCAGCTGGGCATCCTCTGGACACAGCAGAGAGGTCTTCATAGGCCCCACCAATCAAACCCTTGGAGAAAGTGCAATAAAGTACCTTGGGCTATTACTGAGAAAAGGCAACATTTGTGTGATAATGAACAAGATGAAATGATGATGGGTGAGGTGGTAAAAACATACATGATTCTAGAAAACATGCATGGAAAGGTAGTTGGCACAGTCCATTTGGTCACTGATGAAAATGTCTTCGTGGCTACGTCTTCTGCTCCTCTCCGGTGGTGTAGATCCTGGACCTGGAACGGTACTCGTCCACTGAGGCATCCAACAGGGTTCAGAGTGGAGGAAGTGGGACAGACTCTAGGAACTGGAGTACTGGTAGAACCAGTGTTGTGTAGCAGTGTGTGAATGTGTGTTTTCATGCACACACAAGCTCTGGGGGACCGAGGAAACTCTAGAACGCGTTCACAGTGTGATCAAACTCACATGCATGCAGACACATCCTCATGTCTGAAGACACCAGGGGCATTCCAGATGAAGGGACATGTAAACAGATGAAGGCAGAGCTTAGAGCCAGGCCAGCCCCACAGTGTCCTGCCCTGCCCCCAGAGGCCTCGTCTGGGCAAGGACGAGACCTGGACCTGGACCTGGTCTGGTTAAATGAAGGCCTGAAAACTCTCTTAGGGATGAGAGGAGACTGCATCCTCCTGGTCGTCCTATGGTCACTTGTTGTCCATCATAGACTGGACTTTGTACACCAGCTCCCGTGCTATCTTCAGGATGTGCTGGACATTGTGACGCTCCGCCATCTCTGTGTATCAGAAACACTGGTCACACATCAATAGCTTAGCAGTAAATACCAACAGTTTCACAATCATACCGACCTGAACATTAAAGTAAAACCAGCAAGGATGATATGACCTAGAACTAGAAGGGTTCTATCTTTACCAAGGCCAACAGTCACTCTTCTGTCTGATATGCAGCACAGCCAACAACAGTCTGTTTCTATTTCCAAAAATCTATCAGGATGGTGCTGAGCTGAATTACCAGGACAGAGATCTGTTGCTCATTTTTTCTGAGCAGCAGAACACCAAAACACTTATTTCATATGTGGAATCTTCCTTCCTTGATCAATTCTATGCTCTATTAGTAGCTTTTCCTGTAATCCTGGCCCGAGATGAACGGACAGAAAACAAAACCTCCTCATATTAGTACATGGCTCTTTCTTCTCACGTATTATTCAGTATTAGTATAATTTCTGATGATGTAATTTATTAAACCAATACAACCTGCAACCGAATATAGAGATAATTTATTATTTCATGTAAGTTTTGACTGATGGTCTGATTCCACAACAAAGACCATTAAACAGCTACCTACAGGACAATCAACTGTCTTACTGTAGTATATCAGTGTAAAATGTCTCCTTGACAGTTCAATACTCATACAGTACAAGACTTTTTCAATTAAATTGAAGATAACTAAGATAAGAACTTCTATGGCTTTTTTGAGGACACTAAAATCAATGTTTGTTTGTTTTACAACATTTTTAAAACTGCAGATATCAATGGATTAAAGCCAAAAGGACAGCAGGACTTTTGCATCAATGTTAATTATGTTGATTATGGGATATTTAATTCATTTGTCTTAAAGACAAGTGTCTTAAAGAATTGATATTAAACTTACATGTCACTCCTCTAATCACTTCTTGAAAATATTTTTTTGTCACTCACACATACACATACAGTACACAGCACTACATCACTGATAACAAGAAACTAGAAGAAATCCAATTACACAAACCCATGAATTTTGTGTGTGTGCATGTGTGTCTCACCGTTAAAGAATTTGATGATGTCAGTGAAGTCCATGTTGTTGTCCATGATTATATCACGGTAAACTGTAACCAGGGCCAAGGCCAGGAAGAGGACAAAGTGTTGTGAGGAGATCCTGGGAGCCACCCAGATCACCTCCCACACCGCAAACATGTCTTCATACAGGAGCTCTACACACACACACACACACACACACACACACACACACACACACACACACACACACACACACACACACACACACACACACACACACACACACACACACACACACTTATAGATTGTTTTTAGGTGTTGTAGGTGTTTTAGGTGTTTTTTGTGTTTTATATTTTAATCCCAGAAGATTTCTTTTATTCAGAATGTCTTATCTCTAGCTCATTTCAAACTGACTGCTTTATTCAGTGCTGGTTCAGGTTCAGAGGCTGCTGATCAAGGAGAAACATGTTGGTTGATAATGTTTCTCAGCTCCACTGAGACCAGGGGCTATGTGGAGAGGAGGTGGCTGGTCACCATTCACCTGTATCTGCCTGTGGATGTGTTATCCAACCGTCATGTTGGATGTACATCCTGCTGCCTCCATCAGAGACAACAGGAAATATTCTGCTGGTAATAAAGAGCTAAATATTACTCTGCCTCTAGGAGCCTTATTCACAGCACTAACATTACACTTTCTGGCACACAGGATGTTTCTAATGTTAGTCTGATAACTTAGCCAGGCTAACATTAGCCATGTTAGCTTAGCCTGGCTAACGTTAGCCATGTTAGCGTCACTCCTCCTGTTCAAACCAGGCAGCTTCCCTGGTCATGTCCCAGAGTGATCTGCTTCTCAATCTGATTAAGTTAGGCTTTAGTGCAGCTTTGAATGAGAATCAAGGAGATTAAAGTTTGATTTTTACCTCTCTTGAAGTCCAACAGGAACCAGCGGTAACAGAAGTAGAAGTGAGTGTAATCTCCGTTCTGCTGCATCAGTTCAAACAACTCAGAGTCTAGGATCTGAAACCACATTAACACACAGAGTCAACACTTCCTCAATCAATTGACACACACACACACACACACACACACACACACACACACACACACACACACACACACACACACACACACACACACACACACACACACACCTGGATCAGTGACCTCATGTTGGCAAAGTGTGTGTCCATGGCTCCACCGTTAGGGAAGTTCTGACTCATCCTCTTCATTAGCTGAGTGAAACAGCTGTAGGCCAGGCACTCTGACATGCACGCACGCACGCACACACACACACACACACACACACACACACACACAGCGGTGTGAATAAAGCTGTTGCATGTCTCTTTCATCTCTAACAAAAACTCTGACTCTGTCTCATGTTGTTTCCCCTTGTCATTATCAGCTGTTTTATTCTATAATCTGAATAACACCGGTCATAGGGGAATACAGCGTTCGATAATATTCATCCTCACCATCATCCAGGATGACCATGAGGGGAGCCAGTAGGTCACACATGCCCTGAACATAGCCCACCTCCAGATGTTCCCACACATAGCTGCAGACACACAAACAGAAAATATGGACATGATGCACTTTATACGTGCCCACCTATGGTGTAATTCAACTAAATCGGATATTTATTCCAGTACTGTACTTTTTTTTTCTTTTTTTAAGTTACTATTGAAATTGCAGGACAACAGAAAAAGTAACATAGAGAATACATATATTACACACAAACTGAATATATTTAAGCATGAGAGTTAAAGAGAGATAAAGTGTAATATTGTAATAATATTGTTAATATATCTAATGGTATGACAATAATATAAATAAATAAATAAATACAGAAATGTAAGTACATATTAAAGATAAATAAATTAATAATTTCTCCCTTTTCCATCTCTTTCATTTCCCTTTATTCTATTTTACAAACTTAATAAACACAACAGCAACAAATAAAAAACAAGTAGTGGTATGTGCGTGTGATAATGTGCATGTTTAGATAAAGGAGGACTTGTGTGGTATTAATGTTGTAACTGAAATTATATAATAACACAATTGCATTATTTTATAATATAAGAATATAATATGGACCTTTCTGTGTGGAGTTTGCATGTTCTCCCTGTGTCTGCATGGGTTTTCAACAGGTACTTCAGCTTCCTCACACAGTCAAAATCATGCTAAATTGTCCATAGGTGCGAGTGTGTGAGTGAATGGTCTGTGTGCCCCACAATAGGCTGGAAACCATCTGGGGTGTATCCCTGCCTCTCGCCTGTAATGCACTTGAATTGGTTCCAGCAAACCCTTGTGACCCTAATGTGGAATAAGGGGATATAGAAGATGAATGATGTAATACTGCTATAATACAATGATATGACATGAAAAAACAACATCATATATACCGTTATAAAGTGTAATAAGTGATAACAAAAATAATATAGTGCATAAAACAGAATAAAATTGAATAATAATCATTATGATAATATTACCTGTAATAACATCAACAACAAAAAACAATAATAATAATACATTCATTAACCCTTTGCAAGAAATATTACATGAGACATGATAAAAAGGTTTTGAATGTTTTTATTACTTAAAAGAAAAGAAGTAAACATAGTCTCAGCTTTTTAAGTTGTATGCACTAGGAATTTTACATATTTGCATATTGTTGCCATATGGAAACAAATCTATTTTAGCATATTAGAAAAAAAACATGCACGCACACACACACATGCACGCACACACGCACGCACACAGACACACAGACACACCCATATATACAGTATATATATATATATATATATATATATATATATATATATATATATATATATATATATATATATATATATATATATATATATATATATATATATATATATATATATATATATATATATATATATATATATATATATATATATATATATATACACACACAAACGTATAACCAGCAGCAAGTGGTGGCGTTGAACAGATATGGCCATGGGGGGGACTCATAAGGGAAACACTGGAGCCAGAAAAATAATAGATTAAAATACATAATAAAAAACTAAAAATGTAAAAGGATAAAGGCCACAGAAAACAACAAAACTAAGTACTAAGAGGCAAGACAGGATAAAAAAAAAAAAACTAAAATACATAAATAATAAATAAATAAATAAATAACTGAAATATCTGAATAAATCAATTAAAATCTTGATCAAACAGGTGAGTCCTGAGCCTTCTTTTAAAAACATCATCTGTCTCTGTAGTCCTGATGACCTCTCCACAAATGTGGGTCATAATGGCTGAATGCTGGCTCCCTGTGGGTTTTAGTTTTTACTCATGGAATGATTAAAAGTCTGGTACCAGAGGACCTCAGAACCTGTGAGGGTTCATATGATAAAAGCATATCTGAAAGATAGGATGGCCCAAGACCATTAAGACATTTAAAAACTAGTAAAAGTTGCTTAAAATGGATCCTGAAGCACATAGGTAGCCAATGCAGTGATTTTAAAACTGGTGTAATATGCTCCTGCCCTCTGGTCCTTGTCAGCACATCAAGTAGCTTACACAAATACACATAATGCCCACGTGAACAATTCAAGACACACATACACAACAGGCATTAACACAGGTCAAAGTTAAGAGGGACGAGAAAAATAATAATAATTATATATATATATATATATATATATATATATATATATATATATATATATATATATATATATATATATATATATATATATATATATATATATATATATATATATATATATATATATCCTGAGAGTTGAGGTAGACAAGATATTAACATGACCAAGAAGCAATGAGTGAATTAATGAGACGCACTATTAAGTGTACTATGCCATTGGTAGAGAGTGAAACATCTCGATCATCCAAACGACACACACACACACAGATGACAAACACCTATGGTTTTTATATTCCTGATATATTTACACCTAACTACACACAGAAAAAATGCAGTTTAAAAGGGAATCAATCGGCTCTGAGTCATCAGGAGACATGGCGATGTACAACTGCGTGTCATCAGCATACCTGTGAAAGCCGACGCCGTGCCTCCTGATGACGTCTCCATGGGAAGCATGTACAAGGTCCATTAAAAAATAATGGACCTTGTAATGTTCTCTCTTTAACCTTCACTCCAATTCAATAAAGATGACAGAGGTGTAGAGTAGCTTTTCATCCATTGTATCAAACTGATATGTATGGTAAAAAAAAACATTGCCTAGCTACAATCGATGTGGGTGAAGAATATGCAGAGCAAAAGAGAAAAAAAACAACTGTCTGACTGGTCGTTAGCGATCTCCCGAAGCAGGCCATGACATCACTGTGAGAAACCAGAAGTGACATCACTTTAAATGTATCAATTTAAATGAGAAAAATATCACAACAAGTATATTATTAACTTCTTATTATTTTTTCACATAAAATACACAAATCTTTTTAAACAAATACAAACTTTCTTAGACTTATTTTACAGGACACCACACTCCCCACCTGACCTAATCATGGTCACAAAGGATTATGGGTAACTAATGTCAAAGTCTATTCATTAGTCTTTAGGCAGAAGTAGAATAAGTTCTGTGATAGGCCTTAGAAAAATTTTGAGAACCCCTTGGTATGTTGTGTCCATCTTTTTCAGGGAATGTGGCTGTGATCCTGGCCATAGGCCAGCAATTGCATGATGTCTGCTTATCCCTATGGAAGGACGAGATCACCAACTTGAAGATCTCTTTGAGTTCTTGTCCATTTCAGTCACTGCTGCAAGGAAGGTGAGTACTCACATCTCCAGTGGGTCCAGAACTGATTTGCCAGAGCGTGAACCTGTCTCCATTGTTTTGTGTGTAAGTCCTTTTCTGTAAAGTCTCCAGGAGGAAGAGGGACTCCTGACTTTTGTGTGAGGAGCTTAGACGGTGAGAGTATGAAGGGGTTCTCTGGATCTGTAGATACAGGTAGCAGTGGTGAGCATTTATGATTGCTGAGACCTCGGCCATCAAGGTGCAAAGTATTTCATAATTCAGGCAAGTGTAGAAGAAGCATTGCAGAAGCATTGCGAGTATTCTCCTAGTGACCCCAATGATACCAATGAACCCCATATGAGAGGCATGAGGGGGGTTGAAGATCCAGCTGCAACCTTGCGCACTCAGATACCATCTTGTACCATCTTGTCCATGCTAAGCTCCTTACAAGCACCGACAAAGTTTGTTCTGCAGTTGTAATGGAGCTGTTTTGCTGGGCCTCTGAGAGCAAAGAAGTGCCGAAGGGCATTTATGCAGCCAGATGTGTCCATAGTCTCAATGACTTCGAGGTGAACAGCTCTTGAACTCATGCAGGTTAACATGATAGCCCATCTCTTGTTCTCTGCCTGTCCTCCTCTGGTGCGTCTTGTAGTCATGGTCCAAGGTCCAAAGACGTTGAGGCTAAAGTAGGTAAAAGAAGGACAGGTTTTGAACCGTTCTGAAGGAAGGTCCACCATGCATGGCTCTTCCAACTTTCCACATAGTTTGCAACAGCTTGTGAAGAACTGAGTTGATAAGTGACTTGCCTCCTAGGATCCAGAGTCCGTTTGACCTGATAGCACCTTCTGTCAAGTGACAGCCTGGTGTTTTACCTGTTCATGCTGATGACGGGACAATGAGATGTAGCCATCCTTGGGTTGGATGACCAGATTCTTTTCTGCAGCTGAAAGTTGAGCATGCTTCAGATGACCTCCATCCTGAATGAGACCGGTTAGGGCAGAGCTTCTGCAAGGGGCTGTTTTGGGGAATGGGTTTGTTTTCCCTGAGGGCTGTCGGTACCTCTGGAAAGGCTGCATTTTGTGCTGCTTTAAGGATGATGTCTTGGGCAAATTCATCCGGAGTCCAGGGCAAGTCACACTTGTGCGAGCCTTTACATTTCTCTTTTTGATTTGTTTTCTTGCAGGATCTTGTGACATGGATGAGAAATGCCACTTCTCTTAGTGGAAGTGAAGGTGGAGAAACATAGTAAGCAGCCAGACGTAACTATTGGTTCCAGGTGTGTAGCACAGGTTTGTATCTGTGGTTTGATTTCTTTGTCCTTGTCAGGTTGGATGGTCAAATGTCAAACTTGTTTCTGTGTCCTCTGCAAGTTGTCGATGCAGGAAAGTGGGTCCTGTGAACCAGAAGGTTTGTGCCTGACGTGATGAAGGTAGGGAGGGTGAGGCATGGTCTGCTGGGTTCTCCTCCATATCCAACTAATAATAAAGAGGCCAAGACAGTCTGTGCATTTAAGGTTAGACTGAAAAAAATTCTGTTTTCAGTCTTTAGCTACCCTGGCCTATGGTCAGTGGGAATGACTCTTTAGCTCAATCTGTTCTTCAACATAATTTTGAGTGTGTTCTATTTTAACCCTCTCTGACTTTGTTCTTTCTGATTTTCTTTCCCCAGCTTCATATGTCACGGTTGTCTGTGCCATTTCCATTACCTGTGCTTCTGCTGTAGCTGCATCTGCTTCTCTTTATAGTGTTAACACTTCCAACTGTGTGGCAATTCTGGTAGTTTCCACCTTTATTTATGCTTCTCTAACAGCCTTTTCCATTTTTAATTTAGCCTCCTGTGCAGGATATGAAGCTGTTACTTTGGCAGCCTCTGCTTTGGCCCAAGCCCGGGCCACACTTCTAGATGACGTTGTCGTGTTGCTCTCCGCCGTGGACCTCTTGCTTCCATGGTATGATGACATCATGTCAAAGTCTGCTTTTTAACTGTAATGTTCTCTCTTGGTTGTAGCTGAACCAAAATAAACATTGAGTTAACCTTCACTCCAATTCAATAAAGATGACAGAGGTGTAGTGTGGCTTTTCATCCGTTGTATTGAACTGATGTGTATGGTAAAAAAGCATTGCCTAGCTACAATTGATGTGGGTGAACAATATGCAGAGCAAAAAAGAAAAAAACGACTGTCCGACTGGCCATTAGCAATCTCCCGAAGCAGGCCATAATGTCACTGTGCAAAACCAGAAGTAACATCACTATAAATATATCGCTTAAAACGATAAAAACAAGAGTATGAAAATGTAAACACTATCTTTTATATCCCAGTAAGTACATTGTTAACATAAAATACACAAATTTTTTTAAAACAAATATAAATTTTCTTAGACTTATTTTACAGGACAACACAGACCTAAAATTGACCCTTAGGGAATCCTGCATTTGATTTCATAAATTCTGGAGAAACAAGTATCCATAATTACAAGGAAATATCGATCACAGTGATAATAGTTGAACCAGTTAAAAACCAACTAGGGTTTGTAATAAGATGGTCTGTTTAATAAGATGTGATGGTCTACTGCAGCACTGAGATCCAGTAGAACCAAGACTCTGAGTTTTAGAACATCTGCATTGAGCCTGACGTCATTTAAAATCTTTAAAGGTGGAGTGGGTGATTCTTTTTTGCAGCATTTTTTAAAATATTGCCTGAAAACCTTTTCACATTCCCACTGCACACACTAAAATAGAATGTTTGCAAAAAACTTGAAACATTTTGGTCCGGTCTAGAGGGTGTATTCAGAGGAAAACTCTGACCAATCAATGTACTGATCATCTTTACATTTATTGACTGTCTAATACGTCCATCAAATACCTATGCACACACCCCCACCCCTCCCTTCCCAACGGCTCCCTGCTCCACCCCCCCTCCCCCTCCCACTCGACCCCTCCCCCCATTTTGTGCGTTCACTGTGTCGTCGTCACTCGACCCCCCACAGCTCTGGCAATCAGGTGAGCAGACACAGCTTCGAAAGCCAACATTCAAGTTAGCTCGCACAGATATATCGTTGCAACAATGGCAGAGAAGAAGACGTCGACTGGCAGCAAAACCAAGGGGAAAACTGTTCTTGAAAAAGCAACAGCCATGCGGAAGCTAACAGAAGAACGAAACAGGACAAGAGTGGTTATCGGTACGTCTTTCCAGCGCTGGCGCCAACTAAAAAGTGAGAAGGGGCTCAAGACGGATGCCAAAGTCGCAGAATTTTTACTGGATATGTAAGATGTTGTCTTCTAATTACATAATATTTTGACATACTGGTCGGTTACGGGTATTGTAGGCCTATTCAACCAGTCAGTGAGAAAATGAAAGATGATGACAAACTTATTGTCAATCGAGTGACATAAGCATAATTCCAGCATGTTTCGCTAAGCTACCTACTCTGTCAACTACAAGGCTAAGCTAAGTCTGAGCTTGAGCTCTCGTCATGAAAACTCTAAATACAAAAATAACGTGAACAATACTGTGATTACCGCAATTTGATTATCGCAAATTTATGGTGACTACAACAGAAAGGTGACTTTATCCCAGAGATACCCCATACCCCCGTGTGAGTCGTTCCGTTTGTTGCCCGTGAAATAAAGCGCCCGCAAGTAAATAAGTCAGTAACATAAATCATTCAAATTCAGGTATGTGGTAGGCTACTACGGGCAATGCATACTACTTATAAAATAATCCATGTCTGTGACTGTAACCTATGATGGCTGGCTAGGGACACGATACAGCAGGCTACGTACATCGTATCATTACTGCAATAACAAAGTAATTGACACATGTATCCAATCAACTAGTGGAAATCTAACAGATACTCTAGTTTGAATTTTATGTCAATATTCTTGAAATTACAATAATGAAAGACTGTTTACGTTCATTACGATGTTCACAAATCTTGTGAAGACGACATTGCTTGAAGTTAGCAAAGCGGTCACTGTCTGTCATGCTATTGGCGTGAATGCTCGTGAACTCCTGTGACCCCTCGAGAGTGTGCGCGTTCATGTATCCATGAATCGTGAAGGCGTGGTTTCGAGGGGTGAGCTGAAGAGGAGGAGGCCGAGCCTTTGGGAGGAGGGGAGGGAGTGTATATTTTCAAAATCTCACTTGTGTTGAATAGCTGTAACCGTTTTTTCCAAGATCTCCCACTCCACCTTTAAAAGGGCTTTTTCAGTACTGTGAGTTCATCTTAAAATCGGATTGACATTTTTCTAAAATATTCTTTCTAAATAAGAAACGTTACAATTGTTTAAAAACACATTTTTCTAATATTTTACTTAAAAATGGTAAGTTGGATGCAGGTTGGTAGTTTTTATTTTAGTTTTTAGTATTTTTGGGGTCTAAATTACTCTTCAGAAGGGGCCTCACCACCGCTGTTTTGAAGATGGTGGGGAAGACACCAGTCTAAAGAGAGCAATTTATTATATTTAAAATCTCTTCTCCAAAGAATCCATAAAATGACTTTAAAAGTGATGTGGGAATTGGGTCTAAAAGACAGGTTGTTGGTTTTGCTTGGGAGAAAACTCGTGATTAGTTTTGAAAAGTAGGAGACTCTTGCCTGTTTAACACTGCCATTGTAGATTTTTAGATGTTCATGGAAACTCTTGTGGTAAACAATTTTACATATTTGGATATTCTTGTCATATGTATGTAAATTTAAAGCTAAATACAAACTATTTTAGCATATTACAAAAAACTTATACTTCAACTATAAAACTTATATAAATAAAAGACCCCTTTTCATGCCTAACTTAAAAACATAGAATTTTGTATCAGAGCTTTTTTTTTTAAAAAAATTACCATATTCACCACCACCATCACCACTACCAGAACCACCACCTACCACCACCATCACCTTCATCAGCATCACCAGCACCATCAGCATCACTACCATCCACCACCATCACTAGCACTGCCACCAGCATCATCATCATCACCTCCACCAGCACCATCACCATGGTGGTGTGGATGTAGGTGTTAGAACTGATTTGAGTGCAGTGAGTGCAACATGTTTCTGGAGTGAATCCCATTTAAAACATTTTGTCTGGTGTAGTGGAAGGGTTATAAGATCCAGAGAAGGGTAATAACAAAAGTTAAATTCATTATCATAAAAGATAAGTGTATAAAAGAAGTGCATACACAACAAACCATATCATGGAAGAATGATATAAGGAAGGAAAATGAGTTATAATAAGTAGATGAAACAAATAAATCTATTAGACAGATAAATGACACCACTCCTTTCACAGAATGGCCATCATCTGAGCTTAAGGGCCTGATCAGAGTTTTTGCCAAGATAAGAAACATCTTCTGTCAATAATCTGAAATGTTTGGACAGCTCCAGAACATCCGCAGGATTCGCATGAAGGATTTATTTCTGGGAAAATTTTCTGGAGTCTTTGCTTTGACCAGTGTAGGTATGCATCATTTTAAATTTTAGAACATGAATGCTCAAACTTAAGATTTCTGTACCTCTGCTACTGCTTCTCTTTATTCTCCAAAGTCTTCTTGTCATGCCACTCTCAATGTTCCATAGGTGTTGGAGATATTAGTTGGGATAGTTTCTCGTATATTTTTTAGATATTTCTTTTTTGTTAGGGTGCAGTGACAAAAAAAATTGACAAAAACAAAACATATGCAAACCAAATAATCTAATAAAACAAATAATAACAATAATAAATAATAATTATAATCATTACAGTAAATAAACTAAACAAAAAGACAAAAAAGAATCAAATCAAAGCAATATGATATACCATATACTACCATTCCCACCAAATAGTCAATAGTCAATAGTAAATAATACATGTAAAATGAATGGTGATGGTTATAATAATATTACCAATAATAATATCTAATTATGTTTGTACATATATAATTATTGCAATGTGCTTATTCTCATAAAATATAGAGGCAGGCAGGACAAAAATCAACTTAGCAGTCAAGCCATAGTCAATAATATATCAATATTTTACACATAAAGAACGAACTTTTAAATAACCTAAAATGTTAAGAGATAGATCTCCTATTAAGTAAAGTAGCTAAACTCAGGTGTACCGCCACACCAGTAAAATACTAATGCTACATGTTAATATATATTGATGCATCCGTTTCTGCATAGTGAGGACTTAGACCCTTGAGTAAAGAATCTTAATAGTTCCTGGTGTGTTCTGTACCTGCACATGATGTTGCGTAGTTTCTCCAGGTTTTCTGTGGTGAAGTAGTAGTAGTTGCGGTCGCAGCGCTGCACGTCTTTGTCTATCCGATGGAGATTGAGGGCGACTGTGTCCAACAGCTCGATCTGCAGACAGGAAAAATCAGTATTAACAGAGTCAGCTCTACTTTCTTGACCACCACCAGGACTATATGTTAGCTTCAAGCAATCAATCAATCTTTATTTGTATAGCACTTTTCATACAATAAGATGCAACACAAAGTGCTTGACAGAATAAAATAAAATAATCAGCAGTAATAAGCAGCTCCAGTAGGGGCTGCAGTAGGAAGAGAACACTTCACTGTGGGTTTTAGACCTGAGGAATATTTAAAAGCCCAGTAGCAGGATCTGGGGGTTCTGAAGGACTGGCTATTAAAAGAAAATCTCAGTAATAAGGAAGACCAGGATCATTCACCCTCTACTGCATAGTGTTGCCATATGGCAACAATTACTTTATTTTAATTTTTCTAAAAAGCTGTGATATAAAATACAAAAACTCAATTTACTATCTGGGTTAAGTAAACTTTATTTTTTGTTTCACATTTAATTCCAACATTTAATTTTTATGATGCAACCTAAAGGAGCCCCATTCACTTACAGAGCATGAAACTATTCTGAGACTATGTTAACAACTTTTTCCTGTGTGAGGGGTCTCTGCATTGGCATCAGTTAAAAACAGCCTGACTCCGGAGATCTTCAAATGGTAACATGCTATCTTGGTTATGTTTTGCAGATGGGGCTTTGACCTCAGACAGCAGATACCCCCTCGTTTGGTCTTTTATTCTCTGCCACCTGTTGGAAAAACTCTATATCTGAAGTGTATTAGCATGTCATTCAATCTGTCAAAGCCTTTTAGGATGTTGCATGAATGTACACTCCTCATGTTGATTTCCCTCTTGTGGCAGACATATGTACCGTGTATGAGGACAGTGAAGGGGACACCCCCTCAGCAGCAGCACCTCCATTGGTCACCAGTTTGTCCAGCTGACTGGACAGCCTGTCTTCAGCCAGAGAGTCCTCCCCCAGTGATGTCCTGCCCTCCCCCAGCACCCCCCCCTCCTCCTCTGTGCTGTGACCATCATCTATGGAGGACAGGATCTGTGAATGAGCAGAGGTCACTGAGTAGTTCCTGGAAGAAGGAAGCCCAGAGTCAGGAGAGTCAAACTCCACCAGGGGGCGCTCCTCTGGGGGGAGGGCTGCAGGGGGGACCAGGGTGGTCATGGTGGGGGTGCTGTCCTCTCCACTGGGGGTCTCCTGGCTGCCAGCCTCCGGCTCATCCACTGACATGAACACCTGGAGAAGGACCACAGCGAGGCAGGGATGCAGGAGACGGATCAGAAATCATAATCAGGGAGGTTGTTATTATCTGTAGAGCCTGTATCACTAATCTGCCTCAGGAGGGTTACAGTCTGGACAGGAAGAGGAGGGATCCTCTTTCAGGATGGACAGACAAGAAATGGATGGATGTTCAAAATAGACAAAGAAATCTAAATTACTATATGAAAAGACAAACTTATAGATAAACTGATAACATGAACATTACAGTACCAAACTAACTTTAATGTGTCCAAACATTTATTTACTATTGCTGTTGACACTAAACACTGATTAATATAGACAGTGTTCTCTGCTCTTTACTTTATTGTTGAAATCTGTGAATAAAATATATATTATATATAATAGTCTCACTTTCTCATGACAAAATTGAAGCAGAAAGAGTAGCATCATATGCTGATGCTGCACAGATATATTAGAGAGAGGCTTATTTTTCCCAGTCTTAACAAAACTCCAGAGCCACAGTAGTGTTTTTACAGTTGTGTTTCCATCAATTTGTCAATTGAATTTCAATTAAACTAAAACTGAAAATTAAATGAAAATAAGATATTTCCATTACCTGGTTTGGAGCAAAGAGTGCTTTGGTCAGTAGGTGAAGCTACAGGTTATGTAACACACAGCTCTATTAAACACAGTAGAATTAAAGAGGTTTGCAAGTCTAAAAGGTTGTCATAGTTCAACCTGTCAGCTAGTACTGATTCCTGCTGTAGAAAATAAATGCATATTATTAATTAGAGCATTTCAATGGTCATTTTAAGTATATTGGTCAAAATCAATCATTGACCCTGCTGACCCTATATTTTTCAGACTCACAGGTGGACTTCCTCCCCTGATGAAAAACTCCTGTTGAATTACTACACAAACCTATTAGTGTAATAGTGGTTGTGTATTATATGTGTAATCTCTACACTACTCACATCACAACAGTAGAGTTTTGTAGTGAAACAGTAGTGTTCCAAGTAATATAAAGCAGAGTACCGTAGTAAAAAAAAAACTGTTAAAGCACTACTGCCTCACTACAAGACCATTTAAATAATGATGCAGTGATTTTACTACTTGATTGTGTAGTGAATATATCGTCACAACACTACCACTACATATAGTATATGTGTATAGTGATAGTAGAGTTTTTTTTTTTTTCAAGTAGAGTTTTTTACTACTTGCTCCAGTAGTCAATATATAGTAACAACACTACATATATTTTAAATAGTCATTAATTAGATTTTTTAGTAGTCAATTGGTTTAAAGGAGTACTGGTAGGTCACACAAAACAAAAAAAAAATACTTATTGACTATCAATTTCAGACTCCATGAAGCTTTGAATTGTAATAATTTGATATGAAAATTATATGAAATTATATGAAAATTAATTTGTGAAAATATGACTATCATCAACCTATATCTTTACAAGGCACAAAAATATCCATGCATTCCATTCTCCATGGGTGAGTAATCCATAGAAAAAAGTAATTTTGGAGGTGAAGCATCCCTTTAACCAGTGGTATATAATAATAAAAAATATAATAACAATAATAATAATAAATGTGAAGGAATGAGTAGTGACTGTATAGTACTTTCCCAAAAAGCCAATCATAAGGGTCACCTCGTTGCTGAGGGTCGAGTCTCTGTGAACCAGTCGCAGGACGTGGCTATCGATGCTGCTGCCTGAGGAGAGTTTAGCAAAGATGGCCGACTGCATCTCCTTCTCCCTCTGCCTGACAATTAGCTCACAGCCCTTCCACTCCCTCATCACCTGCTGGTAGTGGTCACTGATGTTTGCATCCATCTGCACAGGGAAAAACATAAAGATAATGGCACGTGTGTTTCTGTATGCATGTGTGTGTGTGAGTGTGTGTGTGTGTGTGTGTGTGTGTGTGTGTGTGTGTGTGTGTGTGTGTGTGTGTGTACCTGGTTCATGTCCTTTTTGCCCATGCTGAACTTGTAGTGTCCCAGCAGGAAGGGCCAGACTTCTTTCCTGATGTTGTGCTGCACTCCACCATAATAAACCAGCCTTAGCAGCTCCAGTTCCTTATAGTTCTACACACACATAAGTTCAGAAGATAAAGGACACATATGGATAGATGTAATGAGAACCTTGTTGGAGCTAAAGAGAGATTCTGGTTTAATAGCATTATGATATCATTCTGCACCCTGGAATGAGTCTCACTGAAACTCATTAAATGTTCATTAGAGTGAAGGAAGGAGTGGAGTCTAGAGGAGCAACACATAAAGGACTACATGGAAGGAGGATAAAAATTGCTACTGAGCTAATTGAAATGCATAAAGCTTTTATTAAAATAAGAGGAATTTCTATACATTGAATTAACAAAATCAATGAAGTAGTTCAAATGAGCCTTTTGAACTTCAACCTGCTACAAATGAAATGCAATTAAGTAACAGTACTTAAGTACAATTCTGAGGTACTTGTACTTGAGTATTTTCATTTTTGGATACTTTATACTTCCACTCCACTACATTTCAATACTACATGTATTTGCCAATTATAGTTATTAGTTACTTGAGCAGATTGAAATTTTACATAAAATGTCATTTTTTTCAAAATTATAAGACTATTAGGAAAGAGACTTTTTCTAAAAAGTTGTGCACTTTGGGTAAAAGTGCTATATATAAGTAAATTGTGTATTATTATCATTATCATCATTATAATAAACATATGATACACTGATATATATTATTATGCAGTACTACAGTATTACTAGTAATCTATAGTAAAGTATATAAATATTGTCTCCACGTTGATAAACTATAACAATAAAATGCTCTTATCATAAAAATAAGCAATATAATTTACTACAATCATTTAATTTCTTTCACTTTTATATTTCGCACACATTTTGCTTCTGTACTTTTTCTTCATTCAGGACTTGTATATTTTTAGACTTTTACCTAAGTAAAGGATGTGAATACTTCCACCACAACATAAAATCCTGCTTTACCATTTAGGCTCTCTGGTTCCTACCGGAGACATAAGTCTTTCAAAGCAGGCTACAAATATAGTTTCATTAAAGAAAAAAAAACAATAAAGGATCAGTGATTTCTTTACAACTGGTCATTGTAGTTTTTAATAAATGTATTTCAGACAGACATAAATTGAATATTTTTGTGCGTATTTCTTTGTTGAATGATGTAGGAACACACTACCTAACACAACACTGTGTTAGGTAGTGTGTTTTAATCGTTAAATGGTTGTAGTAAGTCAAAGTCAGCTTTATTGTCAATTCTTCAAGTACTAGAGACATACAAGGAATCGAAAGTACTTTTTTTTTACTATCCTGTGCATGGACAAGATGAGACATTAAACATTAAAACATTAAACATTAAACATTAAAAACATTAAAAACATTAAACATTTGACATTAAAGTGCATGTTGCAGGACAAGACAGTATGCAGACAGTATGCAGGACAATACAGCAGGACAAAACAGTGCAATGTTGCAGAAAAAGACAGTGGGCAGGACAATACAATGTGGAGACATTCTACAAGACAGTGTGCAAGACAATATAATGTGGAGGGCTGCAGGTATTTGTGTTGGTTTTTCTGTCCTGAGTGTAAAAGTAAAGAATGATAAATTAGCTGTCCTGAGTGTAAAAAGTAATAAATTATCTAATTCTAAATAAATAAGGCTAGTCTTGGTGCAAAAAGGTGTGAGATTGTGCTGAAAAAGTATGTAGTGCAAAGACAGCATGTAGTGCAAAGACAAAGATGGTGATGGGCATATGGGGTTTGCAAGGCGTAGTGCAAGAAGTGTGTCAGATGGGGGAGTCCAGGTGGGTCTAAGTCCGGTTTTCTATGGGGGGTGATTGTTCTTTGCAGAGTCTTAGCCAGGTGGATGCTAGATAGAGAGATGCGAGGAGAGAGGGGGTAGCCGAGGAGGGGGGAGAGTGGGGAGAGTGAGAGCATTCTGATGGCCTGGTGGATGAAGTTGTTTGTGAGTCTGGTGGTGCGGGAACAGAGGCTCCTGTATCTCCTCCCAGAGGGCAAGAGGCTGAACAGGTTGTGTGCAGGGTGGCTTGCATCACTAACGATAGTGAGTGATTTGCGAGTGAGGCGGGTGGTGTAAATGTCTTGCAGGGAGGGGAGTGGTGCCCCGATGATCTTCCTGGCTGTGTTTACTATGCGCTGCAGGGCTTTCCTGTTGTAGTCCGTACAGCTACCACCCCATACTGTGATGCAGCTGGAGAGGATGCTTTCGATGGTTCCCCTGTGGTCATGATGGGTGGTGAAGCACTTGTCCTCTTTAGTTTCCGCAGGAAGTATAGGCGCTGCTGGGCTTTCTTCACCAGTGATGCGGTGTTGGTGGTCCACGAGAGGTCCTCACTGATATGCAGCCCCAGGAATTTTGTGCTGCTCACTCTCTCCACAGCAGCACCATCGATGGTCAGTGGCGGGTGTTAGGTGTGGCCTCTCTGGAAGTTGACAATAATCTCCTTGGTCTTACTGATGTTCAGCAGGAGGTTGTTGTCTCTGCACCACTTGGTCAGCAGGTCTACCTCTTTCCTGTAGTGTGTCTCGTCACCCTTGGTGATGAGACCCGGAAGAGTTGTGTCGTCTGCGAACTTGACAAGGTGGTTGGTGCTGTGGGTTGTTGTGCAGTCGTGCGTCAGCAAGGTGAAGAGCAGGGGACTGAGCACACAGCCTTGGGGAGCTCCTGTGCTCAGAGTGATGATGCTCGAGGTGTTGTTGCAGACACATACTGCTTGCGGTCTCTGGCTGAGGAAGTCTAGCAGCCAGTTGCAGAGGGAGGTGCTGAGGCCTAGCTTATCTAGTTTGCAGATGAGTTGTTGTGGTATGATGGTATTGAATGCCGAACTAAAGTCTATGAACAGCATTCTCACATGTGTGTCCTTTTTCTCTAGGTGGGTGAGGGCAGGGTGGAGGGCAGAGCAGATTGCATCCTCTGTGGAAAGTTTGGCTCGATATGTGAATTGGTAGGGGTCCAGTGTGGTGGGGAGGGTGGATTTAACGTGTGCCATGACTAGTCGTTCGAAGCACTTCATGATGATGGGCGTCAATGCCACAGGATGGTAGTCATTGAAGCAGGATGGCAATGATTTCTTTGGCACAGCTACGATGGTTGCAGCTTTGAAGCATGATGCTCCAGAGAGGTGTTGAAGATGTCTGTGAAGACATCCTTTAGCTCCTCCGTGCAGTCCTTTAGTACCCGGTCCAGGATATTGTCTGGGCCTGCAGCCTTGCGTGGGCTGATGGTGGTGAGTGTCCTCTTCACGCTGGTGGCAGACAGGCACAGGGTCTGGTTGTGGGGGGGAGGGGTGGTTTTCTGTGGGTGGGTATTTTTCTGTGCTTCAAAACATGCAAAGAAGCAGTTTAGATCGTTTAGCAGAGAGGTGTTGCTCTCACAGCTCTGTGGCAGGGGCTTGTAATCTGTGATGGTCTGGATGCCCCGCCACAGGCTCTGCGCATCTCTGCTGTCTCTGAAGTGAGAGGTTATCCTGTGGGTGTAATCCTTTTTTGCCTTCCGGATGCCCCGGGACAGGTTGGCTCTTGCTGTTCTTAGGCCAGCTTAATTCCCAGCTCTGAAGGCCTTGTCTCTCGCCCTCAGCAGCTTGTGGACGTCCCCTGTCAGCCATGGCTTCCGGTTAGCCCGAGTGATGATGATTTTAGTATCGGTCACATCATCGATGCATTTGATGATGTATGAGGTCACAGTGTCTGTGTACTCCTCAATGTTTATGTGGTCGTTGTATGTTGCAGCAGCTTTAAACATGTCCCAGTCTGTTGTTTCAAAGCAGTCCTGAAGGGCAGAGGAGGTCCCCTCTGGCCACACTCTGACTTCTTTCAGGACTGGTTTGGCGAGTTTCACTCTCTGTGTGTATGCAGGCATTAGCATAACACTGATGTGGTCTGATAGTCCGATGTGGGGGAGGGGGGTAGCGTTGTAGGCTCCTTTGTGAGGAGTGTAGACAAGGTTCAAGGTGTTGTTTCCTCTTGTTGGAAAGTCCACATGCTGGTGGAATTTTGGTAGTGCAGTTTTGAGATTGGCATGGTTAAAATCTCCGGCGACTATGGTGAAGCCATCTGGGTGAGCTGTCTGTTGCTCACTGATGGTTTGATACAGTTCATTTAGTGCCTCGTTTCTGTCTCTGTTGTTGTTGGTCGGAGGGATGTAGACTGCGACCAGCAAAATCGCGGTAAACTCCCTCGGCAGGTAGAAAGGACGACACTTAATGACAATAAACTCTACCCTTGCAGAACAGTGTTTCTTCACCACCAGAGCGTCTCAGCACCACGCATTACGAATGTAAACACAGACTCCCCCGCCACGAGTTTTACCCCCCATCTTCGAGGGCTCTGTCCGCTCGAGTCTGGGATGTTGTTTGGCCATGTTTCCTTGAAGACAACAGTTACTTACTGTCCGGTTCGCTGATCTTATTAATCGGATATGATCCATCTTGTTGTCCAGCGATCTAACATTGGACAGGAGGATGGATGGTATTGCTGGGCGAGTTGGGTTAGCTGCTAGCTTGGTCCGGATACCTCCACGCTTGCCCCTCTTCCTGGTTCTCGCGCACCGCTTTCGATGCCTCTTCCCTGGGGTAGGGTCTTGAGCAGCAGCTGCCGGCTGGCGTAGTAGTCCCAACTCCTCTAGCGTCTCTGTTTTAAAGTCCAAAACATTGTAGATTTTCCTGTTTCAGATATCCAATAAGTCCTGTCGGCTGTACTTGTGTTCCGACACAGACGGACAAGAAAGACTTTCTGACAAACACATTTAACTGACAAAAAAATTAACAAAAACACAGCACAGTCGGGAGAGCGAGGGCCAGTTTGTGCATGACAGCACAATTATATTGTTTGGTTTTATGATAAGAGTATTTTATTGCTGTAGTTTATCAATGTGGAGACTATTTAAATACTTTACTATACGTGAATGTGTAATGGACACAGATGAATCAGACATATCCAGCTTATTCACATGTGAGAATCATATTTCCAGCTTTTTCATTCCAGTTTTTAGGAGAGCTCCAACAAGCCTCTTCACAGCAGTGACATCATCAAATCTAATTATCAGCACTTGAATCCATAAGATGCAGAGCTGTCAACTACCAGGCTCTTCTCTTGTGGAATCATCTTCCTGTTTCAGTCCAGGGGGACAGACATACTTCCTACATAGGACTGGTCCTGATTGGACTGGAACATTGTTACGCTGCTATAGGTTTGCCAGGACCTTATGAGATCTCATTCTCAGACCATGCTGTAGTACAGAAACTGAAGGAGCTTCTGTTGCTGGAGGGTCTGTTGCTGTCCTGGTTCAGTAGTAGTATGGTAGCAATAGTAGTATTAGTAGTACTTCTGTTGTTGGAGGGTCTGATGCTCTCTTGGTTCAGTAATAGTAATAATAGTAGTAGTACGTCAGCTGTCCTGGTTCAGTAGTAGTAGTAGTAATAGCAATAGTACTTCTGTTGTTGGAGGATCTGATGCTCTCCTGGTTCAGTAGTAGTCCTCATCCTCCACATACACCAGGAATTAATACATTTCTGTTATTCTATCTAATGTCATACTCATCTCTTTTCCTGTTCTAATGTGTTGTTTTCATTCTGTTCACTTCATCTATTGCAGCCTGTCCATCCTGTAGACCAGGGATTCCCAAAGTGTGGAGCGGCCACTCGGGGGTGCGCAAGTGAAAAAATGTGATGGCGGTCGGGAGTGTTTTTTATATTTTTTTTCCAAAGTGGGATTTTCCGACACAATAATGACATCTAAATAAATGTTTTATTTGTCATATTAAATGAATATTCAACATCCTGCTATACAACTTGTCTCTGTTTAGACATGCCGGTTTACCACTTTTTTTTTTTTTTTTGGTGCGTCGTTATTCCTCACATTTCCGCAGATTTGGGGAGATGTGGTTGAAGTAGAGACTACACGCTGGTGAGATGTTGAGTTGTTTTGGTTCTGTGTTTGATCCAGTGAGCGATCACACTGCATAGAACCATACCAGGACAGAATCAGACCAGGATTCACTTGATACAAACTGAGACCCCCCCCCATTTTCAATGTCAGTGCCATTCTTTTAACAAGATAGATGAATGATTATTAATTTGAAAACATCAACCAAACAGCAGCCATAACATAATATCCCATAATATCCATCCTGTATCATCACACTAGTGTTGCGGTGGTTTAAATACCCTGCTCCCCCCAACATACTTCCTGCTGCTAAGCCTGTCATCTCCTGATATAAATTTTAATGTTTTGTATTATTTTAAAACTTTGGTATATTTCAATTTAATTCAGATGCTCTTTTGTTAATGTGATTATTAGATGATGGGTTCTGGTTGAGCAGAATTAAACATGCTGCCTTAAGAATTTAGCTGCATTTTTTGGAAGGTGTGGGAAATAGGGGGTGCATCAACCAGGTAGGCTAAAAAAGTTTGGGAACTGCTGCTGTAGACAATCCTCCTCTGTTTCTCTTTGTGAGATTTAGAACGCTGGTGTTCAGTGTCTTTTCTCTGTCCCGGACCTACCTTGCAGTCTTTCTGGTACTTGCTCCAAACCTCTTTGCTGAGACCTCCAGCTGCCTCACAAGGCCTGTCTGAAGGGATGATGTTGTGGTTGACCAGAGCTGACAGGTGAGTCCTCACAGTGGACAGGTGTCGGCAGTAGGCCAGCCCTGATGGACACACGCACAAGACCAGTAGATGTAAACAACAGATGTTGGAATTAAGATAAGTCATATTCATGTGCTCATTTGTGTCTAAACAGAATGAATGACTTCAAAAACAAGACTCATCAAATCTGAGCAGTGGTGAAAGAAAATACTCACATCATTTACTTAAGTAAAACTAGTAAAGCCCAATGATTAAGTCTTTTAATTGTGTTGTACAGGTTATAGGTCACCTTAAAGGTGAAAAGGTTGTGAAATGATTTATCTTGGTGCTATCTTTTTACATAACAAAAACATGGTATTTTTACAGGGGTGTGAAGACTTCAACAGTATATAATATATACACTACCATTCAAAAGGTTTAGAACACACATTTTTCCATTTAGATTTTCATTAATTTAAGCAGTTTAAGTCCAATGAATCCCTTATAGAATTTATTGAGTGGTGCCTGGTTTCCTCCAAACATGACGCCTGGCATTCACGTCAAAGAGTTCAATCTTTGTCTCATCAGACCAGAGAATTTTGTTACTCATGGTCTGAGAGTCCTTCAGGTGCCTTTTGTCAAACTCCAGGTGGACTGCCATGTACCTTTTACTAAGGAGTGGCTTCCATCTGGCCACTCTACCATACAGGCCTGATTGGTGGATTGCTGCAGAGATGGTCATCCTTCTGGAAGGTTCTCCTCTCTCCACAGAGGAACGCTGGAGCTCTGACAGAGTCACCATCGGGTTCTCAGTCACCTCCCAGACAAGGCCCTTCTCCCTCGATCACTCAGTTTAGATGGCCGGCCAGCTCTAGGAAGAGTCCTGTTGGTTCTGAACTTATTCCATTTACAGCTGATGGAGGTCACTGTGCTCACTGGGACCTTCAAAGCAGCAGAAATGTTTCTGTACCCTTCCCCAGATTTGTGCATTGTGACAAATGTGTCTTGGGGGTCTACAGACAATTCCATTGACTTCATGCTTGGTTTGTGCTCTGACATCACTGTCAACTGTGGGACCTTATATAGACAGACAGGTGTATGCCTTTCCAAATCATGTCCAATCAACTGAATTTACCACAGGTGGACTCCAATTAAGCTGTAGCAACATCTCAAGGATGATCAGTGGAAACAGGATGAACCTGAGCTCAATTTCAAGCTTCATGACAAAGGCTGTGAATACCTATGTACATGTGATTTCTTAGTTTTTTATTTTTAATAAATTTGCAAAAATCTAAAAAAAAAAAACAATTTTTCATGTTGTCATTATGGGGTGTTGTGTGTAGAATTTTGAGGAAAAAAATTAAGTTAATCCATTTTAGAATAAGGCTGTAACATAACAAAATGTGGAAAAAGGGAATCGCTGTGAATACTTTCTGGATGCACTGTATATTTGACTGTATATAAGACAGCAGAGAGTATAAAAATACTGTCTTCTGTTTTAAAAAAAACTCAATCCACAGAGAAACATACACAGCCTGTATTCAGAAACTGTGCCTTAAAACGAGCAGTCATGACTTACTTGAAGATGTGATGTCACTACTATACAGTCACCGCTCACACCCCCTTTGACAGACATTCAAATCAGCCAATCAGAGGAGAGGCTTAGAAAGAAGTTTGAGAGAGGAAGTGCAAACTATATTAAGATCATCTTTGCTACACATAATCTTGTTAGGGATGTCAATTCTTCAATATGGGACCTCTAATATGGGACATTTAAATGTTACACAAATATGTAGTTAGCTACCTGACCCAAAAAAGAGAGATGTCAAATTTCTTAAACTTAAAATTACAGCTTTTCTGCAGTAATGGACATAAAAGGAAGTTTTGAAAGTTGATCCAAACATTTCCTTTCTTTTTAATTAACACCCTCCTGTCTGTATATAATCATGGAGGGAAGCCTGATGTCTGGGTGTTTTTCTAGAGCTACAGCTATGTTTGGCTGTTTTTCCAATGCTACTGCTATGTCTGGGTGTTTTTCTAGAGCTACAGCTATGTAGAACCCAATGGTCTAGACCTCGTTAGTCAGGAGTTCATCCTACTGCGAGATAATCCACATCAGACCTCTGGGATGTCAGATCATCATCTGTCAGATCACACATTAACATATGCAAATTTCAATAAAAACTAAAATATCAATGTATAAAACCTAAAACCTTTGAGGGGTAGTGTATATATCAGTAGGATTATAATTCATTGACATGGACACGCCATACATCACTTAATGTCATCAAAGTAAATGCAATGTTAAGTATAGTTGTAATATACTGGGATTCAAATAAATGGAAAAATGTTCATTTAATCAAACAATCATATGTATTACATATAAAACATTGATCAGAAACGTAGCCTGTAATTAAATCTGTCAAACAGATGTAGGGAGGTACATCAATATAGGAGAAGTAGAGTTAATATTATCTTTTTACCTCTATTTAGTTGTAATATGCTCTGTGATTTGTGTCCTGTTGTTTCTGTCCCTATATTTATAGGGGTGGGACATTACTTACGTTACCTTATTATTATTATCAATAATACATAATATATAAACAGACATTAATTATGATTAATTAATTACAAAGAAAATATTGCATTAAAAATATTAACATAGACTTTACATACCTAACAAAGAAGAACGTTTGTCATTTAGTGGTTCAGGACAGTTTTACTAATGCACACAGCTGCTTCTTTAACAATGAAACCTGCTGGACGCTGTTAGAAAAACGACCTGATGGAGTGTGCAGTGTTGGGAACAGCGTTGTTTATTGCAAACTGAAGAAAGAGTTTAAAATCACAGAAGAACCAACCTTACAATACCATTTAATGCAAAACATGTCACAGCAAACACAGAAAGTGAGGTGTTGGCGGTTGTGGTTGCGGTTGAAGTTCTGGTTCAAGTACTGACAAGCACCCCAAACCCGAACAAATGACTGACTTCATCAGGAAGAAAATGAGTCAACATCATAAACACTGATGATTTTTTCGAGAACTCTAGACCACTATCAGTGATTAAAAATAAGGTTTAAAATGTGCTGCAGATAGCAACTAAAATTCATATACAGAAAATAAATTTGCTTTCAGGGCAAATATTGTTATGTGATTAATTATTGCGATTAATTAAACAAACTTTGAAAAAAAATATATGAATAACATGATAAATGTATTATGTTACTTAGCAACAGTTTATTACACAACCTTTAATACATGTCTCAGTCATTAAGAGGGAAACTGATTTGCAACTCCACTGCATTTTTGTGATTTATGATTATATTTTTAAATAATCTGCAGGCAAAGCTGTGTTAAACTAATGTTGTGTTCACACCAGACTCAACTGACGTGATTTTTTCGCGCGATGGATGCCATGTGATCACCACTGTCACTGCGTTGTACAGCTCTGAAAGTCCAAAGCTCCGCCGTCATTTCTGGGTACATGATACCCTCTAGAGGTGCACAGAGCTCGGCTGGTTTCAACCTGGACAGAGTCCAGTCTGTTGAAAAGTAAAAGACTGGCATTAAGTGAATTTCTCGTTGTCATGGAGAAGTGGAGTGAATCTCAACGCTGATTGGCGCTACGTCATCCTGCAAATTCGCCTGAAAAGTTCAATATTTTCAACTTGACGCAACAGGCAAATTTCGCATCGTGAAGCGTGACTTTTTGCCACTTTGCGTCCATCACGAAATCGTGTCCATCGTGTTGTGCCGCGAAAAATTCCGTCTTCCCATTGACTTAACATGTGATCATGTCACGCGAATTTTTGTCCGGTGTGAACACCCTTCAATATTTTCAACTCGAGGCGAATTTTGCGTCGCGAAGTGCAATTTTTCGCCACTTTGCATCCATCGCCTCGTGCCGCGAAAATTTGCGTCTTCCCATTGACTTAACATGTAATCGCATCGCGCTGTCATGCGAATTTATGTCCCTTTAAGGGGTGTTCACACCAGACTTAACTGAAAAGTTCAATATTTTCAACTTGACGCGACAGGCGAATTTCACATATATATTAAAGATCTATACACTAATTACAGACAAAAAGTCTACAGAGAGCAAATTGAAAAGATATTAACAGAAAGCACAACACTGTTCTTAGGATGCTGTTTTCTAAAAAGATAATTAATCATATAACAGTATATTATATGCGGCCACAAAGGCCACAGACACAATTCATGGAACAATCTGAATATTCAGGGAAAAAACCCAGAAATGAATGTGATCAATGTGCAGCACAATGATATACTTACATCCATAAAAGGCCCTGGACACTATCTGCCGCTTCATGTTCTGGCAGAGCATCTTCAGAGGAACACTGGTGGAAAGAAAAGAATATAAACAGCTGCTTTTAAAATACAATATAACCCATATAAAAATACATTTTTTAAAATTGTTTTGCCTCATGTTAAATATGTTTCCTTTCTCTTTAGTGGAGTAGTTACTGGAGGGCCCTTTGTGTTTGTGGATGTATTATAGACCTGGATCATGGATGTATCATAGACCTGGATATGGGGCCACCTCTCAGTAGGAGCTTATTTTTTTGTTTTTGTGGCACTGCAACAGAAAATCTCATGTGACCCGTTTCACATAGACATCAATAGTAAAAGAAAAGCCTGTAAAACTGTTGACAGGACACCCCCAGCTTTACTGAACTGTATACTTAAATCATAGACTTTTTATCTGTCAAAACCTTTTTAACAGCCAGAAAAGCTCTGGAAAAATCTCTTTTCCCAGTGTGAAGCCACAGCTGTGTGACACAGTGTCTTAGGAGCAGGATGTTTATTTATTTATTTATTCATTCATTCTTTTCTCTGAACATTTTTTAATGTGGTTAGCAAAGTGAATTAAACAATTCAAAGGTGAGCTCATGTTCTCATCACCCCAGGGCATGATGGGAAGCCACAGGGTGTGTTGATATGCAGTGTGTATCAACAGCAGCTCCAAAGATAACCACCAGGTGGAGTCAGTAGTACAAGTCAGTCATTTTCTATACCGGCTTACACCTCATTAGGGTCGCAGAGGTCTGCTGTAGCCTATCCCAGTGCGTTACGGCGAGAGGCAGGGATACACCGCCAGCCTATCGTGGGACGAACACACACCATTCACTCACACCTACTCAATTTAGAGTTGCCAATTTACCTCAGCATGTTTTTGGACTGTGGGAGGAAGGCGAAGTACCCGGTGAAAACCCACACAGACACGGGGAGAACATGCAAACTCCACACAGAAAGGTCCCAGACCCAGGACCAAGGAGGTCTTGAACCTGTGACCTTCGCCACCGTGTTGTGCAGTAGTACAAGTTATGAAAAAAAACATTTAAAATGTGTGACAAGATGTTCGTCGAATAAAGTTGTGCACAAACTCATTGTTTATTTTACAAAGCTTTATGACGGAGTTCATAAACAACCCATGGTACCAGGAGTGAAACTTTGTATCAAACCACTGGATTAACTGAAGATGGAGATGCTAAGGCCACGGAGGGACTAAAGTTGGTCGGAAATGTGGACAGCAACTCTTTCAAGCAGCAGTTCGAGCTGTACATGTCCACCATGGGGATGGACAACAAGCCGGAGCCAAGAAGGATTGCATTGCTGCTCATGGTCGCAGGTCCCCAAGCCATTAAAGTCTTCAATACATTTGAGATCGCCGAGGGTGACGATGATGAGAAGTATAGCAAAGTGATTGACAAGTTTAAAGCATATTGCTCCCCGAAAAAAGAACATTTCATACGAGAGGTATGTGTTCCATTCATGAATGCAACAAGCAAATGAAACATTTGATTGCTTTGTGACTGATTTAAAACTGAAAGCACAGTTGTGTGATTTTGGGACTTTGAAAGATTCCATGGTCCACGATAAGATTGTTTATGGAATACCTGATAACAAGACATGGGAGAGGAGAGACAATATGCTAACTTTGGGGCTGAGTGAAACAGCAAACACAACACAAACAAACAAGCTGCCAGTACTGTCATTGCGCATGTGAAGTCCAGATTTTCCCAGCATGGAATACTTGTGTGCAAGTGATAATGGTCCTTGTTACAACTGCAAAGAGTGGCGGCAGTTTGAGAGCCACTATGGCTTTAATCATGTCAAATCCAGTCCTCAGCATGCACAGGCAAATGGCAAAGCGGAAAAAGGGGGTGCACATCAAACAGATTCTGAAAAAGACCACAGCAAGTCAGATTCATACTTAGCTCTTCTAAGCTACAGAGCTGCCCCACTTCAATGTGGTTTAACCCCAGAAGAACTGTATGAATCACAAATTATAGACAACCCTCCTCAAGCACAACACAACACAGGGATACAGACAAAACTGGAGAAACTGTAATGGAAACAGAAACAACTTTATGACAAGTCAACTCAGTCCACTCGCCAAGGATGATGTGATGTGAATTCAGGACCAAGATGCATGGAACAGAAAAGCAACTGTTCTCTCGGAGGTTGAACCTAGATCCTATGAAGTGATGCCTAAGGAAGGACATGTGCTCAGAAGGAACCATCTCAGCCTTCTGAAAACGAGACTTTCACAGAGACTGAGAATGATTCTGATGGATGTGGTGCGGACGCAGCATCAAATGCAAACAATTATGGACATTTGCAGGTGGACACAAGCACAATCAATGTGTTGATATGCAGTGTGCATTTATTATTTTGTGAATCTGCATACATGTCCAAAGGGAGAGAACCAGAGTGCTGTGACGAGAAGAGTTTTCTTTTGTTGTTTTAATTTATCAAGGACTCCTGTGAGTGTACTGATTAGCATGCTATGTTCTTAGCAGACATGTGACGCATTTTTTCAGTATGATTTTTATTACGCTGTATACATTTTTTTTAAAGAATTTTCTGAATATACCAAAAAAACAGAGTACACTATTGATGTATTGAGATGTTACAACTAGTTAATATGTTATGGTTGTGTTTTGGAAATGCATCAACATTATATGAAACAGGCAATTTCACAGTGTTATTTCTGGGCACCATGTTGATATGTTCTGGGCACCATGTATGTTAGGAAGTTAAAAAAAATTGTGGGTAAATATTCATGATTTGTAGTCATATGTTTTGTTTTTTTCTTGAGTTTGATGAAATAAATATTATGCTAAAGTTCATGTTGATGTCCATGTTTCATTTTTTAAAAAATTAAAAATTTTACCTGTATACACACGTTATAGTTTGTTAATTTTGTGGTCTGTATTAGAAGTTGCACACATATACACTGAAACCAGACAAACATTGACATTGATAGTGATATGCTGTGAAGAGACATTTCTTCTTCATTTTAATTATTTATTTATTTATTGTGCTGGAAATTTGAAATCAGAATTGTGATTCTGTTGTTGATTGTGATTACGGTTGCAAAGGGACGGAAATTTCCTGTAAATTTCCAGAAACTTTCCATGGGAAGTCGAGGTGGGGATTTTTGGAAATATTCTGCATTTAATACATAATTTACTAGTTAGCTAGCTACTGTATTAATTAATTTTTAATATTTGCAAGTTAAACATTGTGGAGGGGGTGTGGTGCATCAGCTGCAGGAGAGAGGTGTGGGGAGGGCTCAGGGGAGCGGCGCCAGGTGAGAGTGATTGAGCAGTCGAGTACAGGTGCGCTAATTACTCTCACCATCTCTTTTAAAACAGTAGCAGGCTGGACCCGGAGGGAAGAAGAAACGACGGACACACTAGAGACCCAGCAGACGGCAGCGTACCGGGCCGGTGATCGGCCCGGTACGTCAAATAAAGCACGGAAAAACCGTTAAACTCAAAAAGACTGGACTTGTTGTGGGTCTGTTCGGTGCCGGGGAACCCACGGGGGCAGCGAGACTGCCACATTTGGCGCCCAATACAAACCCGGCACGGAGACCATGTCCGAGCCGCAGCAGACCCAACCAGTGACGGCGCTGGCCCAAATCTTGGCGGAGGTTGCCGCGATGAGCCGGGACCAAGCAGCGGCCAGCAGGCAACAGCTCTCGGCGCTTCAGCTGCAGGTCGAGGGGCAAACACAGCTGCTGCAGAGGATGCTGGCTCGGTCTGGGGCAGCGGTACCGGGTCCCCTGCTCTCCGGCGTGACTCTGCAGCGGATGACCGAGAGGGACGACGCCCAATCCTTCCTCGAAATGTTCGAGGCGACGGCATCGGCGTGCGGGTGGCCGGAGGCAGAGTGGGCCGTGCGCCTGCTGCAACTGCTGGCGGGGGATGCGCAGACAGCAGCGCTCGGCCTGCCTGCCTCCTCTCAGGGACAATACCGGGCCGTGAAGAGGGCTGTCCTCGACCGACTGGGGTATTCGGCGGAGGACCACCGGCGGAGGTTTCGAGGGGCCAAGCTGGGGCCCACCGACCGCCCCTTCGTCCACGCTCAGCAGCTGAGGGACGCCGCCTACAGATGGCTGCAGCCGGGGGAGACCGCAGGCGAGGGGCAGCTGATGGACAAAATAATCCTGGAGCAGTTCGTGGAGGGGCTGCCGGCGGGCACCCTGGAATGGGTGCGCTGCCACCGCCCCGCCGACTTGGCGACGGCCGTCGCCCTCGCGGAGGACCATCTGGCCGTCCTCTCCCGGGGCCAGACATCGGAGGCGCGGCCAGTGTCCTCCGGCCGTCCCAGCCCGGCACCCCGCAGGAGACCCGCCACAACACCCGGCCCCCCTCCCGAAACATCCACCCGTCCTGCCCCTCGCACTAACGTCCCCTCTCCTTTTTTCCCACAGGGTCCAGCCGCTACGGGCGCTGCTCCTAGCCCGCAGAGGGTCCCTCAGGCGGCAGGGCAGGAGTGCTGGAGGTGCGGGCAGCCCGGACATTTCCGCCGTGAGGGTCCGCTAATGGAGGTTGGGCAGGTGATCCGGGTTGTCGGCCCCCTGGCATGGGGATATTCACAGATATCCTGTGGTGCCGGTGGAAATTCGCTACAAGGGAAAAAAGCATAGTGTGAAGGCTGCGGTTAGTTCCCGCCTGGCGCATCCTCTGATCTTGGGCACGGATTGGCCGGGGTTTGATAAACTAGTGGGGCAATGCGTGGGGGTGCGCTCGCGACCGACAGGGACAGGGGATATGTGCGCTGTGCTTAGCGGTGACGCGAGGTTGTCCGACGCTGCAGACGGGGAGGGGGAGCCGGCGGTGCCTCCACCGGAGGCTCCGCAGGTTCCCGTGTTTAACTCCATGGAAGATTTTCCACTTGAGCAGTCTCGTGACGATACTCTGCGCTTTGCCTTTGACCAAGTGATACGAATTGATGGTCACATGGTGCGCCCTGACGCAGCGCTATCCTATCCACATTTTTCTTTGCGCAGGGACAGATTATACAGAGTGAGTCGTGACACTCAGACAGGTGACATAATAACCCAGTTGTTGGTCCCGAAAAGCCGTCGGGAAATAGTTTTCCAGGCGGCTCATTACAACCCGATGGCTGGACACCTGGGATATAATAAAACACTGAACCGGATAATGGCCCGATTCTATTGGCCAGGCATTCGGGCAGACGTGCGCCGCTGGTGTGCGTCTTGTCCCGAATGCCAGTTAGTTAACCCACCGGCCGTCCCGAGAGCGCCATTGCGCCCATTACCACTGGTTGAGGTCCCATTTGAACGTGTTGGGATGGACCTCATCGGGCCATTTCACCGGAGCGCACGGGGATATCGCTTTGTGTTAGTCCTGGTGGATTATGCAACGCGATATCCAGAGGCAGTGCCGCTGCGCACCATCTCTGCAAAGAGTGTGGCGCAAGCGCTGTTTCAAGTTATCTCCCGAGTCGGTATCCCGAAAGAGATCCTGACTGACCAGGGCACCCAGTTTATGTCACGAACACTGAGAGAACTGTACGGGTTATTGGGCATCAAGTCTATTCGAACCAGCATCTACCACCCTCAAACGGACGGCCTCGTGGAGCGCCTGAATAAGACCTTGAAGTCCATGATCCGTAAGTTTGTGCACGATGATAATCATAATTGGGATAAATGGCTACATCCTCTGTTGTTTGCAGTGCGCGAGGTACCCCAGGCCTCAACGGGATTTTCTCCCTTTGAGCTGCTGTTCGGCAGGAAACCACGGGGGGTTCTGGACCTGGTTAAAGAAAGCTGGGAGGACGGTCCGAGCCCAAGTAAGAACGAAGTTCAATACGTCCTGGACCTGAGAGCAAAACTCCACACACTAGGGCAGTTATCACGTGAGAATTTGCTCCGGGCCCAGGAACGTCAGCAGCGGCTGTACAACAGAGGATTGAGGCTAAGACAATTTTCACAGGGAGATAAAGTGCTTGTATTGCTCCCATCTTCCAACTCCAAATTACTCGCCAAGTGGCAAGGACCCTTTGTGGTCACACGGCGAGTGGGTGACGTTGATTATGAGCTTGTGCGATCTGACAGGGGAGGGGCAACACAGATTTATCACCTCAAACTCCTTAAAGCTTGGAGAGAGGCGGAGCCTGTTTCCCTGGTGACGACAATTAGAGAGAGAGATGAGTTGGGGCCCGAGGTACCAAAATCGACCAATCCTGCCCCGCTCCTTTGTGAAGACCATCTCTCACCGTCCCAGGGAGCAGACATTGCCAGGTTGCAGCAGCGTTACGCTGATGTGTTTTCCCCCCTGCCAGGACGCACAAGCCTTATTCAACACCATATCGAGACTCACCCAGGGGTGACGGTGCGTTCGCGGCCCTATCGGCTACCTGAACACAAGAGAAAAGTGGTTCAGGCTGAATTGAAAGCTATGTTGGAGATGGGTGTAATAGAAGAGTCCAACAGTGCCTGGTGTAGCCCCATCGTTCTTGTAACCAAGAAAGATGGGTCTATCCGGTTCTGTGTGGACTATCGCAAGGTGAATGATGTTTCACAGTTTGATGCCTATCCAATGCCCCGGGTCGACGAACTCCTGGATCGCCTGGGCCCTGCTCGCTTTTTCACGACGCTGGATTTGACCAAGGACTACTGGCAGATTCCCTTGTCTCCAGAGTCCAAGGAGAAAACGGCCTTCTCCACTCCGTACGGTTTGTACCAATTTGTCACACTTCCGTTTGGGTTGTTCGGGGCCCCAGCCACATTTCAACGCCTCATGGACCGGGTGCTGCGTCCCCATGCCGCATATGCTGCCGCCTACCTAGATGATGTCATCATCCACAGTAACACCTGGGCGGAGCATGTGCGGCAGGTGGCCGCGGTGCTCGAGTCACTGAGGCAGGCGGGACTTACGGCCAACCCAAAGAAGTGTGAAGTTGGACGGAGGGAGGTACGGTATCTGGGGGTACCACTTGGGCGGCGGGGAGGTGCGTCCACAGGTAGACAAGACAGCAGCGATTGCAGCCTGCCCAAGGCCCAAGACCAAAAAAGAGGTGCGGCGGTTTTTGGGGCTGGCCGGCTATTACCGGCGATTTATCCCCAACTTCGCGGAGCTAACCAGCCCCTTAACCGACCTCACCCGAAAGGGTGCTTCAGATCCGGTCCAGTGGACGGAGCAGTGCCAGGTGTCGCTTGAGAGGGTAAAGCAGGCCCTCTGTGGGGAGCCTCTTCTCCACACACCTAACTTCTCTCTCCCTTTTGTCTTGCAGACTGATTCGTCGGGCAGGGGGCTGGGGGCCGTTCTGTCCCAGTGGGTGCGGGGCGTCGACCGCCCAGTGCTTTACATCAGCCGCAAGCTGTCGGAGAGGGAGGCCAGGTACAGTACGGTGGAGAGGGAGTGCCTGGCCATCCGGTGGGCGGTCGATGCTCTGCGGTACTACCTGCTGGGGCGCCCATTCACCCTCTGCTCGGACCACGCTCCCCTTCAGTGGCTCCACCGCATGAAGGATGCCAACGCCCGGATCACTCGGTGGTATCTAGCTCTACAGCCATTTAAGTTCACAGTGATCCATAGGCCGGGGGCACAGATGGCCGTGGCCGACTCCCTTTCCCATTCCCATGTGGGGGCGGGGGGGGGGGCGGGGGGGGGGGGGGGGGGGGGGGGGGGGGGGGGGGAGTAGGTTAGGCCGGACGGCTCCCCGGCCTAAGTCGGGCGGTGGAGGTATGTGGAGGGGGCGTGGTGCATCAGCTGCGGGAGAGAGGTGTGGGGAGGGCTCAGGGGAGCGGCGCCAGGTGAGAGTGATTGAGCAGTCGGGTACAGGTGCGCTAATTACTATCACCATCTCTTTTAAAACAGTAGCAGGCTGGACCCGGAGGGAAGAAGAAACGACGGACACACTAGAGACCCAGCAGACGGCAGCGTACCGGGCCAGTGATCGGCTGCAGTGGGTCTATGTGCGGTGTGTGTGTGTGTGTGTGTGTCAAATAAAGCACGGAAAAACCGTTAAACTCAAAAAGACTGGACTTGTTGTGGGTCTGTTCGGTGCCGGGGAACCCACGGGGGCAGCAAGACTGCCACAAACATGAATCCCATTAACATGGATCATATATATTTACCCGATAATATTATCAGAACTTATTTTACCATGTTATGAGATAATAACGGAATGTTATGAGACAGAACTGTTTTCAAGGTAAATGTAAAGTTGAACTTCACACTTCAGACATGGCTGCTCAGCAAAGTGATCTCATAAGTGCATATTTACTGCAGCTACAAGGACGGCATAACTCCACCGAGTGGCTAACTGAAGAAAGCACTCCTGAGGATTTAACATTAACTTATCATTCCAGTTATTATCTCATATCATGGTGAATGACGTGGTGAATCACAAGTCTTCCACCACTGTGTTTAGGAGTTGCCGGATTATTTATTAATCATGAGGGAAACCAAAAAATACCATTAGTCACGTAGTAGCAATTGAGCAGCTGTGCTCCACTGGTCTGGAAACAGCTTGTTTCGACAAAAAAAAGGTAAAGTGCCCATTGATATGACGATGGGCAAATTTTCAAAAGTGTTGAAGTATCCCTTTTAAACCTAGTTGTTTTAGCCATGATTATGCTACAATATATTCTATCCAACTATATTTAAATTTCCTGTTAAAGGCCAACCTTCAATTTTGTAAATTTTGGATTTATTCCTGTTAATTCCCATGGAAAGTTTCCAACTTTGGAAATTCCTGGAATTTTGCAACCCTAATTGTAATAATAAACACCTGTGTGAACCTTTTGTACTAACCCACCCCTCACTCCTTGAGTTGAATCTGAACCTGAGTGTTGCTCTTACTAAGTTACATAGAAATCTTTTACCAAGCCAGCCAGGAGCAATGTTTATACAGGTTAGCTATACAATATAAGCTTGTTATTTTGAACACAGGAAGTTTCTATTTGATATTATGTGATATATTATGATATACACTCACCGGCCACTTGATTAGGTACACCTGTCCAACTGCTCGTTAACACTTAATTTCTAATCAATCAATCACATGGCGGCAACTCAGTGCATTTAGGCATGTAGACATGGTCAAGACAATCTCCTGCAGTTCAAACCGAGCATCAGTATGGAGAAGAAAGGTGATTTGAGTGACTTTGAACGTGGCATGGTTGTTGGTGCCAGAAGGGCTGGTCTGAGTATTTCAGAAACTGCTGATCTACTGGGATTTTCATGCACAACCATCTCTAGGGTTTCAGAGAATGGTCCGAAAAAGAAACAATATCCAGTGAGCGGCAGTTCTGTGGGCGGAAATGCCTTGTTGATGCCAGAGGTCAGAGGAGAATGGCCAGACTGGTTCGAGCTGATAGAAAGGCAACAGTGACTCAAAAATAAAGCTGGAATCATCTCAGACTGGTTTCTTGAACATGACAATGAGTTCACTGTACTCAAATGGCCTCCACAGTCACCAGATCTCAATCCAATAGAGCATCTTTGGGATGTGGTGAAACGGGAGATTCGCATCATGGATGTGCAGCCGACAAATCTGCGCCAACTGTGTGATGCCATCATGTCAATATGGACCAAACTCTCTGAGGAATGCTTCCACCACCTTGTTGAATCTATGCCATGAAGAATTGAGGCAGTTCTGAAGGCAAAAGGGGGTCCAACCCGTTACTAGCATGGTGTACCTAATAAAGTGGCCGGTGAGTGTATATGTGATATATATTGATATATTATGTAAATCTCTATTATTATTGTTTCTTTATACCTTGTACTTAAATTAAAATACAATGACAGTAATAACAAATGGTATATGTGTATCTCTGGTGTCAGCATTAGTGATGCAGATCAGGACATCATTGAATCTCTCAAGAAATACAGCCCAGTAGCTGGGATAATATGAGTGCAAAGCACAGGAGAAACTCTCATCATTGGATTAAAGTTGGCAGCCACAAGAGCCAGGATCGAGCCTCTTCTTCCTATGAAAATTGTGAATGTGAACAGCCCAGTTGTAAACTGGCAGGTTGATCATGTGCACAGCTGTCCTGTCCTTGTCCGCCACTAACTCCATTAACAGCAGTGACTCCCATAATGATGTCCATTCAGAGCACCAGCATCAGCTCCACACCTCTAATATGCAGGGGAAAGAAGAAATGTGGATATGGTAAGCCCCTGCCACCACTTACAACTACTATGACACCCAAATAAAATGAACCAGTCCAATAAGCATGACTGATTAATAAAGTGACAAACTCATCTGAAATATGTGTAGGGTTAGAACAACAAAGTCAACCCAGTAACTCCAAATGGATGAGGACATTACCTGGCAAAATACTCAAGCTCCCAGGTGAGGCAGATTATGAGACATGGTCCTTACATGCAGAATTGATATTTATGGTGACAGTCTTTCAGTTGATGACTATTGGAGAAAACTAGACTAGACTAGAAAACTATTTTACTAGAGAGTCTGTGTGATGTTTGGTTCTTGGCCGGACCCCGGAGCAGAGACAGAGACAGGTGAATGTACAAAAACGAGTTTATGCCAAACAGAAGGGTAAAAACAGAACTAAAGGCACTGGCTGGCAGAGGAGGCAGTGACGGTCCGGACTGCCCAGCCAGGGACGGGGAAGGCAGGAGCTCTCGAGCGGGACGCGGCGTGAGGAGGAGGGAGAAGTACTGGAAACTACAGCAAAAGAGGAGAACACGGTGAGCGTGAGAAACAAGGTACATCCAGAGGTCATAGGAGACGAACAGGTACGCCACCTACGGTCATCGATTACCGAAGACACGGGCAAGTACAACACAAAACCAAGAACCAAACCATAACAGTCTGTTTCCCCCAGCTTCAGATGTGGTGAGGCAACTTGGTACCTCTGCACATCCCAGACATTATGTTCAGCTGCTTGACTTGGGAATATGGGCTTGTTGGGGATGAAGAGGAGGTGCTTTTCAGGTTCTTTAACACCAATCAGAGAGAGAAGGTATACGAGTATCTTCAGTGATTGAAGACATAACAACACTGGCTCTAATTGTCCCTGAGTAAGTGTAGAAATCCCAGTTCTCATTGGCATAAACTCCTTTTAATGTCCTGTATAAAGGTTTCAAGAAAAGCATGAGCTAGACATAAGTGTGCCTCTCCTTGTAGAACCCCCCAGCGACTACAGACTACCAGGTGGCCCATTGAATTCTGGCAGAACTTTCAGTGCCGCAATCCATTTCTTTGTTATTCTCCACAAATGACATTAAAGTGGAACAACTAAGCTCAAACCAGACAGGCGCTATAGCTCACTGTTTCACGCCTGGTCAGGTGAATCCTGAAAACTGAATCAAGTTTGAGTTTGCTGATTCCCCTTTGTCAGAGGAATGAAAAGGCAGGACAACAAGGAAGTTGAATTCAATTCCTGAAGAGTTGGCAAGAGGAGATCTGGCTATGTGCACACAACTGCAGTAAGGTACAAAATTTGCCTCTTTGACCCAACACCTTTCAAACAAAGGGCAAGATCCATCCGTCCGTCTGATTATGAAGCGTTTTTTCTCCACCAGAAAGAGCTTTATGATGCAAATGTCATAGGGGAGTTAGAGAGTCCATTCCCTGACCAAATGCCATGGTGAAGAAGAAAAATGTACAAATGCATATATGTGTGGATTATAGAAAACTTAACAGTCAGACAATTAAGGATGCTTAAGCTCTGCCACAAGAGGATAGGTTTGCATCCCTAACAGGAGCAAAATGATTTTCTATCATGAATTTACAGGCTAATATCATGTGGAAATGGAGGAAGAAGAAAAACATCAAACCGCTTTTGTCACACCAATGGAATTTTAGGAGTTTAATTGGATGCGACAGGGAATAACAAATGCTCCAAGCACTTTCCATTAAGTTTTGGAAAAGTGTATGGGCTTGTTAAATTGTGATTTAGAACCTTGGTACCTCTGGACATTCCAGATATTATCATGCAGCTGCTTGATTTGGGCATATGGGCTTGTTGAAGATGACGAGGAGGTGCTTTCCAGGTCTGTGAACACCAATCAGAGAGAGTACGTATCTGAGTATCTTCAGTGATTCAAGATGTCAGAACACTGGCTCTAATTGTAAGAGTAAGTCCCAGTTCTCATTGGCACAAACACCCTTAATGTCCTGTATAAAGGTGTCAAGGAAAGCATCTACTTGAGCTAGACACAACAGCTACTTGAGCTACGTAAATCACAAAATGCTGGTATCTCTATAATCTCATTGTGTTCTCCGATACCTTGGAGGAACACAAGAAATGTTTTTTTAAGATGCTGAACCATTTGAGAGAGTTCAGACTCAAATTGTTGCCAAAGAAATGTAATTTCTATATATGTATCTATATCTATATCTATATCTATATCTATATCTATATCTATATATATATATATATATATATATATATATATATATATATATATTCTATATATATATTTCTATATGTATATTCTATGTGAAATACCTATACCTATATATTCTGGCACATAGTGTCAGAAGATGGTGTGGAAACAGACCCTGATAAAATTGCTACACTAACCTCATGGCCTCATCTGGACAATATATCAGAGTTGAAGATGTTCCTCGGCTTTACAGGATGCTATTGAAGGCTAATCCAAGATTGCAAAGCCTCTTAATGACCTGACAGCTGGATGCATCCCTGCAAAGAAAAAGAAACATGAGACCACATGAAAAGGCCCAAGGCCATTCTTTAATGTTGACTTAAAGAAACCCTTTAATGATAAACAGACACCCCCATGTGAGGAGGCATTTAAAACCCTCATTGAGCGATTGTCATTAGCACCTGTGCTGGGTTTTGCAGATGCCAAGAAACCTTACATACGCTAGCTCACATTGGCTTGGAGCTGCTCTGTACCAGGAGCATGATGGTCAAATGAAAGTTATTGCTTTTGCCAGTCAAGGATTATCCAATTGTAAAGTATCCATCTCACAAGCTTGAGTTCCTCAGCTTCAAATGGTCTATCACAGATAACTTTGCTGATTATTTATAAGGAGTGGAGTTCAGTGTGCTGATGGACAATAACCCCCTGACTTATATTTTGACTTCTGTCGAGCTGGATGCCTGTGGCCATAAATGGCTTGCTGACCTGTCCACTTTCAGTTTCAGCATCAGATACAGGGCTGGCAAAAAGTACCAGAATGCAGATGGGCTATTTTGACGTTGACTTGTCCCCACAGAGGTTGATGATGAATGGAGTGTGGCAATTTATGTCAAAGTTTTAGAAGAAGGGAGATGATGACACTATTCTAAAGGAGGCTATCACTGTCATCTGAGAGAGACATCACCTAGACAAAGTCAAAGAAGTATTCCCTTACCTGTCATTGTAGAGTGTCTATTAATGGATGGACAAGTTATTTGTTCTGAATATGCTCACACCAACCTGCTTCCTGAATCCAGAACGGCTCAGCAGGAATGGGCTGTGGAGAAGAGAAATTATCCAACAGGTCAGAGCAGGTAAACACCTCATTTACTGTCTCCGGCAGAAAGAAGAACGGGAGGTGAAGTTGTTGCTCAGAGTTCAAGATGAGTGTATAACACGTTCAGCTGATATTGAGTGATGACGTTTTGTATTGAAAATGCAAAGGAGAGAGTTAAGCTACCTTCTGGCCTGTTCTTCCGAAGAAATACAGACAGATGGTGCTGATTAATCTGCATGATGAAGTCAGTTATTTGGGGTATGAGAGGACAGTAGATCTGGTACGTGCACATTCTATTGTCCAAGGACATGTTCAGAGGTTGAGGAGAAGATAGAAGATGTGAGACGTGTCTTCGATGCAAGGCAAGAGCAGAGAAAACAGCCCCACTTGTTAACATTGAGACATCGGACTCTGCTGGTGATGCTTGGAACCCTCAGAGAAGAACATAAGACGAGGTGGTGTGATCATGTGCAGCTGTGTTGTATTTTCCACCTCTTAATTTGCTTAAAACTAAATTTATCTAAGAACTTGTTGTCTTGGAGTAATATTGTACATTTGGGTAGAATAAGTAATCTACTTCCAAGGTAGTGTATTGTTTATTCCTGTCTTGTAAAATGAGATACCATGTGAATGTAAATCGTGTAAGAATGTAAGCTGTGATGTATGTAAGGTAAGTTACAGACTGGCTGTTGAGTACAGTGATAAAAAAATTGGGAATCCAAGGAAAACACAAGATCTCTGATAAGTGGAGTCAAATGATCTACAAGATGAAACACATAGGTTTCTCTCCAGTGTATGAAATGGCTTTATTTATCTCTGAAGGCTCAGGAAGTACATTACATAAAGGTCTGCTCCTGCCTTGTGTACCTCCAGACTCAGTTGAAGTTGATGAAGTACATCAAAATGGCTGAACAGAGACAACGGCCAAGCCTTCCTAGAGAAATCCAGTTCCTTAAGTTGAGGAGGCAGAATATCTGCATGATGAAGAGATGGAACTACAATATCCTTTAATGAGTTAAGATGAAGTTACTCAGCTTTTTTTCAGTTCTGCATAATATTCCCAGAATTAAAAAGAATCCTCCCTTGCAACTGGATGTGAATCTAGAAAGGTCAAACCTCAACCCGACTGCTAGAGAAGTCTGGCCATCCTCTGGCCTAGAGAAGTCCTTCCCCAACAAGTGGAAGAAGAAGAACACCCAAACACAGGTCCCAAGTGTGAAAGCAGACATGGATATCAACTTATAGTGCATCCGGAAAGTATTCACAGGGCTTTACTTTTTCCACAATTTGTTATGTTATGGCCCAATTCCAAAATAGATTAAATTAATTTTTTCTTCAAAATTCTACACACAACACCCTATAATGACAATATGAAAAAAGTTGTTTTGAATGTTTTGCTAAAACTAAGAAACCACATCCATAAGTATTCACAGCCTTTGCTCAATACTTTGTTGATGCACCTATAGCAGCAATTACAGCCTCAAGTCTTGAATATGATACCACAAGCTTGGGACATCTATCTTTGGACAGTTTTTCCATTCCTCTTTGCAGCAACCCTCAAGCTCCATCAAGTTGAATGGGAAGTGTTCGGTGCACAGCCATTTTCAGATCTCTCCAAAAATGTTCAATCAGATTCAAGTCTGGGCTCTGGCTGGGCCACTCAAGGGCATTCACAGAGTTGTCCTGAAGCCACTCCTTTGATATCTTGGCTGTGTGCTTAGGGTCGTTGTCCTGCTGAAAGATGAACCGTTGCCCCAGTCTGAGGTCAAGAGCTCTGGAGCAGGTTTTCATCCAGGATGTCTCTGTACATTGCTGCATTCATCTTTCCCTCTATCCTGACTAGTCTCCCAGTTCCTGCCACTGAAAAACATCCCCAGAGCATGATGCTGCCACCACCATGCTTCACTGTAGGGATGGTATTGGCCTGTTGATGAGCGGTTCCTGGTTTCCTCCAAACATGAAGCCTGACCTTCACGCCAGAGTTCAATCTTTGTCTCATCAGACCAGACAATTTTGTTATTCAAGGTCTGTTGATATGGCCAATGTACAAAACTCTTCACCATCGCCTTACACAAGTCCATTTATTGACGTTTAAGTGTGAGTTGACATGGAGAGATGCATGCCAATTAAGGGCAGCTGGATGTAACCCCTATAAAAATGCCATTTTGAGGTCCATTCATTTTTTGTTTTGCCTCATGTTAAAGGTAGGGTGGATGATTTTTTCCCAGAGCAGTTTTTATCATATTGCTTAAATTCACCATCACACGCAGATAGCAATCAATTAATTAAATGCGCTGACTTAAAGAAAAAAAAAGACCTGTAGGATGAGCAGGACTGAATAAACTTCATCCAATCGCATAATGCGTCCTCTCTCTCGTCCCTCCTCTACGCATACACCTCTTCGTGCATGAATGAGCCATGCATACACATACACTAAGGTGGAAACAGACTGCTAAAATAAAATAAGGTGGAAACGGTAGCGACATCGCGGCAGAAGAAGCAACAACTGACTGAAAGCGCAAAACTGTTTTTGAGATGGTTACTGCCAAGAAAAAGGCTGACGAAGAGTAAAAAAAAGTTAGCATCGGTACAGCAGCAAAGGAACAGAGGCATCACCTGAAGCAACAGAGAGAGCTGCAAAGATGCCATGATAGGATTTCTACTTGATAGGTAAGATAGCACTATGTCTGGTTTTTCTAGCTTATTCTTTGTTTTTCTGCATGTTGTTTTGTAATTATTTTAATTAGGGATGTCCCTGCTCCAATTACGTAATTTACAGAGCATGATAGTAGTGTTGTAAACACAACCAGAAATCCCCCATCGCTACGTCTACATATAGTTAAAATGTTGTTGGGAGCAACAAACAATTACTGCATCACTGGTTGAAATTGAAACTACTATAAACAGCTGTCTGTCACCGCTGCTGCTGATACAGGATTACCTACAGCCTCTGATACAGAGGAGAAACTAGCCTGGAGCTAGCCTAGAACTAGTATTTCAGATATTTGCTGCTCCACAAATGACCCTGACTCTGGGGCAAAAAATTGTGATCACGATATCCCTAGTATAGGAGGATAAAACCAAATGAATGAATGCAGATGAACTTAGTAATGCTAGCGTTTTTTTTTCTTTACTGGGCTATTTTTTCTAAAACAAAATGTTACTTTAAATCACAAACTATGCTGTTAAAATGCTAATTACTAGCCTCCAGAACCATGAATTATGACATATTTGTATATTTTTTTTAGTTATCAGAAGAACAGAAATTTTACACTAGTGAAACAAGGTTTCCTGAGACCCCCTCCATTCCCCCCTTTATCCCAGACCTATCAGACTTGCTGCTCCAAGAGGGTTGGGCCGACCATCAAGACCAGAGCATCCTAGAAGACTGGGGGTTTCATCAGGTGTCCCAAAACCAGAGCTGTTGCAGAACGTACACTTTTCGTGTTCATGTTATTATTGTCAGATGCAGTATGTGTTTTTATTGTGGTATCTTTATACAGCAAAGACCTCACCACCCACAGAGAAGGCTCTCCAGCATGTGTCTGACCTCCTGATGAAATGGATCAGCTGTGAGGAAATAGTTTCCCCAAATATGTATATACTTGTATAAGTTCATAAACGGTTGTAATTGCTTTGTATATCATTTATATTTTTGTTATATTATATATATACACAAAATATATCAGTAAACATCTGTGATACATTTTGTATGTGATTATTTACCTTGATTGAAAGAGAATAATATGACAAATTGCCTATGCAGAAAACCAAAATCAGCTATTTAAAATTAACAGATTTATTTCTTATGCTTATGATTGACCATCAATTTACAAGAGTCAAATCAAATGGTGTAATATTACAAAAACTAAACCGATGAAATACTGGTAATGTTAAATATGTACATGAATTACTGGTTTTATTATATCCTATTTGGAACAAATTCTCCTGGCAATGTGAAATTATCTTGCAAAATGTATAAATCCAAGTCTGGCATTGTGGAGGCGCAGGAGTCTTGAAGTTGTCCACAGCATTTCCTCTGTCTGTGGGCATCTCCACACCAGGTGGGTTGACCTGCAGCTTTGGGTCTTATGGGGTCTGGGAACTGTTGTCTATAAATAAATACATATATAGCACATGAATTAGGGCTGTTAGAGCCAAAATCATATGATAATATACACAGCGTGTTCAAAGCAACAAGCCAAAAATAACCTTACAGCAATCAGCTGTTCTTAATATCATAAGATTATTTATGCTAATTAAACTTAAAAACTGAAAAGTCTAACTTCTAATCTGATAAACTAATAAATATACCCTGAAACAATTATTATATTCATCATTCATGTTCATTATGGTATAGGAGGAATTTTCTTACCTGTGAATGAGCGATGACAAAAGTTTAGCAGGTTAGCTAGTTGCCTGTTCTCTGGGGTGGTGGCTTCACAGGGAGTCGGGAGACAGGGGGTTGGTCTTTTTTTTCTCAATCCTGCCTGGTCGAAGCGAATTTCCAAGATCATCTACCCTACCTTTAAAAGATTTTTCCTTCTGTATTACAATTTATAAATATTTGGATTCATACGTTTTTTCCCCTGATTTTGATTATGTAAATAGTATGCTAAAGTTCATGTTGAGATGATTAAAAATGCATAAAAAAGTATTCATGTGAATGAAAAAAAAATACACATAAGTGATCATTTTTGTAACATGATTCATTAATATTGTAAAAAACACATTTGAACCCATAACACAGGTAGTTAATTTTGTGATCAGTATTAGAAGTTGCAAGGTAAAAGAGAAATACTACATTTTCCAGTAATAAGTGATAGTCTATTGATAACTAATTATATTTCCTGCTATGGCAGATTTTGAGTTTTTGAGATTTTTGAATTACTGAAGACCACAGATTCCAGCCAGAATCTCTGACTGGTGAGGGACTGGACAATAGAAGAGCCAGCCATCATTTTCATCATTGTTCAGAAGTTTCATTGTGGAGCAGACTTATTCTACCTGGGTAGTACACTGAAACCAGCAAATGTTGACATTGGAAGCGAAATGCTGTAAAGGGACATTTTATTTAATTATTTTTTTTATTATTATTATATATTTTTCTTGTGCTGGGGATTTGAAATCAGAATTGTGATTCTGCTTTTTGTTACTTGTGATAATAAAGGCCTACCAGATCATCTATTGTGTCATTGGATTTTGTCTTAATAAACAGATAACAACAATAAAGTCTTGGAATGGTTAGAATTGTTTTTTTTTCAGTATAACAACTGACTTAAGCATGTTGGTACCAGTATCTCAGTCTTACTAATGATGACATGTTGTAGTATTGATAGGGTAATCTGTTTGTGCATAACTTTGCTTCCATATTGTAAAAAGGAGCAGTGAAGTGCATACGTGTGAATGTCTGCTGGGTCGTGTATGCAGGTGCATCCAGCCGGGTAGTCAACCGACATGTTGCTAACAGTGATCGAACACGATTGGCACGGTGACTCGTGAGTGGTCATGTCAGTCTGTCGCCATGACGACGGACTGCCTCCGAAGCCCTGGTTCTCCAGCATGTCTCCGTGGTCTGATCCAGAGAGAATGACAGAGAGAAGACAGAGAGAGGTCTGAATGAATGCTGCTCAGCATTACACTTGTTTTAAAAATAGACATACAGGCATACATATTACATATTATGACATAGGTCCCTCAGCTCAACCATAAATACATCTTTTCATGTATCATTCCTTGTCATTCATGACATCAAGAGATGAAGAGATGAATGGAAATTTTACACTCATGTGACATGTGAAAGCTGTAAAAACAAGCGTAAAAAAGAAAGCAAAAGTGTGTGTGTGTGTGGGGGGGGGGCTGTAGGAGCAACAGGTAGAGAGGATGCAGGGAAGCCATGCTGGTTCAGTTCATTCAGAGGAGGAGGAAAGACAGCAGAAATCAGGAGAATGATCCTTACAACACAAGAGAAGAGGAAAAAGCAAAGGAAGAGAGAAGTGACAGAGTTGAGAGAGTTGGAGACAGCAGGTACGAGGCTGACAGTCGGGCCATGCAGGATGCATAAAGCCAGAACAAGACAAGACACACCAAAAGAATTTTTTCCACAAAATAAATGGACACCAGTAAACGGGCTCACAACGGGGAGGAGAAAAATCATAAAAACTTCAACATTAAATAAATGCTCTTCACCTTAATTCTTCAGGTTGGAGCTGATGACCTGTCATAAATATGAAGCTGTGCTTTGGTTGTTCAGTAACCCCAAAAACAAATAATATTAAGAACCAAAGAAAAAAGTTTTAAAAAAGCAAACAGAAAAATGCCTGTAGTGAAACCGACATTGGCCTCCTCCTTTACTTTAAGACTAAACATGATCAGCTGCCCGCTCACACCAGGACTCCATGTCTCCACTACTGCGGAACCCCACAGGACCGTAATGATAGGGTTGGAGGAGGGACTTTTGGTGGGCGGGGGTGGGGTGGGGGGTGGGGGGTGAAGAATTACAGTGAACAGCATCACAGCAAACAACTGCACAAATGAGGAGAAACAACTCAGGATGTCAGAGAAGAGAGAGCGATCAAACGAGGAGGAGGAGGACAGTAGTAGAAAGGATTTTCATCACAAATATACAAACACTTTCTTTAAAAAACAAACAATAAAACAAGTGCATATTTCCCATGCAGAAATGTCAAGCATGTTGCAAGTGAGAAATGAAAGGAGAAAAAGAAGGAAACAGATTTAAGTTAAATTAAAGGAGTGCAAAAAAACTAAGCATATTATCAATGCAACGTGTGGCCACGAACAGTAAACCCAACAGTGCTGAGGCATGCTTCAGCAGCAACACCCTCTGATAAGTCTAAGGCAGTCCACACTACAAAACTCAGAATGCAAAGCAGCCACAAAGAACCTTGTCGAGGATATCTGGAGAAGTCTGAGTCTGTAATGCCACCCGCTGACAAATGTGTATTTGGCAGCTTTCTGTGAAACAAGGATCCCTGCCAAGCAAGTGGATTAAATAGTGTTGCTGAGAATTGGGAAGAAACAGAGGAGACAGAAAGTAATTTAGCAAAAAGGGAATATATAGTGTATAGTAGACAGTGACTGCCGTGATGCTGCTGTAACAGAATGTTTGTGACAAAGTTGTGATTTACTAAAGACAGATATAAAAGTCCAGGAGTACTAAAGTATAAGTAAAAACATGAGTAAAGTCCTTATAATATTTTTTATTTCGATGCATTGGGAACACTGCATTTTATATCCTAAATCAAAAAATGAAGAAAAATTTATCAAATTTCAAATTACTTTACAGAAAATGAAGAAAACTGAATATTCAAAAGTCTGCATTTAAATTTACCAATTCAAATATTTACTGTATAAACTGAAAAATCTTTAGGATTTAGCTTTCCTGTGAATCATTAAAGTAATATTTAGTTGTTATGACCATAGTTTCTGAGAGCTGCTTCACATCTGTTGCATGGAGTCGACCAACTTCTGGTTCCTATGAACAGGTTAAAGTTAAGGTCCAGGGATTGGGTTGGCCACTCCAGAAGTTTAATTTGTTCAACAAGACGACGACGTCAAACGCACTAGTAAACCAGCAGCATCTTCGTTCTAGACCAACAAATTAAAATTCTGGAGGGTCCAACCCAATCCCTGGACCTTAATCCTATTGACAACATATCGGCTGATATATATATATATATATACACTCACCGGCCACTTTATTAGGTACACCTGTCCAACTGCTTGTTAACACTTAATTTCTAATCAGCCAATCACATGGCGGCAACTCAGTGCATTTAGGCATGTAGACATGGTCAAGACAATCTCCTGCAGTTCAAACCGAGCATCAGTATGGGGAAAAAAGGTGAACTGCTGATCTACTGGGATTTTCACGCACAACCATCTCTAGGGTTTACAGAGAATGGTCCGAAAAAGAAAAAATATCCAGTGAGCGGCAGTTCTGTGGACGGAAATGCCTTGTTGATGCCAGAGGTCAGAGGAGAATGGCCAGACTGGTTCGAGCTGATAGAAAGGCAACAGTGACTCAAATAACCACCCGTTACATTGAACTTTGAGGCAGATGGGCTACAGCAGCAGAAGACCACGCCGGGTGCCACTCCTTTCAGCTAAGAACAGCAAACTGAGGCTTTGCACAAGCTCATCGAAATTGGACAATAGAAGATTGGAAAAACGTTGCCTGGTCTGATGAGTCTCGATTTCTGCTGCGACATTCGGATGGTAGGGTCAGAATTTGGCGTCAACAACATGAAAGCATGGATCCATCCTGCCTTGTATCAACGGTTCAGGCTGGTGGTGGTGGTGTAATGGTGTGGGGAATATTTTCTTGGCACTCTTTGGGCCCCTTGGTACCAATTGAGCATTGTTGCAACGCCACAGCCTACCTGAGTATTGTTGCTGACCATGTCCATCCCTTTATGACCACAATGTACCCAACTTCTGATGGCTACTTTCAGCAGGATAATGCACCATGTCATAAAGCTGGAATCATCTCAGACTGGTTTCTTGAACATGACAATGAGTTCACTGTACTCAAATGGCCTCCACAGTCACCAGATCTCAATCCAACAGAGCATCTTTGGGATGTGGTGGAACGGGAGATTCGCATCATGGATGTGCAGCCGACAAATCTGCACCAACTGTGTGATGCCATCATGTCAATATGGTCCAAACTCTCTGAGGAATGCTTCCAGCACCTTGTTGAATCTATGGCACGAAGAATTGAGGCAGTTCTGAAGGCAAAAGGGGGTCCAACCTGTTACTAGCATGGCATACCTAATAAAGTGGCTGGTGAGTGTATATACACGGTACAGGCTGAAATTTTAGACACACCTTCTCATTCAATGTGTTTTCTTTATTTTCATGACTATTTACATTGTAGATTCTTGCTGAAGGCATCAAAATTATGAATAAACACATGTGGAGTTATACACTTAACAAAAAAGTTGAAATAACTGAAAACACGTTTTATATTATTGTCTCTTCAAAATAGCCACCCTTTACTCTGATTGATGAAGCAACATTACACTAATTAACCCTGATAAGGAACAACTATGAAGTGAAAACCATTTAAGGTGGCTACCTGAAATGATCATTCATCAAGAGAATGCCAAGAGTGTGAAAAGCAGTAATCAGAGCAAAAGGTGGCTATTTTGAAGAAACTAGAATATATGTTTTCAGTTATTTCTATTCAGATTCATTGATTTATATCTAAAAACTACTGTCTCAGATATGTGCTGCAGTTTCTAAAAATATATGTTGTACATATTCATGTCATAATAAATATTCAACTTTACTTTTTAGCTTTTCACCTCCCTGTTCACAGATCTAACCTCAGCCTTCTCCACATTGTTGGGCCTCAGGAAACAAACACACAGGCAGATGAGGGGGGTGGGGGGTGGGGGAAATTTGAGAGGGATGATGGGGCTGGAGGGGGGTCTGAAGCCAGAGTGGGGTCTGAGGAGTTGGGGTGTGTTAAGGTGATAAAAACCTTTCATGACATTAGGGTCTGTGAGGTTCCGCGAGCAGATCATTGAGATCATAGCATGGAGCCTATCTTCCTCTTCCTCGTCATCGTCCAACGATGGAGCGCGGCTGCCCGTGGTGTGGTGGTAGTTTATGGTGACTGATGCACCAGCGAGACAACAGAGAACACAGTTAGAACTGGGCTGCTCAAACACCACACTACACCCGTATATAATGGGAGGAGAATTCAAACAGGTATACATGTTATTCAAAAGACAAGAGCAATCACAGCCATATGAATGTTAGGAGAAAGATAGAACTGCTGCTACAGCTTTGGGAATATGAAGTGTACAGGTGCCTGTGACGATGTGAGGATGTTACTTACTGGCTTCGTATCGGTATCCAGGGTAGACGATGCGGAACACGTAGTCAGCAGCTGTATACTCCTCACCAGCCCTGTCCTGGTCCAGGAGCCTGGCAGTGCTACTCCTTTTCTTAAGTCTAGGGAACACTTTTCCCTGCAGGGCACACACAGGAGAATCAGTCAGTCAGTCATTTTCTATACCTGCTTATTCCTCATTAGGGTCACAGGGGTCTGCTGGAGCCAATCCCAGCGCATTACGGCGAGAGGCAGGGATACACCCCAGATGGTCGCCAGCCAATCGTGGGGCACACACACCATTCAATCACACACTCACACCTACGGGCAATTTAGAGTTGCCAATTAACCTGAGCATGTTTTTGGACTGTGGGAGGAAGCCAGAGTACCCAGTGAAAACCCACGCAGACACGGGGAGAACATGCAAACTCCACACAGAAAGGTCCCAGACCCAGGACCCAAGGAGGTCTTGAACCTGTGACCTTCTTGCTGTGAGGCAACAGCGGTAACCCCTGCACCACCATGTCACCCACAGGAGAATCACAGTGTACAAAAAGACTTAATGACCCACAACCTGCCTTGGTATAAATCATTCACCTGAACAAATTTAGAGAGCTGCATTCTATCACATATTATGTACATATGATATTCTGAATGCATCACATACGGTAGGTAAAGGCTTTATTTCTATTATTGTTCTGTTAGACCTTACTGCTGCATTTGACACCATTGATCATCAGATCCTACGACAGAGATTAGAGCATCTAATTAGTATTAAATGGACAGCATTAAGTTGGTTTAAGTCTTATCTCTTAGATCGTTCCCAAGTTGTTCACGTTAAAAAATTTTCTTCAATCTGTACAAAAGTTAGACGTGGAGTTCCACAAGGTTTCACCCCTTATATGCTTCCTTTACATAAAATGATTAGGAAACATTTTATTAATTTACACTGTTATGGGGAAAATACACAACTGTATCTGTCAATTAAACCAAACGAAGCCAACTAGCAAAACTTCAAACATGTCATAAAATCCTGGATGACCTGTAACTTTCTGCTACTAAACTCAGACAAAACAAAAGTTATTGTGCTTGTATTTGAACACCTGTGAAATTCTATATCCTGTGATATAGCTACTTTGGATGGCATCTCGTTGGTCTCCAGCGCCACTCTAAGAAATTTGGGAGTCATCTTTGATCAAGACATGTCATTCACTACCCACATTAAACAAATTCATAGGACTGCCTTCTTTCACCTACGTAACATAGCAAAGGTCAGACACTTCCTGTCTCTAAAAGATGCAGAAAAGCTTGTACATGCATTTGTTATTTCCTGGATTGGCTGGATTACTGCAATTCTTTATTGTCAGGCTGCTCTAAAACGTCTCTAAAGACTCTCCAGCTGATCCAGGATGCTGCTGCACGTATATTAACAAGCACTAGAAGAAGGGATCATATCTCACCAGTATTAGCCCCTACACTGGCTTCCTGTGAAATCAAGAACAGCATTTAAAATCCTCCTCACCTACAAAGCTCTTAATGGTGAGTCTCCATTTTATCTTAAGAATCTTATAGTTCTGTGTCATCCATGGAGAACACTATGTTCCCTAAATGCAGCTTATTAGAGGTTCCCAGCATTTCTAAAATCCAAATGGGAGGCAGAGCCTTCAACTCCCAGGCTCCTGTCCCGTTGAATTATCTTCATGTTTCAGTCCGGGAGGCAGACACCCTTTCTACATTTAAGAGCAAGTTAAAGCTTTCCTTTGTAAAGAAGGTTATAGCTGGGGCTGGTCCTGGTTGGACTAGATTATTATGTTGCTACCAGTGGCAACTTGTGATCTTTCAAACAGGGGAAGCTCATATTTATCGAGATGTTTACCGGAACTTCTGGGAGACTTGGCCCAATGTTAGCATTGTTTGCCATCATGTCTGCTAGCTGGTCACTCAGATCTAGCCGGGTATGATTGCACTATCAAACAAAATGTAATTAAAACTAGAACAACAACAATAAGAAGAACAAGGAAACTTTAATATTTATAGAACAATGAAATACGTGAGTGTGATTTATTTACAGTGTAAGAGTGAATTATTTCACTCTGGAAAGGCCAACAAATAGTCTCTGGTTGTCATGTGACTTCACATGGAAAATCCGCGATGGGACTGAAATCATGCAGCTGAGGTGACATCATGCAGACATCCCAAGTCTCCCGGAAGTTCTTGAGAGTGGCTCCATGATGCCCACGAGTCGGGTAAAATATCCCGGATTTTATACTATGCGAGTGTTTTTTTTATATAAATATGCAATGCGAGTGAGAGCATGCAGGCAAAACAGTAACTCGTGCATTATACATGGATCACTTCGATTGCGCAGGCACGCGAAAGAGAGAGAGAGCGAGAGACGCGATCGATAAACATCTTCCTGAAATGACTTTGGAAGCTGGGGTGTCTGCGTTATATAGTTTTGAAACCTGTCAGTCAAACTACATTCTGCTTTTCCTCCAATCACCATGCATCACCACTACATTCCGATTTTCCTCCAATCAGCATGCGGACGCTCAGCATCCGGACGCTCAGCATCCAGGCCCCACCCACACTATTGACTCCCAGAGACGCTCAGCGTCCGGGCGGGCTCTAATTTTCAGCATTTATCCAATGGGCGCCGAGTTTCGAGGCAATACAAAAAAGCCCCATTCACTCTCAGAGACGCTCAGCGTCTATGGGGAAATGCATTGACCAGAGACCAGGAAGCAGTATGGGAATGTACGGACATGTAATTTATTTATTTATGATAAGTAGCTGATTCTGAAAGAACTCGTCTTCAAGATGAACATGTTCTAACAGATTTATAGTCAATAAAATGTTAATACAGCTGCACAAATTTGGCCATTTATTTTTTGGCAAGGCAGGGGAAGTTCAGCTTCCCTTGCAGTCTTAACAAAATTGCCACTGGTTGCTACAGGTTTAGATTGCCGGGACCTCATGAGGTACTCTGAGCTTCTCTTTCTGAGCTTATGTTTCTTTCTTCCATCTGTAACACTCATGACCCACTGATGCACCGTTTTTAAATCGGTTTTCTGTATAACAAATCTGTTTTTTGTTCTGTCATACTCAACTATTTTCCATTATTTCCATCCTGTTTACATCATCTTTTGCAGCCTGTCCATCCTAGAAGAGGAATCCTCCTCTGTTTCTCTTCCCGAGTTTCTTTCATTCTTTTTTTTACCTGTTAAATGTTTTTGTTGTTTGTTTTTCCTTGTACAATGATGTTGTGCTGTACAAACTGTAAAGCCCATTGGAGCAAATCTGTGATTTGTGATTTTGAGGTACACAAATAGAATCGAGTTGACTTGACAAAGTGCATTCAGAAAGAATTCACAACACTTCACTTTTTCCACATTTTGTTATGTTACAGCCTTATTCCCAAATGGACTCAATTCTTTTTTTCCCTCAAAATTCTGCACACAACACCCCATAATGCCAATGTGAAAAATGTTTTTTTGAGATTTTTGAAAATTTATAAAAAATAGAAAACTGAGAAACCACATGTACATGTATTCACAGCATTTGCCATGAAGCTCAAAATTGAGCTCAGGTGCATCCTGTTTCCACTGATCATCCTTGAGATGTTTCTACAGCTTAATTGGAGTCCACCTGTGTTCAATTCAGTTGATTGGACATGGTTTGGAAAGGCACGCACCTGTCTATATAAGGTCCCACAGTTGACAGTGATGTCAGAGCACAAACCAAGCATGAAGTCAAAGGAATTGTCTGTAGACCTCAGAGACAGGATTGTTTCAAGGCACAAATCTGGGGAAGGGTATAAAAAAATTACTACTGCTTTGAAGGTCCCAATGAGCACAGTGGCCTCCATCATCTGTAAATGGAAAAAGTTCTGACATCAGGAATCTTCCCAGTGCTGGCCGGCCATCTAAACTGAGAGATCGGGGGAAAAGGGCCTTAGTCAAGGAGGTGACTAAAAACCCAACTCAGCCAATCCACTCTGTCAGAGCTCCAGCATTCCTCTGTGGAGAGAGGAGAACCGTCCAGAAGGAAAACCATTTCTGCAGCAATCCACCAATCAGGCCTGTATAGTAAAGTGGCCAGATGGAAGCCACTCCTTAGTAAAATGCACATGGCAGTCTGCCTGGAGTTTGACAAAAAGCACAAGCACGATGGTTCATCTTTCACCAGGACAACGACCCAAAGCACACAGCCAAGATATCAAAGGAGTGGCTTCAGGACAACTCTGTGAATTTCCTTGAGTGGCCCAGCCAGAGCCCAGGCTTGAATCTGAACATCTCTGGAGAGATCTGAAAATGGCTGTGCACCGACGCTTCCCATCCAACTTGATGGAGCTTGAGAGGTGCTGCAAAGAGGAATGGGCAAAACTGTCCAAAGATAGGTGTGGCAAGCTTGTGGCATCATATTAAAAAAAACAGGTACCCTGGCCTGTGTAGCCCCCAAACCGTCATTCTTCAATACAGAAACAAGTTTTGAATAATAAGGCTTCAGATAATACATTTTCCATTACATCTTTAACCAGTAATTAAAAGGCCAACGTTTTGAAGTAGACCAAGTCTATCTAATGTGAGTTTGTAGCTATCCGCTTGGCCTTATTTTTTATGTTCTGTTATTTACATTTTGAATGGTGACATTTATATTATATTAATAAAAAAATAAAAAATATTGTTAAATAATTGATAGTTTTATTTCTATAAACAGTGCACCCTCTGCTAGATGAAAGGTGTGGAAATTTAAAAATCCTTCTGTGATTGGCAGTGATCGGCAATCAGCAGATCAAGTTTTTTGGTGATCGGTATTGGTGATCGGGCCAAAAAATGCTGATCGGTGCATCACTACTCATCATACACTGGAATCAATCAATCATCCCTCACTCACCTACAAATAGTAGAGAACACTGCAGCCAGACTTCTGACAGGAACCAGGAAAAGAGACTACATCACCCCCATTCTAGCCTCCCTACACTGGTTACCTGTCAAATCCATAATCCAATTCAAACTACTCCTCTTTACTTATCCCTGAATGGACTGGCTCCCACTTACCTCACTGAACTCTTAACCCCCTAAACCGTCGTCAGATCCCTCAGCTCGACCAACCAGGGCCTTTAACAATAAAACAGCTAATCCAGAGGTGGCCATGCTTCTGTTGTAGCCCCCACACTTTGAAACAGCATCCCCCCCATCCACCCATGTATCCATCCGTCCATTCGACTCACCCATTCTGTCACCACATTCAAATCCCTCCTCAAAACATACCTGCAAAGAAAAGCTTTCGGACCCCCATGACATGTTTTTTTTTTTTAATTTAAATGTTTCCAACATTTTGTTGTTCTTTTGTATATGTTGTTTTATTTGTACATGTGAAATTGTTTTTTACATGTGCTCTATGAATACATTTGATTAATTGACTGATTGATTGATTGACTTTTCTGAAGGTCACAATCCCAATCAGAATGTGATAACATTTGGAAAACATAGAAGAACTACAAGACTGACTGATTTCAATCCAGGTGTATGTCACTGCCTGCTGTAATAAAGTCTCTTTTGCATGGGTTAACAAGGATCCAGCATAAAGAATAGGAAAGATTAGCCACCTGCACCAGGTGGGATTACTACTGTATTCTATTTATTATATGATAATTAAAAAGCTAAATTGAGCCCTCAGAAAAATGATCATCTGTGACTAACATTGAGACATTCAGGATTGTAAACTTCACAATGTGGAAATGTAAGCATCTAAACATTGTGCAGGTTTAAGTGTTAATAAAGTAACATGGAACTGACCTGTCAAACTCATGAAGACCTGTGGTCAGTCCATGCTACTTCGTCTTCTCTTCACAGAAATAAAATGTTCAAACACAGCTTCATGTGTAGGTGTAAAAAGATGACTCACCTTGCCTTTCTGGGACCAAAGGGGTGGCTCCAACTGACCCCGTGGTAAGAGGCCAGTTTCCAAACAGGATAGGAAGGCCAGGAGGTGACCACCGGGGGGGAAATGGAGGGGTGGTCGCTGGATCCCATCCTGACTGACCAGAACCAGGGTACCACCACAATCAGCTAGAATATGGTCAGATTGTACATTAATGAGACAGGAAAAGAAAAAAGGTGGATAGAACATGTTGACTGGGGTCTTAATTTAATTGCAATACATATTTTATTATATTTTTATGTTTTTATGTACAGTATATATACATTATCATATTGGAAATTCTTAGATGTCTATTTATAAGATACAGATGTTAAATTTACAGTCGTGTTCAAAATAATAGCAGTCCAATATGATGAACCAGATAGATCCAGGTTCTTATTATATGTTTTAATACATGGCAAACAATTTACAGACAGGGTGATTAAAGGTAAAAACACTGAAAACAAGAGTTTCATGTTAAAGGTCTATCTGAGGCTAGCCAAGCTTTTGCTCTGCTTGTTACTGTGATGACCTCAGATCCAGACTTATCTCAACTAAAACCCTTCATCCATTCCATTTTTTTCAGTTGTTAACAGAAGACTAAAACACAATCTGTAACTCATGTGCCAACTACCTAAACAAATTCTGCTGTCCTATAAACACATTTTCTGCTTTAGATTTCTATTCTACAACACTTCCTTCAAACAGACAATACAGGCAATTCTCTCTAGTGTCCACACTCTTCATCAATGCCACATCTCCTTGTATCAGACAGGACATGCTGCCAAAGCTTCCATTTCCAAGGCTGTTGTGTCTGGAATGTGGATGAAATCTTCTGATAATGAATAATAGTTGATTGTCTATGGGAGTCTGTCCAGTGATTAAATTAAATTGATTTCTTAATTTATAGAAATTCAAAAATGTTTGGAAACATTTGGGGCTGATGAAAGAACATAACCCAACACAATATTTAACATGAGTTTAGTTATTTTAACATTTTAAGTCATTTAACCTGGAAAAATGATGTTTAAAGTCTTTACGTAATGTAATCCACAGTAAATGCAGCAGTATTGTACTCACGCCGTTGGTGACAGTGGATGCAGACTATCTGTCGTAGAGGAACAGTCAGTGCATAGTCCCAGTAGATACTAACAATGACGGAAATGTAAAGTCAAACAAACTTGTTTCTTTTCAAAATCCAGGGTGTCACCAATCATATATTTTTAAGTACACACTGGATTTCTAATATAAATTTCAGGTGTATATTGCTACCTCTTCTCCAGGTCGCAGTCACCCAGCGTGCCATTGATGAGCTGGTTGGGCGTCCACTTCAGGGTGAGGCTCTCCCCGGCCTGGTGGAGGGACAAGTAGCCCCGCAACACCTCCATGTCCTTCTTCTGTCATTGGAGGAGGACAAAGGAGGGATATAGTTTGAAATGGGAGGTTTGAATGTGGGAGTTTGGAGTGAGATATGGCGAGGGGAAATTATTTATAAAGAAATATTGATTTGTGCACAGCAGCACAGCGGTTGATCTGGGACCTTTCTGTGTGAAGTTTCATATCCTCCTTGTGTCTGGTGGGTTTTCTTCAGGCTCTCCAATTTCCTCCCACAGTCCAAACATATGCTGAGGTTAACTGGAGACTCTAAATCACTGTATGTGTGAGTGAATGGTGTGTGTGCTCCATGATAGGCTGCTACCTGTCTGGGGTGGAACCCTGCCTCTCACCTGGAGTATGCTGGAATTGGCTCCAGCAGACCATGTGGCCCTCCATGTGTGAGGAATCAGTGTTGGGAGTAACGAATTACAAAAGTAATGAATTATTGTAATGCATTTTAATTTTTAGCTGTAATGCAGCAATGTAAGGATTTACAAGAAAAAAAATTAACCACGATGGAGGGGTTTGCATGTTCCATTGATTCCAGGAGCTATGTTGTTAGGGTCTTTATGCCCCTGATAGGGTCACCCATGGCATTCAGGTCTTTGGAAAAAAAAGTGCAGTTCAAAGCCTACTGATGAAGAAACAGATTATTGGGTCAACATTAAACCTGGCCAGGTGTGGGTTACCAGGGGCCCCCTGGAGCCAGGCCTGAGGGAGGGGCTCGGGTGCGAGCGCCTGGTGGATGGGCCTTCATGCATGGGGCCCAACCGGGCTCAGCACAAAAGGGTGATGTGGGCCCCCTCCCCATGTGCTCCCCACCTGTGGGGGGGCACAGGGGGAGGATGCAGAGAGGGCAACAGCTGGAGGTGGGGTCCGACCCCCGGCTGCAGAAGCTGGCTTTGGGGATGTGGAATGTCACCTCTCTGGCAGGGAAGGAGCCTGAACTAGTAGATACTAGTGCAAGGTCGAGAGGTACCGGCTAGATATAGATTCACCTTGATGCACAGTGTCGGCTCCGGAACCAGTTTCCTCGGGAGGGGATGGATTCTCTACCACTCTGGAGTTGCCCCCGGTGAGAGGCGCAGAGCTGGGGTGGGAATGCTTGTTTCCCCCGGGCTTTGTGCCTGTACATTGGGGTTTGGACAAGCAGGTAACCTCCCTTTGCCTGCGGGTCAAGGGACGGGTTCTGACTGTCATCTGTGTTTATGCACCGAATGACAGTTCGAAGTACGCAACCTTCTTGGAGTCCTTGGAGAGGGTGCTTGAGGGTGCCTCTTCTGGGGACTCCCTCATCCTGCTGGGGGACTTCAATGCTCATGTGGGCAATGACAGTGTGACCTGGAGGGGCGTGATTAGGATGAACAGACCCCCTGATATGAACCTGAGTGGTGTTTTGTTGTTGGATTTCTGTGCTCATCATGGATTGTCCATAACAAACACCATGGTCAAGCATAAGGGTGTCCATATGTGGGCACCAAGACCCCCATTGGCCGCAGTTCGCTAATTGACTTTGTTGTCATGTCGTTGGTCTTGCAGCCTCATGTCTTGGACACTCGGGTGAGGAGAGGGGCGGAGCTGTCAATTGAGCCAAATAAGCCACCATCCGATGGTGGGAGAAGAGGATGGTAAGACCTGGCAGACCCAAACGTTCTGTGAGGGTTTGCTGGGAACATCTGGCTGAATTTCCTGTCAAAAAGAGCTTCAACTCACACTTCCAGGAGAGATTCACTCACATCCCGGGGGAGGCGGGAGACATTGAGTCTGAGTGGACTTTATTCCGCACCTCCATTGTTGAGGCGGCTGACCAAAGCTGTGGCCGCAAGGTTGTTGGTGCCTATCGTGGTGGATACCAGCAGTAAGAGATGCTGTCAAGCTGAAGTAGGAATCCCACAGAACCTTCTTGGCCTGTGGGACTCCCGAAGAAGGAGGAAGAGGACGTTCTGGGTCGGTGAGGGGAATACTTCAAAGACCTTCTTATTCCCACCAGCATTTCTTCTGTTGCCAAAGATTGCCAAAGCTCCTCTGCAGCAAGGCCCTGGGGATGGATGAGATTGACCAAGAGTTCCTCAAGGCTCTCGATTTTGTAGGTCTGTCTTGGTCTCTGCAACATTGCATGGACATTGGGGGCAGTGCCTCTGGACTGGCAGAACGGGCTAGTGGTTCCCCTCTTTAAAATCGGGGACCAGAAGGTGTGCTCCAAATATAGGGGGATTGCACTCCTCAGCCTCCCTGGGAATGTCTATTCAGGGTTGCTCCTATTTGCGGATGATCTGGTCGTGTTGCCTTCATCGGACCGTGACCTTCAGCTCTCGCTGAAGTGGTTCGCAGCCGAGTGTGAAGCGGCCGGGATGAGGATCAGCACCTCCAAATCTGAGGCCATGGTTCTTGACCGGAAAAGGGTGGAGTGTCAACTCCAGGTCGGGGAGGAGATCCTGCCTCAAGTGGAGGAGTTCAAGAATCTCGGGGTCTTGTTCACGAGTGAGGGGAGGATGGAGCTAGAGACTGACAGGCGGATCGATGTGGCGTCTGTCGTGATGCAGGCCCTGCATCCGTCCGTCATGGTGAAGAAGGAGCTGAGCTGAAAGGTGAAGCTCTTGATTTCCCAGTCAATCTATGTTCCTATCCTCACCCATGGTCACGAGTTTTGGGTAGTGACCCAAAGAACGAGAGGTCGAGACCGAAATGAGTTTCCTTCACAGGGTGGCTGGGCTCTCCTTTGGAGATGGGGTGAGAAGCTCAGAGTAGAACTGCTGCTCCAGTTGAGGTGGCTCGGGCATCTAGTGAGGATGCCTATTGGACACCTCCCTGGTGAGATGTTCCGGGCATGTCCCTCCAGGTGGCGGCCCCGAGGAAGACCCAGGACATGCTGGAGAGATTATGTCTCTCGGCTGGCCTGGGATCACCTGGGGTCCCCCTGGAAGAACTGGACGAAGTAGCTTGGGAGAGGGAAGTCTGGGCTTCCCTGCTGAACACGGATAAAGTGGGAAAAGACGAGACGAGACAAATGTCAGTAATATGCATTACAATGTGCTTTTAACCTGGATTGAAGTGCCCTTTTTTTTGGGCTTTTGTTCATACAATTTTGCTAAAATCATAGTAAGATCAGCAGCAGTGAAACATCTAAAATGTTTGAGTTCCTTTTCCTTTGGTTCCTCAGACATAATTGATGATGAAGACATAAGAACCACTTTCAACAGTGGAATCATCAGCTTTTTGAAAACTTGTCAGGTGAGCTATATTCAGATTGATGAATCCATATTTCCAGTTACTTTGGTGAGAGTAACTTAAAAGGAATGCAACAGTAATGTAGTGACTTATATTTTAAATACAGTAATATTGTAATATAATATATTTCTTTGAAATGACAGTAACAAGTAATAAGTAGCACATTACAGTTCTGAAGTAACTTGCTAAACATTATGAGGAATTAACGGGTATAGAAAATGGATGGATTGATTAGTGCAGCTTAAATTGGAAGTAGATAATTCTACTTCTCTGTTCTAGTGTTTCTAAGTAGTTTTTTTGTTTATACAGATGTTGCAAAGACAACCAAACAAGACAACTTGTCGATATGCATTTTCTCTTACCTCAGCCTCCAAAAAACCCTAACTCCTACCAGTTATCTCAGCTGCCATAATCATAACCTAAGTCTAAACCCCAACTGTAGACATCATGCAATGGAAAACAAAATTCATAAACAGAAGGGGAACATTATTTGGGGGAAATCAACATGGATCCATCAGATGACTGGAGTCTAGCTTCAGATTGGAGTCTAGAGAAGAACGAAGCATGTTCACTAAAGGGGACAATTTTAACTGTCACAATTTGATATAGAATTTAGAAACAGGCAAAAGTTATTGTAGTGATGTGCACTCTGTAGTAGTAACATAGTTTGAGTGATGTTATTATTTCACACAAACAAGTAACTAGAGCAGAGGTTTGAGTTGGGATGGAGAGGAAGTAACATTAGAAGAACATTACTAGAAGACATGTTTAATCATTATTTAGTCTGTTGTCTTTTCTAATCTTGTGCTTTAAATCCAGCCTTCTATGTACTGGAAGAAGGGGGCAGACAGGATTTCACAGTGAAAGTGAGGCTTAAATAGAAGCAAACTAAATCCTAAAATGTTATTATTCTATGATCATTACACTCTGCAAAATTAAAACAAAAAAGTGGTCTACTTCCACTTTAAATATTAAACAAAATTGTTAATGTTTAAGTTATCTATTATCCAGTATCTATTAAGAAAATTGTAATTATTTTATTTAAAACTATAAATTTATCATAATATTTGGATGTGGTTTGATGAGATTTGACTGACAGGGTAGCCTGGGTTTACCCATCCTTCATGTTACTTGAATTCACTTTGCTGTGAAATTCAGTCTGGACACCAAGAACCCAGTTTTTCCCTTATTTAGGGAGCCAGTCACAGTATGGGGGAGGGGCAGCAAAAGTCGACGAAAAACAAAGTAACTTGTTGGATCAAACATGGTGGTAGACAGCGTTTTTAATGCAGCCTTAGAAAGTGTTGTATGTAATTTAGAAAAATTTGCAACTTTTAGCGCTAAACTATTTCATCTTCATCTGTTATCGGGTACATCATCAGGTATTTGTGATATGATTGGCTATAAGATATATACAGATGCATTTGATATAAATTTGTAGTGCCCAGTAAACACCTCTGGGCTTTCATAAACCACGCCTCCAATACCAACTAATGAAAAGATGTTTTCCAGACCGAATATCAGTCTACATTGATATGAGGTCTGGTGTTAGCCAGGCTATGATGGTGGAAAAGTAAGTAATTGTTCTAACATTTGTTCTAACATTTAGCATGTGTAGCGTCCATGCTGCGTGTTAGCGTGGCTCTATGGAAGGTTGAATGTTGTGGGAGGTAAATATGAGCTCATTATACATTACATGCTGGAGCTACTTGGCAGTGCAGAGCATGTTACAGACAAGAGAAAGACTGCTTTCATTTCAAAGATCACACATACAAAATACTGTGTCTGTATACAGCACAATAATAGATAAAAATAACCAATGTGTTATGTATATATTTATAATAGCAACTGAGTGGGTGCAACATGCTGCATGTACTGGATGTAGGCTTCAAGTTGCACTGCCTTCATCTCTAAGCAACAGTACAGCACAGAAAGACCTGTTACATCATAATCATTTTCCATAAAAAAGTCTGTGGCAAGAATTTAAGAAAATTCGATATTTTGAGAGCTACTGGTGGTAGGTCCCACAGTTGACAGTGCATGTCAGAGCACAAACCAAGCATGAAGTCAAAGGAATTGTGTGTAGACCTCTGAGACAGGATTGTCTTGAGCCACAAAACTGGGGAAGGGTACAGAAAAAATTCTGCTGCTTTGAAGATCCCAATGAGCACAGTGGCCTCCATCTGTAAATGGTGTTCAGAACCACCAGGACTCTTCCTAGAGCTGGCCGGCCATCTAAACTGAACAATCAGTGAAGAAGGGCCTTAGTTAGAGAGGTGACTAAGAACCTGATGGTCACTCTGTTAGAGCTCCAGCGTTCCTCTGTGGAGAGAGGAGAACCTTCCAGAAGGACAACCATCTCTACAGCAATCCACCAATCAGGCCTGTATGGTAGTGGCCAGACAGAAGCCACTCCTTAGTAAAAGGAACATGGCAGCCCATCTGGAGTTTTGCCCAGATGGACTCTCAGACTATGAGAGTCCAAATTCTCTGGTCTGATGAGACAAAGATCGAACTTTTTGGTGTGAATGCCAGCCGTCATGTTTGGAGGGAACCAGGCACTGCTCATCACCAGGCCAATACCATCCCTACAGTGAAGCATGGTGGTGGCAGCATCATGCTGTGGGGATGTTTTTCAGCAGCAGGAACTGGGAGACTAGTCAGGGTAGAGGAAAAGATGAATGCAGCAATGTACAGAGACATCCTGGATGAAAACCTGCTCCAGAGCTCTTGACCTCAGATTGGGGCGACGGTTCATCTTTCAGGAGGACAACGACCCTAAGCACACAGCCAAGATATCAAAGGAGCGGCACAGAGGAATGGGCAAAACTGCCCAAAGATAGGTGTGCCAAGCTTGTGGCATCATATTCAAAAAACGTGAGGCACCGCTCATCAAGCTTTGAGGCTGTAAATGCTGCCAAAGGTGCATCAACAAACAATACAAATACAAACAACATAAATACTTATGTGCATGTGGTTTCTTAGTGTTTTTATTTTTAATAAATTTGCAAAAATGCCAAAACTATTTTTCACACTATCATTATGGGGTGTTGTGTGTAGAATGTTGAGGAAAAGAATGAATTGAATCCATTTTGGAATAAGGCTATAACATACAAGTTATAGCTATAACATGAAGTGCTGTGAATACTTTCCGTATATACACACACACACATATATATATATATATACACACACACACACACACACACACACACACACACACACACACACACACACACATCGTTTGCAGAATATGAACATTTTTTTAAAATATGGATAATAGTATGATACAATAAAAGAGAGGCATCAATATGCATGTTGATTGTGGCAAAAAAAACAGAGTCTCATAAAAGTGATATGCATGCATAGTTTGGTATACTCACTGAACACACATTAAAGACTGTTTCAGTGGCATTATTGGCAGTCTGGCACTTACTAGATTAGTATCAGAACAACTCTACTATGGATTATGGAAGAAATCTAATTTGAATCTCATTGTTTAGTTTCAGAATGACAATGTGAAGTCATACCGGTTGCACCAGGACGTTGTTTTTGCCATAGAGAAGGTGTGTTCTTGAGTTTTGATGAAGAGACTCCACATATTCCCTGGCTGATGCAGCAAACCTATCTTCAGACATGCTGCCACTCGACTGCCTTTTGCGGATCTAGAAAATAAAAAATTTGACAACACACACAACATCCATCCTTAATAATTAGAACCATCATCCCACACCAACTTGTCTTGAGGATATAAGTGACTGATCTACTGCTAACAGCTTCGAGGTATTTACCCCCAGAGCAGGCCGGCGGCCAGTTGAGGAGTCCTGACCCCGGTGGGCCCCATGGATACGGTGGCGCTGAACCAGCTCATTGGCTGAGGGGTCTGTCCAGAAATGATCTGATGTCTTCAGCTTGGTGTATTCCAAAGCGCAGGGCCCCACTGAGAAATACAGCACATAGAATCATAGCTTTTTAGGCAAACACGTCTAGATGGTGCTCACATGAGCTTCATATTGGCTAGGAGGGCCTAGGCTGGGTATGGGCTTAGAGTTGGCTGTGCTGTTGCTCCCCACATGGGCATTAGATGGGCTGAACTAGCATGGGTTTCAGCTGGGCTCTACTTAAATCTCAACTTTAACAATGTAATCAAATACAAAATTAAAGCTCATTGCCACTGCCAGGGCAGCATTTTTTAAAATATTGCCTGAAAACCTTTTCACATTCCCACTGCACACACTAAAATAGAATGTTTGCAAAAAACTCGAAACATTTTGGTCCGGACCAATCAATGTACTGATCATCTTTACATTTATTGGCTGTCTAATACGTCCATCAAATACCTATGCACACACCCCCACCCCTCCCTTCCCAACGGCTCCCCGCTCCACCCCCCTCCCCCTCCCACTCGACCCCTCCCCCCATTTTGTGCGTTCACTCTGTCGTCATCACTCGACCCCCCACAGCTCTGGCAATCAGGTGAGCAGACACAGCTTCGAAAGCCAACATTCAAGTTAGCTCGCACAGATATATCGTTGCAACAATGGCAGAGAAGAAGACGTCGACTGGCAGTGGTTATTGGTACGGCTTTCCAGCACTGGCGCCAGCTAAAAAGTGAGAAGGGGCTCCAGACGGATGCCAAAGTCGCCGAATTTTTACTGGATATGTAAGATGTTGTCTTCTAATTACATAATATTTTGACATACTGGTCGGTTACGGGTATTGTAGACCTATTCAACCAGTCAATGAAAAAATGAAAGATGATGACAAACTTATTGTCAATCGAGTGACATAAGCATAATTCCAGCATGTTTCGCTAAGATACCTACTCTGTCAACTACAAGGCTAAGCTAAGTCTGAGCTTGAGCTCTCGTCATGAAAACTCTAAATACAAAAATAACACGTGAACAATACTGTGATTACCACAATTTGATTATCGCAAATTTATGGTGACTACAACAGAAAGGTGCCTTTATCCCAGAGATACCCCATACCCCCGTGTGAGTCGTTCCATTTGTTGCCCGTGAAATAAAGCGCCCGCAAGTAAATAAGTCAGTAACATAAATCATTCAAATTCAGGTATGTGGTAGGCTACTATGGGCAAATGCATACTACTTATAAAATAATCCATGTCTGTGACTGTAACCTATGATGGCTGGCTAGGGACACGATACAGCAGGCTACGTACATTGTATCATTAGTGCAATAACAAAGTAATTGACACACGTATCCAATCAACTAGTGGAAATCTAACAGATACTCTAGTTTGAATTTTATGTAAATATTCTTGAAATTACAATAATGAAAGACTGTCTACGTTCATTACGATGTTCACAAATCTTGTGAAGACGACATTGCTTGAAGTTAGCAAAGCGGTCACTGTCTGTCACGCTATTGGTGTGAATGCTCGGGAACTCCTGTGACCCTTCGAGAGTGTGCGCGTTCATGTATCCATGAATCGTGAAGGCGTGGTTTCGAGGGGTGAGCTGAAGAGGAGGAGGCCGAGCCTTTGGGAGGAGGGGAGGGAGTGTATATTTTCAAAATCTCACTTGTGTTGAATAGCTGTAACCGTTTTTTCCAAGATCTCCCACTCCACCTTTAATATAAACAGCCCACAAATCTGTCAGTGACCCACTGCCCTCAGCACTGGTAGCAGAATGTTTTAATTATGCCCTCTTCCTGTTTTATTTCGGTGATGGCCAATAACGAACCCCCAGACAAAATTTGCTGGAACCCAGATAGGTCCCACTAACCAGTCCATATCCACCCATATAGGCTCCTCATTCAATTTAAATATATGAAATATTGTGAATAATTCCATTTTATTTGTTCAGTCATTGGGAATGAATGAATAAAAGAAATTTAAAAAAATGTAGTGGATGTTGGTACATTGGGCTGTTTCCTCTCTTACATTAAAAACGCTTAAAGTGACCCTGCCCATGCACGCTATTGTACCTGTTATTCTTTACATTGTTAGTAAACTATAAAATCTGTAAGAATACATATAAATTGTTTCACAAATCATATATATAGCCCCTATAAAGGAGGGTTAGGTTTTGTTATAATATTTGTATTTGTCATTATATATTGATGGTAAATCATGAATTATGATGTTTAAAAAAAGAAATCACCAAACCCATAACAGATTAGTGGTACAGCAGTAAATTTACACCCAACCAATTAAAAGTTCTGACCACAAAGCTGCCTGTCAACAGCCAAAGTAGAATCAATCCACCTGACTGGGCAGCCGTCTGTCAAAAGGCTAAGCCGCTGCATATAATCAACGTGGTGTAGCTACAGTTGCACCACAATATAACAATATATAAGACAGACATGATAGAGCTGATCTTCTTATATCATCTCCCTTGAAGGAATATTAAAAAGAAATAATGAGTTAGTGCAGAACTGATGACCAGACATTTATACATTTAAGGGTTAAATGGCAGAGGAAGCATTAACCATAAACTACTCTTGACACATTACCTTGAACTCAGAACATAGTGGATTGCATTTATTGATTTGTATTTAATGTAATTTACTCTATGTTACAAAATGCACTCAATGGCTGTGGTGACTATTAGGTTGGGATGAATAGTAAATGTGGTAGCTCTGTACTCGAATGTTTTTTTCAATAAATAATTTAAATTCAATAAAATATAGAAAATGAGAGTGCGATGCACAGCAAAAAAAATTGGAAAAAGTGCAGATGGTTCAAAAATAAAGTACACCATATAATTTCATTAATATATAGGTTGAACACAGTAATGTGTTTTAATTAAAACCTGTTTCTGACTAGTCCACCAGGCTCCTGCTGATCTGTAAACCTGATGGTTCTCTAGTCACTTGTCACCACTATTAATCATAATGGACTCATTCATTTTCTCCTCCAGTACTTACACTATTTAAGTTGTCTTTTCTGGTTTAGTGTACAAACTTGTTTCCTGATCCTGCCTTGCTGCATTTTGTGTTTCTCTGTTCATTATAAACTTCTTATCCTATTAAACTAAGCCAACCTGCAATCCGCTTCCAGCTCCTGCTGCACATAGGTGACTTTTACACATTGTTCTGCTCTGGGTTGAAACTGTTCTCATTTTTATTGATTGCTGTTTCTGGAAGTTTGGTTTATCTAATATCTTATGTGTGAATGTAAGAACTTGAAATTGTCCTGGATGCTGTGGGCTTGTACTTTTTGTTACTGGCCTCTCGTTATTTTAGAAATGTTGGCAGTTCAGTTACAGTGTAATATACTCACCCAGTAGAGCTGCCAGGATGGGACCAAACACTGAGTCATGCATCAGAGCTTCCCGCTCATAGTATTTACTACAGAAAAGAAGAGAAAAAAAAGTGAAGCAAAGGAAACATTGATACATGCCTGTAGTCCTCCTGAGCTTTAGGGGAAAGCTATACTGGCAAATATTCCACATTGATACACGGTCTTTGTATTTTAATGTCTTAGCCATTTATTAACTTTATCGTTTATATACTTATTATGAGTGTTACAGATGGGGACTTGAAGGTATAATGTGTAAAAAATTGTCCATCTGATCCAAACAAATAGGAGTCACTAACTGAATAGTGTCACAGTGGTGAGGTTGTCTTGTCTGGGTTTTTTTGTTGAGTGCATTTCCTGTTTTATTTTGAAATCCTAACTCTCCTCTTGTTTCAGGTCACTTGCCCTTCCTCATGTGTAACCAGTCTGATTGTATTCCCTGATTCCTGATTCTTGATTGTTCCCCATTTCCCACCATGTGTATTTCCAGTCTGTGTCTCGCCTTGTCTTGTGCCCAACTGTCATCATTCGTCCTCATCCGTTGTTCACCAAACCCAGCCTTGGAACCACAACCTGAGCCTGAACCTTGTCATTTTGTTTTGTAAGTTTCATCGTTGTCAGGTCAAGTTAAGATAAGTGTGTGATAGCCTTTTTTCTTCCTGCGGGATCGCTTTCTGGTCATTATTTTTTGATAGTTTTTCATCCTTTGGGATAGTTTTTTTGTTTCAAGATACAATAGGGGCGACCAGTTATTTGTATGAAGTTCTGAGTGTTTTCTCCTCAGTGAGTGAAATTTGGGTTTGTTAAATTTTGTAGTTATACAACTTTGGTGAAGCACTTTTCTTTCTAGTTTTGTTTTCGATGAGTGATAGCATGAGCGTAGCAAGGTACCTTAGTTAGACATAGTGTATAGTTTGAATGTATTATTTTTGTTGTAATTTTCATAGTGCCTGTTCTCTGCAACTCTATGAATAAACCGTAACCCAAACTGACTGTTCTGCACTTGAGTAAAGCGTCGGTAAGCTTCGGCCAAGATGGACTCAGCAGAAAAGAAAGGTGTTGCAGCTGCTATTCAGCTATTCTGCTTTGAATTTTGAGATTAGCTGATTAGCCATGGGCTAAATAGACAGATCACCATAGAAACCATGATACAGACAAAGTGTAAAATTAAGTATCATTCTCACAGGATCCTGCCAGGTACAAAAATATACAGTAAAGTGACAAATACTAAAACCAGTCAGTAGAATGACTTAACTTTAATGTAATAATATCCATTATATATTGTTTTATTCTTTTTTCCAGATATCCACTGATTATGAAAACATGATTATAGCTATAGATATTAATTTAATCAAGTTTGTTTTATTCCAGAGACAACTCATGCTAGTGTAGCTTTTATACTTGCCCTAATGCTCAATTACCAGAGTTCAGGATAACAAGAGGTAACTAATAAATTTAAAAAAAGCAAAACACCACACCCTTTTTCAAAAACAATTTAATTAACATTAAATAATGTGCTATTGCTAGATCGGTTACAATCCATTAATAACAACCAGATTAAGGAAAATATCTTTTTTGTCTTTTTCTCTTTTTTTCTCTTAAGACTACAACTATCGTGGTTCTATTATTAATACCTTATTATGCTTTTATAAGAACAGACAAAAGAATTCATTAAAAATATTATTGAACTGATCTAGAAAGTATTGATACATTATTTTTAATATTAATACATTAGTTACGAATTACTAACAATTCAACAACCATTCCTTATTATGAAGTGGAATCAATACTTTACGTTTTATCTCTTTTTGACAGTTTGTGAAAAAACACTGATATGTCATATTAAAACATAAATGAGATCTAATAGTGTTATATCTCATATATTGTTCTTCTACTGTTGTAAAGTCCACCTCCCCATAGGTGTCTGTGCCTTCACTTTTGTGACAAAAAACTTGACATTTACTATAGATGTCCACTGTCAAATCGAATTAGATAACTAATTATAATAGTTGTTCCTCAACAGGAACAACAAAACCATATCAAAGAGAACTATGATGGTTCTCTAATTAAATGTGTGATTCACATCATGGTGCAGGTCTGAAACCTGTGAGTGCAGCTTATGTTTCAGGCTTTGGTCAGTGAAATGTCATCAGTATGGCTGTAGACAGATAACTGAAGCTCACACAGTGGCTCACCAAACATAACCTAGAATAAAGCAACCAGTCTGGACAAGAACGGAGTCCATAAATAGGTAATTCAAGGGACCGTTCATTATTCTGCTACAACAAAGCCTGCTCTGTGAGTCACTGCTGGAGAAAAACTGCTTGAGAAAGAACAAATCACCTGGAGTTGTCCACGATGTATTGCACTATTTTGTCCAGAACTTTCTCAAAGAGTGCTGTTCGGACCCAAATGTGTTTAATGGCCTGGGCAGAGAGTGGCTGAGGGGGGCGGCTGGTGGTGGAGGAGCCCTGCCTTCTCAAAGGTTCATGTCCCACACTCTGGCTTCTCCTGCAGGCCACAAAGAACAGTTCATTACTATCCAGAAAAATAACTGAAGTTCAGATATTCAGGAGCAAATCTGATAATGATCTAGTGTTGTTCCATGTGATTAAAAGGTCTGTTACATGGGCAGCATCAAAGATTGGGACAATTTTGATGTATAGAAATATCACAATATTTATTCCATATAAAATATTTTTGAACTTTTAAAAATTGCATAATTATTATTGTTATATATTATTATTAATAATATTATTATTATTTCTGTTTCATACAGTATGTCCTGCAGACCTGCTTCATTTTTAATATTCAGTATGTTTACATGACTCCTAAGAATATCTAATTATTGTATAATATATTAGATTGATAGAAATCAAACTTGCAAAGCTGGACTAACACATCCAGATAATGTGATTGAAATCAGACTGGAGCTGGATGAGCTGATCTGAGCATTCACTAGAGCTGCAACCACAAAGCTGAACAGTATGTAAAACAGAATAACTTGAAACAGAAGCCAATAACTTGGTCAGTAGCACAAACAGAAAGTATGCATTGCACATATTTACAAGATTGTCCATCATTCAAGTTTACCTCTTGGTTGCTAACTTGGAAGTTTACCATTCTTTTGTCTTTTGTTGTCATAAAATGCCATGGTAATGGCTCAAGCTAAAGAGTGTATATCACCACCTATCGTAGCTGAGGCCACATGCCTTCTTCAATCAATAAATTTACTACCTGTGCATGTAAACTGAGAGAAGGAGAGTAAATTATGGGCCGAGAAGAGTCACAACATATGCAAATGCCACAACACATGCAAACCTAGAAAACGCATGCAAACTCAGAAAACACATGCAAACTCAGAAAACAAAACAGAAATGTTTCCAGAGGACCATAATTGTAGACATTGTTGTGTGTTCGCCACTAATTATAGTCTCCTTAAAACCATTTATGTTTTGCTTTTCTGAGTTTTCATGTGTTCTGAGTTTACAGGTGTTGTGATGTTTGCATGTGTTGTGACCCTTCTCGGCCACCATATTGAAGGTTACATGACCATTTTTAAGGCAGATAAATGGGAAAAAAACTATAGCTTTCTATATATGTACAGTATATAATATCTTTCTGTCCTATTTGTTCCTATAACATCAACATGATGTAATGTTGGTGCTTTGTTTAAGGATTGGCAAAATCTTGTGAAGAGAGGGAAATATTTATGCACGTCTGCATTTATGATGACTGAAGCTCTTTGTCTTTGCCTTTCTGGTCAGTGTTTGGTAAATATTATTTCATTGGGTTAATAGCAGCTTCAAAATGACCTTTCATGTAATGTTTTATCAGACAAAGATTAATGTTTATAACATACACACAAAGCATTTAGAAAATGGCATTATTAAGTACAATATGACGATATATTGCTCCATAGCATCTGTTCATTAAAATATCTATCTGTATCTATTTGTAATAAAAAAAAAGGGTTTGACCAAATGTGAAAATATCCCTTTTTACATTATGCTTTTCTTTACTGCTCTCTGTCATCGGTCTTTCCCAATTTCATATGTCAAAAAATGTCAGCATGTAGCTAACTGAATTGATTACAAGCAGAATGCAATTGTGACATTTTCAATGAAGGAGCTACAAGGTTTCAACAGCTACAACAGCAGATACAGAGCCAGTACATTTAGTATTACATTAGTGTGTGAGTATTACACAGGATAATACTGGAGATATTAAAAAATAGTAATAACAATGTTTTTGAGGTTCTGTATGATTAAAAAAACTCCTTTCTAAGAGGCAAAAAATAATATGTCCTAAAAATAAAAAAAATCCAGCAAAAAATTGTCTTGCCAAAGAAGTCAACTAAGGAAGACAACAAATGTAATTTTCTTTTCTTTTGACCTTTTTCATTAAGCAGGACACCACTGACAAGATAACCGCCTCTGTCTAAAAATATATTAATAATAATGAAAATGGTGAAATTAAATTGCATACATATATATTTACACCCCCACTCATACAGAATATATATATATATATATATATATATATATATATATATATATATATATATATATATATATATATATATATATACATATATATATATATACACACACACACACACTAATACAGGGAGAACATTCAATTCAACAGTGACTTAAAAACATAATTGTAGTACAAAATCGAATACCTTCGGCTGGTTATTCCGTTATTGGCCTGGTGAAGACATTTTTTTTTTCAAATGTGATAAATGAGCTGATAACGTAATAAGTTATTACATTATTGGCAAAAATTTCTTACATTATCAGTTTCATCAGTATTACTCAGCTCACTCGACTTATTACTTATGTTGTTGGTCAATTATTACGTCATTGGCCTGTTACATTTTAAAAAGAGAAAATTTATTATGTTATTATTATGTTTATTTATTTTTGTGAAGGCAATATTATTATATAGAACCAATTGTCAAAGCTAGACACTGAGACCCCAGCTGAAATGGTGTACTCCAGTTTAATGTGTATGAGAAGTGTTTCCACAGCAGGTGGACTGTAGCTCTGCAGTCAGGAGGAAATGAATTAAGATGATAAGCTTGTCTCCTGTCTGTCAGAAAAAGAAGCACTGGAACAGAGAGAGGAAAACAGGGTGATGTGTTGGTAATTTATTAATATGGTCTCCTGACAAAGTCAGAGTGAGGTTTAAAGGAATACAACATACACACAAGGATTCATGGCTGGGTGTCCGCTTGCAGCCTTTGGCAAGAAGAAGCTAAAGTACATTCTCTTCACCAGACATGCCCCTGGCACTGCATCACTGTGTTCTCTTGGTAATAAGAAAATACAGACACACACACATGCATGCATGCATATACACACACACACGCACACAGAGGCACACACACAGAGCTGTAATTACTATTCACTTCACTGCTGCAACACTTTATTCCACTGTTGATGTCTGCTCATATCCTCTCTCTCTCCAGCTCATGCTCTGTACCCTATTCACCACCAGTGGCACAAACTGTGTTACCATGGCAACCAGGATAAATGAGAGATGAGCCCTGAGGTGAGATAAGGGGAGACGGGGAGGATGGGAACATAATGCCTATGTGTGCGTGTGTGTGCATGTGTGCCTGCATGTGCGTGTGTGTTACTTGTACTGGATCCATAAACAATAACAGGTTTAATGTTGTGTGCATTGTGTCTGGGGAGATAAAGGCCAATGAGATGTAACAAATAAATGAGAGACAGCAGTTGATGTGAAGGAAAGACAAACATGTTGAAACTCTGCTGACTACACCACATTAAAAAGGGATGTTACAATGATATTTCACAACATATTCTGCATGTGTTTTTTTTTTTTTTTTGCATAATTTGAGACATGTAGATGTGTACATGTACATGTGTCCAAAGATTTCTCCCCTCCATTTGGAAGTTTCTCACAGCAACCCTGGAGAGACATGTAGCCATGTGACTCTAATGGACAGCTCAGTCAGTAGCTAAGTGCCTACATATTATTATCATACTCTGTGTGCACATATACAGTATATATATTATATATATATATACGCAGAAATACATATGCAAACACATGTAGTTATATTATTGCTTATTATTTATCTATCCTGCAACATTTATTTGCATATTGAAATACTGCAGCATGTAAGAAAAGCAGTGGTGCATGTGACCACAAATTTGTGCAAACTAGGAAAATTAGCCCTCACCCTCCAGAGACCATCATTGTGTATATAAATTGATCCATTGGTTATCAAACCGATAGTTACACCGATAGTTACACAAAGCTTTTTCACAGTGTTCAACCTTGTCTTTATCAGCAAACAGGTCCAATCTCCTTCATAAGGCCACTGTGAATCCACGGAAAATTGATGCATGCATGGACACCACCAATGGACCAGTCCACACAGTCACAAACAATTTGAGCAATGAGGATGTCCACATAGAGCCTACGTTTATACTGATGGCAAAATGTATGCCACTTTTATGGACCATTGTTTGATGAATGCAAAAAGTGTAGTTTTGGCTTTACTTTAGCTCCTTATGCTGATCAGGACAGTGAGATGAGGCTAAAACCTAAAGGATGTAGGATGTTATTTGCATCCTTTATTACATCCAGTGTTCCTGTTATTGTGTCCATCCTGTATAAACCCCCTCTTGGTAATATAAATTAGTTGATGTTTTGGTGCATAATTAAAGCTACACTTTGAGTCTGAACCCTCCATCACAAAATGGGCAGTGATGTAGAATAATACATCCATCCATCCATTTATCCATCCATCTTCTTTAGTTAGGACTTCCCAGACTTCCCTCTCCCTAGCCATGTGGTTAGGGAGGGGAACCCCAAGGTGTTCCTAGGCCGGCTGAAAGACACAGTATCTCCAGTGTGTCCTGGGTCTTCCCCGGGGCCGCCTCACAGTGGGATGTGCCTAGAACACCTCACCAGGGAGGGTCCAGGAGGCTCCTGACTAGATGCTGGACCACCTCACCCAGCTCCTCTGGTTGCAGCAGTTCTACTCTGGCTCCTCCTGATGACAAAGCTTCTCACCCTATCTCTAAGGGAGACCAGCACCCTGTGAAGGAAACCTATTTCAGCCTCTTGTATTCATGATCTCTCATTGATTGATGGTAAATTTAGAGCTTTGCCTTTTGGCTTAGCTCCTTCTTTACCATGACGAACCGATCCATCCGTCAATCTCCCTCCATCCTTTCCTCACTCATGGACCCTGAGATACTTGAACACCTCCACCTGGGGCAGGATTCCATCCCGAATATGGATTTGGCACTCCACACTTTTCCAGTTGAGAACCATGGCCTCAGATTTGGAGGAGATGATCTTTATCACAGCCGCTTCACACACAGCTGTAAACAACTCCAGCAAGAGCTGAAGGTTACAGTCCTATGAAGCCAACAGGACCAGATCATCTGCAAAAAGCAGCGACCCTGAAGTCATTGAACCACAGCCCTTCAACACCCTGGCTGTTCCTAGAGATTCTGCCCATAAAGATTATGAACAGAATCTGTGACAAAGAGCATAGTTTTTGCCTCAGCAACCGCAGAAGATATGGTCTGCTTGGCATGTCAATACCCATCAGCTTCAGGAGTCTGAAACTTGGTCCACCATGGTCCCCGCATCTGGCTGCCACCTAACTCTCTGCATGTGACGCCTCACACAGGTTGTTGGCCAATGGGTACGGGCTCCCACATCACTCTTTCAGGCTATTCCCAGCTAGGCCCCAGGCCCCAGGTAAAGGTTCCAGATTGTAGCAAGTGTCTAAGGAATTGAACATTGGACCCTTCATTGGAGTCTTTCTGCTAATTTGAGCTGCATTGACTCAAACATGACCTCATGGCTATTTATGGATTAGGGTTGTATCCCCATCAGATCATATCTTGCCCATCTACACATTGATGGTGCCTATACTCTCAGTTAGTGCCATTAAGGCATTCCCTATCTTTTGAATTTTGGTCAAAATGTGATTGAAGGTAGCCATAGGTCTACTCTATCATGGCCTGTCATGTTTTTGAGCTAGTAGTATAATATTAGACCAAGATGTTTTGTGTAATTCAGCCATTGCTCCTTGTGAGATAATGAATTTAGCCAGATAAATCATTAAAAATTGTCTCAATGGAATATATGAGCAAATATATGGAATATATTAATAAAAATGTGTTCAATCCAAACAATTAAATTCAGATTATGGTGGCAGATGTGGTCCATGGTGGGAAAGCCCCAGTCAGGAAATGATGAACTGAGACTTCAAAGTATTTGTTAAGTTTAGTGCACACAGAGGTGTGCTCAGCTGCCTATCTGAGGCTGGAATTTGTGACCTTCCCCCAGGAAACCTTGTTTCACACCTTGCATGATGATGTCACCAAAATTATAAAGGCAGATCACTGGCCTCACGCTCCTCCCTCTCTCTTCCGGCCCTTCTGCTCATCAGCAGAGCACAGCTCTGTTCCTTTACTCCTCACAGCAGGAGAAGCTACAGGCCAGAAGCCTTTAGTAGTTTCTTGACTCTCAAGTGATAATTCAGCCACTTTCAGCGTCTCAAGGAACTGCAAGTGACCAAAGACTCAACGACGTCTGGTGAGCACCACTGATGCAACTCAGGCCTGGTTCTTCCAACCAACAAGGATCAACAAAGAGCAACACGGCCTGCACAATGAATCTACTCCACCACACCAGAGCTTCAACAACATCTTCAACCACTCAAGGAAGCAGAACCAAACCATGGACTGATAATATATATGAGGGCAGAACAGAACATTAACAAACATGGTTAAGCAAGACTGATGAACTTTTTTAACGTGTTTAAATTTTACTGGCAACAGTTCACTGTGTTTTAGGCTTGTGAGAAGGTTTAGTCTGATGTTAGGTGTCTCAACTCTGCATGATACTAACGACTCTTTAAACATGATGTCTTGGAACACACTTAAAGTGATGTTAACCCTGCGCACGCGCACACACACACACACACACACACTCATTAACATGTATATAGAATCATTTAGTTTAGATTGTTATTGTGTGTTTTTACGAATAAATGAATAAATGATTTTGAGTAATACATGCTGCCTCTTTAATGTTTTACAATGATGAATTATGCCTCTTCTTTAGAATTCTTAATCCTTCAACCTTTAATAACTATTAATAAGATGACCCTGGTTTACTTTATTAAGTTAATTGTTAATCAGACTTCCAAACTGATAGTTTAATACAATTAATGAGACTGAATTAAGAGAATTGGATATCCTTTTCTCTCAACTGAGAGGTGGTGCGCCGACTCTAGAACTTAATTATTAAGCTCTATTTCTAATGAATAAATAATTATTTAAAATAATTATTAATTCTCTTGATAGTAAATTTCATTTGAACAATTAGTGCAAGACACAACATTTATGATGCTCTGCGGCACAAAGTGAGTCTCTCTAGCTGCTGTACAGTATTCAGTTCAGTAACTTGGCATGAGGTGACCAGGGGAGGAGGAGGATGTGTGCATCATCAACCTGAGGTCAGACTGCTGCTGGAGCTGGTCCTGAACTTTGCGGCAAACATCGCTGGCAGTGTCATAGACTTTGCCGACCTTGGTGAAGAGGGCTGCGATCTTGTCGCTGCGGAGGAAGCCGGCGGCTCGTCTCTTCAGCATGTAACCCAGGCAAGCTTCAATGGCAGCTGGAGAGGAAGAAACAAGAGTGGAGTTTGTTTATTCTGACATATTTTTTGTTTCCTGCGGTATAAAGCAGCTGTTGTTTAACATTCAATAGCTCCAAATCCAACACAATCTGCTCAGTTTCGGTCACCATTGTGGAAGAAGAAGTTGAAGAAAGCTCACCATAGTGGCACAAAAATCCAAAACTAGTGTAATACATAAAAGGCAGGTTTTAGTGGTTAGAATGGACTAACAGATTAATAAAAGGTCATTGGTGCTCTACTTCAAAACTGAAGGTGTCGAGTATAAAATGTCTGATATATACACTGTTCCAAATTATTATGCAAATGATATTTTTCTCAGATTTTCCTAAATTGTCGATTCAATAACAGTCAGTGTAATTTTCATGTCATCAACCGTTAGTTTAATGAATTTGAATGTTATTAAACAAAACTTCCAAAGATAACAGTATTTTTCAAAAATAAAAAACCTAAAATGCACTGTTCCAAATTATTATGCACAACAGAGTTTTATAACATTTTATAGGTTGTTGTGAACTGAAAATGCTCATCTTTTGAATTTGCAGCATTAGGAGGTCATATTTACTAAAATCAAAAGCCATTTCAATCAAAAACATCTTAACAGGTCAAGTTACATTTTAACATAACACCCCTTATTTTATATCTGCTTCACTATTCTTGCATCCATTGACCTTGTGGGTTTTTTGAAGAGTTTCTGCTTGAATTTATTTGCAGGATGTCAGAATAGCCTCCCAGAGCTGCTGTCTGAATGTGAACTGCCTCCCACCCTCATAGATCTTTTGCTGGAGGATGCTCAAAATATTGTCAATAGGGTTGAGGTCAGGGGAGGATGGGGGCCACACCATGTTTCTCTCCTTTTATGCCCATAGCAGCCAAAGATGCAGAGGTATTCCTTGCAGCATGAGATGGTGCATTGACATGCATGAAGATGATTTTGGTATAGAAAGCACAGTTCTTCTTTTTGTACCATGGACTATACTTTAGTATACTTTACATACTTTACAGAAGTCATTTTCACACCTTCAGGGACCCTAAACAGGCTGACCAGGTCTCTCCCCATGATTCCTACCCAAAACGTGACTCTGCCACCTCCTGGCTGATGTTACAGCCTTGTTGGGACATGGTGGCCATCCAACAACCATCTACTATTCCATCCATCTGGACCACGGCACTTATCAGTGAACAAGACTGTTTGATAATTAGTCTTTATATATTTCTAGGCCCACTGCAGCCGTTTCTGTTTGTGAGCATTGTTTAGGGGTGGCTGAATAGAAGTTTTACGCATAACTGTGACCTTTGGACAATCCTAAACCTTGATGTTTGTGGGACTCCAGAGGCACCAGCAGCTTCAAATATCTGTTTGCTACTTTGTGGTGGTGTTTTAGCAGCTGCTCTCTTAATCTGATGTTTTAGTCTGGCAGAAACCTTCCTCATGCCCTTATCTACACAAACCTGTGTGCTCTGAATCACTCACAAATTCTTAACAGTACAAAAAAGAAATATCTAATATTTTCCTATGTTGTCCAAGACATTGAACTACTTCATGCTTTTCAGCAGCAGAGATCCCCTTTCTTTCCCATATTGCTTGGAAATGGTTGTCTGCTTAATAATGTTGAACACCCCTTCTTGAGTAGTTTTACGTTAATTGGGCTCACCTCAAAAACTAATTATCAGAGGTGTCTGAGATTGATTTCAATGGTCCAAGGAGCCCTGGTACACAATACCATCCATGAGTTTAATTGAAAAAGAAAAAAATGTCATCTTTATGACACTTAAATACAAATTGCATAATAATTTGGGATGCAGTGTAAAAGAGAGGAATCTCCAGTACAATGTCCTCTGCATTAGACCAGACTGTATACATGCTAAATCAGCATGTGGCACGCATGTAGCATGTGTGCACGTAGGAGAATTGACAGTGGCTGTGAAAAATGTGAAAGGCCATCTTGGATAATAAAAATACTACAATTCTTATTTTTAATGAATTATAACATTGTCTATCAGATCAAAAGTAAGCCAGAGAAATGCATTTATTCATATACATGTAATCAGTGTCTTTCCAGCTGAGACTCATCCATTCCCTTCTAGTTCTAATTGATCCATTAATACTTGGCCACAATGACTTTAGGGTTAATGGAAAATACCATACTGTCACACAATTATCCAAGCATAGCATTTGCCTTCTTTTAATTTTACAGTATGTTCTGACATGGTTTTAAAGATCAAAGCGGTTTAATAAGTTGTAATAATGTGCTTATTGTCAGACACAAATTAAATAGACTTTCTGCAAAAAGAACTGCAACCAAGCAAATGTGTCTCAGCAGCAAACACACTGAATGCCTTTATGAATCTTAGAGAAAAAAAATCCTATCTGCATTATGTAATTCATTTCAGCAGTGAGCTCATAAGGCTGTGTGCTCGTGTTCTGTCTCTGTGAGGTGAATCTAGTGGAAGTATACTGTGGAATATAATGACTAACAACAATAACGTCAGTCTCATTGATGCTAAATGAAAACCTTCTGTTTTATGGCTGTAATAAACTTGCTTTTATTGCTGCTCTTGGAATTCTAGAAGAACACCCGAGTCTTTTTTTTAAGTTTAACAATTATGTCCCTTTATCCCATTAGAGATGAATAGGTAGGATTAGGAGCTGAACAACAGGTTTACTGGGAGCATGTAATGTTATCAGAGGAAAACATTAATGTGAAAACACAAAACTGGATGTGAGCAGGTCTCCTGGCGGAGAAACCACACCCTGCTCCTCTCATTCTGCTACCAATTGGCCTGGAATTCATGGTTTGGGTGTTTGTTGGTCTCATTAATCATAAAATCAAATATTATGTTGGTAATTGTCTTCATAATAGGTTAAAAAAAAACATGCAGTTTTAAATGATTTCATTTTGACATGCCTAACCTGAGTACGTAAAGACCAGAAGAGCAGAGGGACAGCTCATCCAACACTGCCTCCATCATGAGATGATATCAAGGGTGGTCAAACCAGCAGATAAAATAATATTTTAAGTGAAATGGACAAATCAATGACTGTTGATTAAAGAAAACAAGCCATTATTTGCAAAATATAACCATATAACCATACTTTACTTTAAGCTATGTAAAGTTTAAGTTTCTGAGCTTTAGGTCACCTCTTTATCTGCAATATAAATCATTTAAATATATATTCTTGTATTTAATTGGGTTTCTCTTGCTATGACCAGTGGCCACAAAACTAAGTGAGAAAAAGTACTGTTTGTTCAGTAGCTGATAGATGAGTAACAACCTGTGTTGAGGGATGGTATAAAGACATGGCTTCATTTAAAGAGGTATCGGAGGATGGGATGTCCAATCTGCCTGTTGTTGCATGTCAATGGTGTGTGTATAGTGTGTGTAAACCTGTGAAGGTATCAGGGTCTACTAAACTTAGTGGGACTCTGAGTGAGTCTCTCAAGGTTTCTGCTCCTCATGTGTCTGTTTACAGATCTTCAGCAATAGCACTGATTCAGCTGTTCAGCACCTTGCTGAGTTGATGCAATGAAAGCTGAGAGATGCAGCTTCTGCTATAACTAAGACTGGCTTCCTCAGGCCTCATCACAGGATATATACAGCAGGAACTGTTAGAAGGTTCGGGCAGGGCTTAGTAAAATGTAATTATAACGGGGACAAGTCAGAATGGAAATAAAGGATGTACAAAGACACAGAGAGAAAGTGAGGTGTGATATGAGCGGGAAGTAGAAATGAGGCCCATGCAGAGAGTGGGTGGCAGTGATACGACAGGATAAAAGTGGATTTATCGAGTTCAGGGCATTCACTGGGATCAATAATGCTCATTCACCACAGACCAGTCAGAACCAAGATACAATCACATTGAGAGATGATAACATTCTCCTTTTCCACATTTCCCCTTAATCTTAAGACAATTTCTTTTTCAAAAACCTGCCTGCTCTACATATTTATGTGTTCATGACAGATGTCTCAGGTTGTCCTCAACAGTTAGTTAATAACTTTAGTCCCAGTGCATATGTATGTTGACAGCATTATTTCCTGGTATTTTCCTGGTGATTCACATCTTATCTTTACACTTATCTTTCCTTCACTCTCTCATGCAACACCTGCCCCCTGTCTGTCGAGTATCTTTACTTGTTTTCAACTTGATTTTCATTCATTACTGATTATGAAGGAACTATGATCAAAGACTGTGCAGTGTTAAGGTTCTACAGGCAAACATATTGATGACTTATTGGATCCTTGCTTTGTCTTTTCTGCAAATTACTCAGGAACACCACTGCAGACCCTGGTTATAGAGAATCCACAAAGACTGGAAACCTCACTAAGGTTGTTCCACTAACAAAATTTTAACTTGGATTCCATATTTGCCAATATAGCCTACCTTGCTACTGGTACTGAAACAATACCATGACAAATTGGATTGGAAGAAAAGATGACATAATGTGACCTTATCATTATTTCTATTAATTTACCTCCGCCAGGGAGGTAATGTGATCACCAGCATTTGTCCGTCTGTCTGTCTTAAGAAGAAAACTCTAAAAGTTCGGCCTGGATATTTGCCAGACTTTCAAAGAAGATTAAGGAATGGTACCAGAAACAGATGATTGAATTTGGATAATGATCCAGAATAAATCCTGGTTTCTGGATTGCTTTTGGGCGACACAGTGGCGCAGGGGTTAGCGCTGTTGCCTCACAGCAAGAAGGTCGCAGGTTCAAGACCTCCTTGGTCCTGGGTCCTTTCTGTGTGGAGTTTGCATGTTCTCCCCGTGTCTGCATGGGTTTTCACCGGGTACTCCGGCTTCCTCCCACAGGCCAAAAACATGCTCAGGTTAATTGGCAACTCTAAATTGCCCGTAGGTGTGAGTGAATGGTGCGTGTGCCCCACGATTGGCTGGCGACCATCTGGGGTGTATCCCTGCCTCTTGCCGTAACTTGCTGGGATAGGCTCCAGCAGACCCCTGTGACCCTAATGAGGAATAAGCAGGTATAGAAAATGACTGACTGGATTGCTTTTAATGTCTTTCTGTCTGCCTGTCTCTCGGCAGCTCTAGATGGACACAGCCACTTGAGGTGCTGTTGTTGCCTGTTCCACAGCAACAACAGCACCTCAAGTGTCCAGACACACACATTCCTGCTGTGGCTCAGTGAGGAAACCCAAAGCCTCACTATGACCAGAAAGAAGACAGCTTCCCCCCATGGGCTCTTGATTTTACTAAAACAACTGAGAAATTATTGTTTGGCACCCATAGCTAACATTACTTCAATAATCCAATTTTCATCAAGCCAATGAGACGCAGGAAGTCCTCACTGATGGAGATTCAATTTAAAGAGGCAGAAGTACAATATCTTGTGTCAAAAACATACAAACACATTTCATCACTATTCTTTGGGGGGTGTATTATATTGTATGTTATATAACAGTTAATTATTGCTGTCAGTTATTTCAAGATGATAATAAATTTGTACATATTTAATGATGTCAAAAACATTTTTCTCAGGTGAAAGATGATGGTCCATCCACCTCAGCTGCTATTTCTGCCTCCTCCCCCTCCACCAGCCCCCCAACTCCTTCACTAGAAAAAAGAAGCAAAAATCCAATCAACTGGATCATAAAAAGATATATTAATACATTGAAATTGCAATCACATTTTATCAACCATGTATGGTTGTTTTCTTTTAGTTGTTTGTTAAAGGTACTAGTACTAAAATCAACATGTTACAGTATCTTTCATAATGTCAGAGTATTGCAGTACTTACTTTTTCAGTACCATTATACCACACAACTCTACACCCCACACGATGACTGTTACACTAATAGACATCATTTGTTTAGTCTTGTCAATCTGCATTGAGCTGACTTAAAACAAATACAAGATAATGGACAATTGAAAGACTATAAAAAACCTTATGTCAACAGAATCCTCTGAGAAAACCTATCCTCATAAGTCTGTGTACAAAAATAATAATTGACATTCACAAGAGGTTGGCCTGCTAACTGGTTTGGAAAGGAAACAGAAAGAGAGGAAAGTACCTGAATTTGAAAATTAAACAAGGTGGACGGAAAGTTAGAAAGATGAAGGCATGATGACAGGAAACTCTACAGAGAGCTTCTTCAAAATGAGAATTTTAGCTCAGCTGTGAAACACAAGGAAATAACACAGAGCGAAGTCCATCAATCTCAGGAGTTTACATCATAGCCATGTTCATAGTGTGTTTGTGCATGTTCAAGGTGTTTACTAGAGTGTGTTTTGTTCTGTTTGTTAAATAATGTTAAAGTTTGTTAAACTTTCTTTTACCCATTACGACAGGTAAAAGAAAGACACTGCTACTACTGCTGGTGGACCACACGGCGGAAACCTTTCTTTTGGATTGAGGCTCCATAATATGCAATTCCAAGATTATGTTGGCAGATGCATCCCGTGACAGATTCGCTGCGTTATAAACACCGTTTGGACAGTTCGAAACAGTTTCGGTATCGGTCACGTGACTTTCTTAAAGTGATACGTGCACCGACACAGGGTTTCGCTTTATGAGCTCGACACATGCACCGACGCATCGGTGACCTGTAAAGGTTTCATTTTTATTAGTTCCATCATCAATCAAATTAATAATAGTAGGAGATGAACTGTGTGTGTGTGCATGCAAGTTTTTAGATTTTTATATTTCTTTTTGTAGTTTTTGCAGGAATCTGTGTAGGTGTAATTGAGTGGCAATTTGTGATGTTTCAAACAGGGGAAGCTCATATTTGCCGTACATCATAAACGTGTTATTTACAGACATCCCAAGTTCCAAAAAGTCATTTCAGGGAGATGTTTGTTGTTTATTGAGATTGAGCTGCTAAGACTGCTGACTGCTGAGACTGACTGACTGCTGAAACTATTCCACTAGGTGAAGAACAAGGTTGACCCTGTTGCCATGGATATATGTATATGTACAGTGGTGGTCAAAAGTTTACATACACTTGTAAAGAACACAATGTCATGGCTGTCTTGAGTTTCCAGTTATTTCTACAACTCAGATTTTTCTCTGATATAGTGATTGGAACAGATCCTTCTTTTATGACTTTATTATGGGTAAACTGAAATTGTGACCAAATCTGCTGGGTCAAAAATATACATACAGCAACATGAATGAGCAATTTTGGAGACTTAGAAAGTTGTGTCAATGAGCTTGACATGAGTATGTATATATATATATTCTCTGGACCCCTGCCCAATCTTTTCAGTGATGAGATGTACTCCCGCTTCTCATCCTTTAACCGCTGGTTAGCTAGGTGGAAAACAATATAGTTTTTATTGATAATTGGCGAGCATTTTGTGGAAAGCCCGGGCTCATCCGGAGAGATGGCATCCGTCGGAGTCGGGAAGGAGCCTCTGTCCTAAGTAGAAATATGGCCCCAAGACTTAGTTTACCAAAATGACCGGGGCCCGGGCACAGAGTCATAGTGTAAAACACTTCTCTGTAAGTCACTCGTCTCATCCTGAGCTGTCACATATCCCAGGTTCAGGAAAGCAGATAGAGACTGTGTCCATGCCCTGTGTAGCTAGCTTTAATAAACCTAGCATTAGAAGGCCTATAAGACAAAGGACAGACAATTTAATAATAATAATTTACTGTAAAAATGAACCCAAAGAAACCTCCAATAAACTATAAATATGTGGACTTCTAAACATTAGTTCAATAGCATCTAAATCTCTGCTGGTAAATGATTTGGTCGGTGATTATAAATTGGATATTTTAGCACTAACAGAAACTTGGCTCCAGCAGGATGAGTATGTGAGTCTCAATGAATCCACTCCACCTAGTCACATTAACTTTCCCCACGATTGGCTGGCGACCATCTGGGGTGTATCCCTGCCTCTTGCCGTAATGCGCTGGGATAGGCTCCAGCAGACCCCTGCGAACCTAATGAGGAATAAGGTAATAAGGTAATAAGTTATAGAAAATGACTGACTGACTGACAGCTAGAGGCTGGTCGAGGTGGAGGAGTTGCAGTCATCTCTCACTCTAGTTTAGGTGTTATCACAATTATCAGTCATTTGAAACTTTGCTTTTACCAATGACTGATTCTAGGCAGACAAGCTAGTCTATTTGTAGTTGTTTATCGCCCTCCTAGTCCCTATTCTGTATTTTTAGCAGAATTCTCTAACTTTCTGTCCAGTATAGTCATGCTGCCCTCACACTGCGTTCCTGTGCAGAGCTAGACAGCTAGCTAACAGTGAAGAGATTGTACGGTGGAAATTCCTTTTGTCCTTTTTATTTTGTCTTCTCATTTATTTAAACTCTCTTTGTCTTTCACCATTTACATCTCCATATCAATCTCCGTGACACTGTAAAAATGAAATAAAACAAGAAAATAACATACATGAATTTCTCATCAGAAATCTTCTACACGTAACACAAACAGATTCATATTAAAATCTATTTTTAGCCTTCACTCTGCTGAGCTGCAGCGTCCACAGCTACAGACCAGCTGGACAGCGCGTAGACTGGCCCAGCGGTGTGAAGGTGGGGGAGGAGCTGGCGGTGAAGCTGCTGAGGCTGAATCTGCTGATGAAGATGGAGAATGATGTCATGGAGCCAAAGAGGAAGAGGAGTTTCCCCGGCAACAGCAACGCCCCACCCCCTCTGGACCGCCTGTCAATCAGATCCATGGAAACCAAACCAGCAGCAAACAAGCAGAGTAAATCAGTGGAATCTCCACAACAACGAGTCAACCCGCCTCTGATCGACCGAATCGGAATGAGCCGCCTACCGCCCAGCAGTGGATAGGCCACGCCCCCTTTCCATCTGAGCCCGCCCCCTCTCCACAGCCCTGCCACCTCCCGCACAGGTACGAAGCTGCAGGAGTAAAACAGCGACGCGAACCTTTAAAAGTCGTTGAAATGCAGTGTTTTCTCCCATAGACATATATACGTAGATGCCTCATTCGGCGCTGAGCTGTACGTCATCGGTGCCGCCATATTGGATGTGGCAGGAGTCGGAGTAGAGCAGAGAGAGGAGAGAAGCGAAGATGCCTCATTCTTGTGCTGCGTGGAATTGCGCCAATCGTTGTACACCCCAAACGAAATCTGAGGGAATAACCTTTCACAGGTTAGACTTAGCAATTCCCTTTGATAATACTTTGTTCGTAGACTGCATTATTGGGCCATTTTAACAAAGTTTTGAGAGCATAATTTGCCGATGTTGTGGAAAATGCTCGCTAGCCTATTACCGCGCATTTAGCTATTCATTCATTATTTCCATTCATTTATTTGGATTTATTCTGCTCGTGGCTGTATATATTTCCATCAAAAATATATACAGTTAAGTATTTAACAGCTCAGTTTACACACCCATAGTAGGAGAGAAACAGGAGGAAGAAACGTTTCTGTTACCTGTTATTCAGAACATTAATAATGAATTAGAGCAGGCAAACTCGCCTTCAAACAATGAACGCCATTTTCATTTTATTATTTTGCCCCCAAAATTTATTAAGATTATTGTTAATTGCTGGGCTAACTTTTGTAATACTATTTAGATTTCCCAAAGATAATAACAGGAGGAAACAGTGGGAAGTAGCTCTCCGGAGGGATGGGTTCAAGATAAGCTCATCCTCCATGCTCTGCAGTGAGCACTTCAAGCCTGAGGACTTTGACAGAACAGGGCAGACTGTCAGGATTAGAGAGGGAGTGATCCCTTCTGTCTTCAGTTTCCCTGCTCACCTCCAAAGGGTATTTACATCACTATAGGCAGTAACGATTGAGTAAGTGTGAAGAGATATAATAAATTGTGGAAAAAATTGAAATATGTCCTTCACTTCAGCCTGTTGCTACCAGGACAACTGAGTCGGCAAAGAAGGCTCAAGAGAGTATCTCAGTGGATGGTCCCCAACTTGCTGAGGATGAACCACTGCCTGGACCCAGTGTTGTGAGTATCAGATAGATATGCCTCCAACAGTTGGGAATATCAGGATCCTGGTGGTGGTGGTGTTCAAACCTCTTGTAATCCCTGCCACCTCCCACTCTGTCATTCTTTTCAGACATACTTAGAAACACATATGCACACACATGAAACATGTCAGTGGGATTTCTTTAAAAAGGTACAGTGCACATTAGTGAATATTTACACGTAAATATGCCGGATTAGGTTAGTTTCCATCTGTAGTCCCAGGTTGATGTAACAGTTAAATTGTAAATAATAGAGTAAAAAAAGACAAGACTATGACTGTAGATACAACAGTACTACATATTTCCTTTGCTTCTACTAGGACCACTCCTATACTCTGCCGTCATCACCTGATGATCTGAGAGCCAGACTGAGCGATGCTTTGGCTCGGGTGGAAAGTCTGGAAAAAGAGAGGAGGAATGCAAAGGACAGAGAAAGGAGGGCAAAAAACACAGTGAGCTGTCTTCTGAAGGATCTCAGGGAAAGGAACCTCATAAATGAAGAGCTTCAAGACAGGCTGGATTCATACTCAGGTAAAATAAAATACATATTTTTAGCAAACCTAAACTTAGTTGAATTATTTTTTTACTGTCTTTGTTTGTTCTTTAAGGCTTAATTGTACTCTTTATTTGTTAACCTGCTCCATATTGCATTTACTTGATTACTGTACTGGCTTATCCTAATTGAATTTCAGATCTTCCAGTACATCTCCTGTCAAAAAAGAGCCATGAGTTCACCAAAGACCAGAGGGACTTTGCCATCACTCTCCACTTACATGGTCCAAAAGCCTACAGTTATCTGAGAGAGACTCAAGATTAATCTCCCACATCCACATACATTGCAAAGGTAATATCCATGTTATTTGAAGTCACATTTTCTATATGAGTTGTGCATATTTTATCCCTTTATTACTGAATAGAGTGATGGCTTATGACTGTTGCGTGCGGCCAGGATTCTCTCTCATTGGCTGTGCCTAACCTCTTCTCTTCTCACTTAGGCTGACACACCTGCTGTAGATGACATCACTATTTGCTCCACCTCCTCTATAAAAGCCAGCATGTGCAGTGTCATGGGGGACAGACACCGAACCAGCAGCAGTGCTAACCATGCTCTTTGTTAGCCTTTTGTTTCATTTGTTTGTTACTTTATTTTGACCTGGAGATGGCCAGCAGTTCCAGTTTTCGTGTTTAGTTTATGGTTTTGGGGTGTTCTTTTAGGGGAGGGGAGGACCAGCTTCGACGTCCCTATAGGGGGTGGCCTGGGCCTCCCCTCATTTTCTTGCTTTTGGCTGGTCTCTCCAGATCCTCTTGGTTTTTGTTGAGTCTCTGGGTTGGTAAGAAAAGATATAATTTAACACTTTATTGTTTTTGAATATTGACATTATAATTTAACATTCTATTTTTCATTTCACCTTTACCTATTGTGGGGAAGGAAAAAATAATAAAATTAACACTTGTACTCTGATGTCCCTCCTTTATGTTGTGGTTTCCTGTTTTGAGCCATTATTCCTTTTTTTTTTCATACAATGTTTGGAGACCGCAACATGATGGGGGCTCATCAAAACTATAGATTTATCCTTTTTCTATAATTTTGAAATTAATTCATTTGTTGGTGTGCACATGTAAAAATAAGTAAGGTTTGGATTTATTTTGTCCACCTTAATTAAATGACTTAAGGTAATATTTTTGTATTGCCAGTATTTTCAGTAATTGGTAATCAGTTTGGAGTTAAATTGCATCGTTAGGCCTTAAGTTTGTGCACACCTTTAATTGGGACATCATTTTGAGTACTAGTTTGGTCAATAGATTTTTTTTTTTTGCTGGTCTGTCTCATTAATTTGACTCTTTTTCCTTATATTGTATCTTTTTGCGAGCATTTTTTTCTCTGTGGTGGTCTTGATGACCTTTCAATTGCTTTGCAATTGTTTTTTGTGCTCGGTTTTTTGTCGCTTTGCGGTAAAATAAAAACAATTTTTAGTACAAGGGATAAGAGCCAGAAAATAAAATGGAATTTAAGTTGGAAGATTTTGTTAAGCAGCCTTCCCTTGAAGTTTTCCATAAATGTACAAAAGACATAATTAATTGATATTGCTGATCATTATAATATCAAAATCTTAAGTACTAAATCAAAGAAAACAATAAAATCTGAGTTATGGGCAGCATTGTTTGATAATGGTGTTCTTCCTGACCCTGGTACAGCTGCTTCACCAGTAAAATCAGTGGACTCTGAAGCTAGGAAGCTAGAGTTGGAGCTAGAGCTACGCCGTATAGAGTTGCAAGACCGGGATAATGAGAGGGCAGCCAGACTTAAAGAGCAAGAGCTCAATGTTCAAATTAAGAGGATGGAATTTGAAGAACAGACTAAACGTGAAATACGTTTGAAAGAATTGGAGCTTAGCCACAGTGCGTCTCTTGTAAGTGGTGCCCAAACTGACGTTTGATGTTAATAAATGCATTCGTATGGTTCCTCAATTTAATACCAAAGACGTGGACAAATATTTCACGCTTTTTGAACGTATGGCTAATACTTTGAAATGGCCCAGAAAGATTTGGCCATTATTATTGCAATGTGTTCTAACTGGGAAAGCCCAGGAGGCATATGCCTCGTTATCATCTGATGACTCTCTTAATTATGATAAAGTTAAAGCTGCAGTACTCAGGGCTTTTGAGTTGGTGCCTGAGACCTACAGGCAGAAGTTCCGCAGATTCAAAAAATCAGATAATCAAACATTTGCGGAGTTTGGTCGGGAAAAGGAAGCTCTATTTGACCGCTGGTGTCAGTCATCATTTTGATCAGCTGCGTGAGCTCATTCTTCTCGAGGAGTTTAAGAACTGTCTGTCAGAGAGAATTGCAACTTATGTCAATGAGCAGAAGGTTACAACTCTTTCAGCTGCAACTATCCTTGCGGATGAGTATGTGCTCACCCACAGGAATAGTTATGGCGGGACTGTATTTTCAGAGCGTAGTTCTAATCCTCCATGGCGTAAACCCAACCTTGACAAATTTGGCATTTCTCACACAGACTCCGTAAAATCTTTTTCTAAACAGGAAGGTGAGGAGAAGCTGGACAAGTCAGAGGGTGGGGAAAGAGTGAAAGAAAAGCCTACTTGTAACTATTGCAAAAAAGTTGGTCACACTATAAAAACATGTTATGCTCTCAAGAACAGATCTCAACAACCTAAAACTATTGCTTTAATTAAACATCAGTCTTCCTTATTGCCTTCTGCTGCTGTTGAATCAGTGCATGCTGCTGACTCTGAATTTCGGCCATTTCTTATGAAAGGCTTTGTTTCTCTGACAGAGGGGGACCCTATGGTACCTGTTAATATCATCAGAGATACTGCATCCAATCAGTCTGTAATTCTAGAGCATATTTTGCCATTTTCAGAAAGATCTGCTGTTAAGGCAAGGCAAGGCAAGGCATGTTTATTTGTATAGCACATTTCAACAACAAGGTAATTCAAAGTGCTTTACATAAAACATTAAAAGCATCAAGATACAATTTAACAGTTGATTAAAATAAAAAAAATAGATATAATATAAAATGAAAATAAGAAATAAAAATTAAGAATTAAAATGTATAACTTTGAAATTAAAACAAAGAACAAGTTACAGTACAGTGCAGAGTAATTAAGAATGATATTAGCAGTAGGCAGCATTGAACAGAAAAGTCTTCAGCTGTGATTTAAAAGCAGTGAGAGTTGCGGCAGACCTGCAGGTCTCTGGGAGTTTGTTCCAGATCTGTGGGGCATAGAAACTGAACGCTGCTTCTCCATGTTTAGTTCTGACTCTAGGAACAGAGAGCAGACCTGATCCAGATGATCTAAGAGGTCTGGATGGTTCATAAGGGATCAGCAGATCTGCAATATACCTAGGCCCTAGACCATTCAGGGCTTTATAAACCAGTAAGAGTATTTTAAAGTGAATTCTTTGGCAGACAGGAAGCCAGTGCAAGGACCTTAGAACTGGAGTGATATGGTCTACTTTTTTAGTCCTAGTCAGGACTCGAGCGGCAGCATTTTGAATCAGCTGCAGCTGTCTGATTGACTTTTTAGAGAAGCCTGTAAAGACCCCGTTGCAGTAGTCTAGTCTACTGAAGATAAAAGCATGGACAAGCTTTTCCAAATCTTGCTGAGACATAAGACCTTTAATCCTTGATATATTCTTCAGGTGGTAGTAGGCTGACTTTGTAACGTTTTTATGTGACTATTGAAATTCAAGTCTGAGTCCATAACTACACCCAGATTTCTAGCTTGGTTTGTAGGCTTTAACATTGCTGATTGAAGATGAGCGCTGACTTTCAATCGTTCTGCCTTGGCTCCAAAAACAATTACCTCAGTTTTATCTTTGTTTAATTGGAGAAAGTTCTGGCACATCCAATCATTAATTTGTTCAATGCATTTACTCAGTGTTTGTATTGGATTATGATCTCCTGGTGATATACTGATGTAAATTTGTGTGTCATCTGCATAATTATGGTAACTTATTTTATTTTCTTTCATAATCTTAACGAGTGGGAGCATGTAAATGTTGAATAGTAGAGGCCCCAGAATTGAACCTTGGGGGACCCCACAGCTTATGTCTATATGTTCAGATGTGTAGTTGCCTATAGACACAAAGTAGTCTCTGTCCTTTAAGTAGGATTCAACCCATTTTAGTGCTGTGCCAGTAAGTCCCACCCAGTTCTCCAGTCGGTGTAATAATATGTTGTGGTCAACCGTGTCAAATGCGGCACTGAGATCCAGTAATACTAAGACTGAAATTTTGCCATTGTCTGTGTTTATGCGGATGTCATTACAGACCTTAACTAGAGCAGTCTCAGTGCTGTGGTGGGGTCGGAAACCTGACTGGAAGTCATCAAAACAGTTGTTCAGTGTCATATAGTTAGTCAGCTGTCTAAAAACTGCTTTTTCAATTATTTTACTTAAGAACGGAAGGTTTGATATGGGCCTGTAGTTATTCATTACTGTATTGTCCAGATTATTCTTTTTTAGCAGTGGCTTGATGACTGCAGTTTTTAGGGCCTGTGGGAACACACCTGACACAAGTGACGTGTTTACAATGTGCAGGAGATCTGAGGTCATACAGGTAGAAACTTTTTTAAAAAAGCTTGTTGGCAGAATATCCAGACAGCAAGAGGAGGATTTCAGATGTTGTATAATGTCCTCCAGATTTTTATGGTTGATTGGATTAAATTTTGTCATGCCATCACAATTGATTTTGAGTTCACACTGGGACGACACATATCCTGTACCTGGCATGGAGGAGGTGACTGCTTGTCTAATTTTGAAAATTTTTTCAGTGAAGAAGGAGGCAAACTCATTGCAGGCTCTGGTGGATACAAGTTCAGGGGCTACTGACACAGGGGGGTTTGTTAGCCTATCGACAGTAGCAAACAGAGTACGTGAATTATTTTTGTTTTTGGAGATAATGTCAGAGAAAAAGGACTGCCTTGCTTTTCTCAATTCAAGATTATAAAGCCTAAGTTTCTCTTTATAGATGTCATAATGCACCTGAAGATTAGTTTTTCGCCACCTGCGTTCAGCTTTCCGGCATTCTCTTTTACCGATTCTGACCAGCATTTCATTTCTCCATGGAGATCTCTTTTTGCCAGAGATAATCTTCACTTTCACCGGTGCAAAGGCATCAATAAGATTTGTAACTTTCCTGTTGAAGTTTTCTAAAAGTTCATTCACTGTAGTGTAGGGGGTGGCAGGTGTCGGAGAGAAAGCCTGGATAAACATTTCTCTAGTGTTATCAGTGATGTACCGTTTTGATATTACCTCTGTTTGAACACTTCTATGTGTGGAGAAAGTGCTCTTAAAGAACACACAGGAATGGTCAGACAAACCAACATCAGTCACCTCAACCTTAGAAATGTTTAAACCTTTAGAGATAATTAAATCCAAAGTGTGACCTTTGATATGTGTTGGTTCCGTTACATGTTGAATTAATCCATAATTTTCAAGGACACAACACAGTTCTTTAGCACTGCTGTCCTGAGCGTTATCCACATGAATGTTGAAATCACCAACAATAATGACATAGTCAAAGTCAATGCAGGTTACAGACAGCAGTTCAGAAAAGTCATCAAAAAAGTTTGCACAATATATTGGTGGCCTATAAATATTCAGAAAAACTGCCCGGGGCGAGGAATTTAACTGAAGGGCGACATATTCAAATGAATTAAAATGTCCATATAACATCTGTTTGCATTTGAGGGAGACATTAAACAATATGGCAACTCCACCCCCTCTCTTTCCCACCCGAGTTTCACTTATAAAACTGAAGTTTGGAGGGGTTGACTCAATGAGCATGGTTGCACTGTTATCTGGGTTCAACCATGTTTCAGTTAAAAACATAAAATCAAGGTTGTGTTGAATAATAAAATCATTAATTAAGAAGGTTTTCCCCACTAAGGACCTAACATTTAGTAAGGCCAGACTCAGTGTTTCACCGTTTTCCTCAGCTGGTTGTGGAAGACAAGGAAACACTGGAATGTTTCGAGGTTGATATGCTATCATTAATAAGTTGTCCGCTTTAATTGAACCCCCTTTTTTTCTCATAACCGATCTTCTGTTACCTGTCATCACAGGGATTGAGAAAGCTACCTGAACTCCATAGGGCCCTGACTTTTCCTGGAGAACATTATTGATATTAGTATTGTAGCCTGGACCCGGCACATATCAGTCAGACTCACAGATGACATGTTTCAGAGGAGGTGGGGGGGCTCTGTGACTTTTTGATGATGGTTCTTTCCAGCGTGGTGGAGTGGGGGGGGCTGGACGATAAGGGGGGTTAAGGGAAGAAGGTATGGGTGTTTGGCGTGGTGTAAGTTGGATTCCAATAGTGACAAGTTCATTCATCCTGTCCGTGAAATCTGGGAGTGAGGAATCTAGAGATGATGAATCCAGAGAGACTGAGGGGCTGGGCGGGGTCAGGGGGGGTTGCTGGCCTGTTGGGCCTGGGATATACTCCTCTTGTTGGGGTGAAGATGATGACGTTGCCTCTTTCTGAGTCAGCTGTCTTACAACAGCTGACTCTGGCGATACCAACTCTTCTCCAGAGCGTTGTCTTATCAGTTGTTTTGTCCGTTGTTTTGGAACATCTTGCCTCTTGTCCTTGGCAAGGACTGCTTGTGCCTGACGCACAAAATAGAGCATGTTGGAGCCTAATAGCTGTACTCCTGATTTGTTGAGGCAAAATCCATTTGTCTTGAAGAAATGTCTGCGTTCCCAGAAAATGTTGAAATTGTCAATAAAATTCACAGATTGAGTGGCACACGCATCTTTGAGCCATCGGTTGAGCATCATCAGCCTGCTGAATCTCTCATCTCCTCCTCGAACTGTTGGTAGCGGCCCACTGATGAACACCCTAGGATTCAGGGATTTAATTTTGTTCAGCAAATCAATAAAGTCCCGTTTCAATAACTCTGATTTTTGCTTGACAACATCAAGGGCTCCTGTGTGTATGACCAGAGATTTGACTGTTGGATGCTCAGCAGCGATCCCCAGAATTTTCTCTGAGATATCCGACACCATGTCATTGGTAAAACAGAGAACTTTGGTGTTTTTCTTGCTGCAAAAGCGTTTTATCTCCTTCACGGCTGCATCGCCCACTATCAGCGTTTGAGGCCCAGTAGTTAGCTCTTCCTGCAGCCTTTTATTATATTTTATTTTTTTTGATTTAGACTCATACCTTTCTCTTATGCTGGGATAGGAGCTTTCTTTTGGGGAGTCAGGGTCTTGTAAAAGTGGAGCAAATCTGTTCTCTAGTAGAATCCCTGTGGTTTGGGACGATTTGCTCTTACTTTTTGTTGTAGCCACAGTCCAGGGCTGTTTTCTCCTCGGTACTGGTGTTGAAGAAACACTCCTGTGCAACGGCAATGCAGGCCACTCAGCTTCATCAAGAGTCTCTGGGTGCAGGATTCTGCCTGTTAGCCGGCTTTCCATGCGGGGAAGCGATTTATCTTTAGACGTTTTATGCTTTGGCTTTGCACCAAGAGAGTTCCAGGAAGGACTGCTGGTTAACTCCTGATTCTTGGTGGTGCTAAGTAGCTGACTGTTAGCCTGCTCCTTTCCACTGATTTGGGTCATCGGAAGAGTGGTTTCATTCCCATATTGACCATTTACCTCCCAGTTTACTTCAAGCCGCTGAACTTTCATCTCCAGTACTGTTATCATCTGAAGAAGTTTGTAGTAGTTGTCCTCGGAGAAAGGAGGCATCTTGCTGCTAATTAGCTTTGGTTAGCGGCACTTCTCAGTCCCAGTCGCTATAGTGCAGGCTTATGCTGCTGATAGGCCACACTGAATGATAAGGTCGTAAAAATGTCCAAAAGTAACAGTAGCCAACTGTATTAGAAAAAACAGTAGTCCTGATGATTAGTAGGTATCCAGAAGCATTTCTTGTTATCTCCCACAGAGAAAAGCACAAATATAAGCGGAAAAATGCAGCAGAGGCAAGAGCAAAGCAGAAAAGCGTCTGCACTGTAAGGAAGCAGGAAGCATAAAATAATTCAAATGTGCTTGTGAAGGGGTTTGAGATGAAATATGTGGGCCTACCACTTCACAACATTTTTCTTGATTCTGACTTGGTCAAAGGTTGTGTTAAAGTGGCGGTCTGTTCTCAACTCCCAATTGAAGGGGTGACTCTTCTTTTGGGCAATGATTTGGCTGGTGGTAAAATGCTCATTAATCCAGAGGTAATCTCTGTTCCTCTGTCGGGAAATTCTGATGATTTGGTGTTAAAATTTCCCAAAGTGTTTTGTGTTATGACACGGGCAATGGCTGACTGTCAGAAACCGGAGGCTGAGGTGGGGCTGGCTGACAGCTTCCTGGGGGACTGTTCAGCTCATCCACCTGCCTCTCCTGAGGTTTCTATCCATTCTGTTGTGGTGCCTCAAATTAAGTCAAATGTATGTATGTCACGTGAGCAACTGGTTGCTGATCAAAAACAGGGTGCAACACTGGCTCCTCTCTTTGAAAGAGTTGTTTCAGGAGATGAGCTGGATGGTTTGTCAACAGGGTTTTTTTTTGAGAGATGATGTGCTTACACGCAAGTGGACTCCTCCACAGATTTCAGGCTATGATGGTTGGGGAGTGGTGGAACAGATTGTCATTCCTCAAACATAACAGACTTTTGATCGTGTTTTGCGGTATTTTTTTCTGGCCAGGCCTGAAAAGTGATGTCCGCCACCATTGCAAAACATGCCATGTGTGTCAGGTTGCAAAAACTCAGCCCATCTCTCCTTATCCACTTTATCCAATCCCTGTTATTGGTGAACCATTTGAGCGGGTTCAGATTGATTGTGTTGGGCCTTTGCCTCGCACTAAGAGTGGTAACAAATTTCTGTTGACTATTATGTGCACAGCGACTCGGTTTCCTGAGGCTATCCCGTTGCGTTCCATTACAGCCCCAGCTGTGGTGAAGGCTTTGGTCAAGTTCTTTTCTGTTTTCGGTTTACCAAAGGTAATACAATCTGACCGGGGTTCCAACTTCATGTCACGCATCTTTACTCAAGTCATGAAACAACTTGACATTTCTCATGTTTGCTCAAGTGCTTATCACCCAGAAAGTCAGGGAGCCATAGAACGTTTCCATAGGACTTTAAAGTCTATGCTACGCATTTACTGTTTTGAATTTGAAAAAGACTGGGATGAGGGTGTCCACCACCTCCTCTTTGCTGCTCGAGAGGTGGTACAAGAATCGCTTGGTTTTAGCCCAGCAAATTTGGTGTTTGCTCACACAGTCAGGGGGCCCCTACGGCTTTTGCAGGAGAAGTGGTTGAGTGACAGTAAGCCTCAGAACCTTCTTGACTATGTGTCCAACTTCCGTCTCAAACTTCATTGTGCTTGTGAATTGGCAAAAGAAAATATGGCCATTGCACAGGGAAAAATGAAAAGATTGTTTGATCGGAGTGCGAAAAGCAGGAGTTTTAATCCTGGTGATAAGGTCCTGGTTTTGTTGCCCATTCCTGGCTCTGCTTTGCAGGCACGTTATAGTGGCCCTTACCTGGTCAAGAAAAAAGTTGGTGATCGTGATTATATTGTTGATACCCATGAATGTCGGCGACGGGGTAGGTTGTGTCATATTAATATGTTGAAGCCTTATTTTGACAGAGATTCTCAGCTTGGGTCCCAGACGTCAGATGATGCAGAGATCAGCAAGTCATCTGAGCTGCCTGAAATTGGTGAACTAGACAAGGTAACTATGGCACTGTCTAGCGACACCACTGTCCCTCCTCGTGAATCTCAAGATGACCAGGAGGATATTGCAAGCTTCTCCACTGATGTCACTGATGGGCGGCTTAGGAACTCAGAAATGCTTGCTACTCTGCATGATGGTCTTCCAAATTTGGTTCAGTCTCAACGTGAGGATGTGATCAATTTAATTTCTTCTAATAAAACTCTCTTTTCAGATGTGCCGACCCGTACACATGTCTTGCAGCATGATATTGATGTTGGCGATTCCCCACCAATTAAACAGCATGCATATCGCGTTAATCCTGAAAAAAGGCTTCGTCTGCAAAAGCAGGTGAACTACATGAGGGAGAATGGCATTGCTATACCTAGCATAAGTGCTTGGAGTTCACCCTGTCTTTTGGCTGCAAAGTCTGATGGCTCGGATCGGTTTTGCACAGACTATCGGAAGGTAAATGGGGTCACAAAACCTGACTGTTATCCTTTGCCTAGGATAGATGATTGTGTTGACAAGGTGGGCAGTTCCAAATATGTCACAAAACTCGACCTTCTAAAAGGATATTGGCAGGTGCCACCTAGGGCTCAAGCTATATCTGCCTTTGTGACTCCTGACGCTTTTCTAGAGTATACCGTAATGCCATTTGGTGTTAGGAATGCTCCAGCAACGTTCCAGTGTCTAGTAAATACCGTCCTGTCAGGTTTATCAGGCTGTGAGGCTTATTTGGATGACATTGTTGTTTATTCCAGTACATGGGATGAACATATCGCACAACTCCATAAAGTGTTTGGCAGATTGAGTGAGGCCAATCTCACTTTAAATTTGGCTAAATGTGAATTTGGACAGGCTACAATTGTGTACCTCGGCAAAATTGTGGGTCAGGGTCAGGATAAACCTGTTCATTCAAAGGTGGAAGCAATCCTCTATTTTCCTCCGCCGGTCACTCGCTGTGGTCTCATGCGGTTTTTGGGAATGGCAGGGTATTATAGGAGTTTTTGCAGGAATTTTTCTGCCGTCGCAGCCCCATTAACTGATTTGTTGAGCCCAAAAGTATGCTACAAATGGTCTCCGAGCTGTCAACATTCTTTTGATAGTGTCAAAGCATTGTTAACCAACGCTCCAGTTCTTGCTGCACCAGCGTTTGATCGGCCCTTTAAACTCACTGTGGATGCAAGTGATATGGGAGCGGGTGCAGTACTACTACAAGATGGGGAGGATGGCATTAAGCACCCGGTCTCTTATTACTCAAAAAAATTCAATCGGCATCAACGTATGTATTCCACAGTGGAAAAAGAAGCACTCGCGCTCATTTTGGCCCTGAAGCATTTTGAGGTTTATGTGGGCTCCTCTGTCAAGCATACTGTTGTGTATACTGATCACAATCCTCTTGTTTTTCTGAACCAGATACGGAACACCAATCGGCGGTTGATGAGGTGGTCTCTTTTCCTGCAGTGCTTTAATGTAGAGGTCAGGCACGTCCATGGCAAGGATAATGTTTTGGCCGATACATTGTCACGCTCTTTTTCTGATGAGTGAATGACCTCACGCTGCACTCCCGGTATTCACCATCATAGGGTGGGGGTGTTGCGTGCGGCCAGGATTCTCTCTCATGGGCTGTGCCTAACCTCTTCTCTTCTCACTTAGGCTGACACACCTGCTGTAGATGACATCACTATTTGCTCCACCTCCTCTATAAAAGCCAGCATGTGCAGTGTCATGGGGGACAGACACCGAACCAGCAGCAGTGCTAACCATGCTCTTTGTTAGCCTTTTGTTTCATTTGTTTGTTACTTTATTTTGACCTGGAGATAGCCAGCAGTTCCAGTTTTCATGTTTAGTTTATGGTTTTGGGGTGTTCTTTTAGGGGAGGGGAGGACCAGCTTCCACGTCCCTATAGGGGGTGGCCTGGGCCTCCCCTCATTTTCTTGCTTTTGGCTGGTCTCTCCAGATCCTCTTGGTTTTTGTTGAGTCTCTGGGTTGGTAAGAAAAGATATAATTTAACACTTTATTGTTTTTGAATACTGACATTATAATTTAACATTCTATTATTCATTTCACCTTTACCTATTGTGGGGAAGGAAAAAATAATAAAATCATTAACACTTGTACTCTGATGTCCCTCCTTTATGTTGTGGTTTCCTGTTTTGAGCCATTATTCCTTTTTTTTTTTCATACAATGTTTGGAGACTGCAACAATGACCAATATTGATTCCAGTGATTAGTGATTAGTCTTAGTGATTAATATTCTGGTCAGGTCATCCATATTAAATAACTACTCTTTCTTCTTGCCAAGGTGGATGAGTTCTGTGGATGTGAAGCCTGGCCTCAACATGGCAATGTTGGACATGTTGAAAAAAAAAAAAGAGGAAGATCCAGCACGATATGAATGCGTGTGCCTCATGTTGGATGCAATGGCGATTAAGAAGCATATCCAATATAATCCTCACACCCAAAAAATGTCTGGATATGTTGATATGGGCGATGGTTTAAATGAGACTGACATTGCCACAGAGGCTCTTGTTTTTATGGTGGTTGGACTCCAAGGTCATTGGAAGGCTCCAGTGGCGTACTTCCTGACTGACTCCCTGTCTCCAGACACACAGGAGGTGCTACTTGTGCATGCGTTGGAGGAACTGCATGAGCGCAGCATTAGAGTAGTCTGTGTCACAATGGATGGGCATGCCTCCAATGTAAGCATGTGCAACAAACTTGGATGCCAACTAAAGGGAAACCCTGTTGAGCCCCTGAAAACTTTTTTTCAACATCCAGTGACTGGTGAAAGAGTCTTTGTAATGATGGATGCCTGTCACATACTAAAGTTAGCACGGAATATGCTACAAGCATATCCGATTACAGGCATGACCGGTGAGATCAACTGGAACTACGTTTGTCATCTGAATGATGTGCAGACAAAAGATGGGTTGCACATGGCCTGCGATGTGGAGTATCTCCAAGTGCGTCAGGAAATGTGGCGGTACAGGATGAGATGGTCTCCCTGTCTGCTTTGGAAATGTCATCCTCCCCAGCAGCAGAAGCGACTGAAGAGATTCCATCACCGTTTGCCAACATTCCTGCCATTGTGTCTGACCACAGCTACCTGCTAACCCGCTTTGGTGGCCTTGTTGACAATGCCCTGATCTATATTTCAGGATTTGTGGTTCGACAAATTTTACAAATATTGAAAAAACTGCTTTGCGACATGTGCCGTGGTAGCCTGGTGACTGATGCTGTCCCTGCATCATTTGATTCAGGTTACCATTTGCTTGAGCTAAAAAACAAGGGGGGGCTGATGATTCCATCAGAGGGCACAGTGAGGGTGGTCAGATCAGCTGAGCGATTTATTCGCCAGTCACTGTCTGGGCAAGCTGTAAAGGTGCCATTTATCACTCAGTTTGTACGGGCAGACATTGGTTTTGAGGATGTGTTTGGTCTGGGTGGTCACATTCAGGAAACACAGTCTGGAATCGACAACCATCACTTTTTGCTCATGTCATTGGTTGTTTCTGTGTTCCACAAGTTAAGGCTGCACCATATTGCCAAACTGCACACATTACAGTTGCAGAGTGGCAACACAAGAAAAAAATGTGCAAAACCATTCTTTTTAAAGGTTTTTAGTGCCATTTCTGCACAAAAATGTTTATAGTGTACATAGTGTGCGTGTGTGTGTATGTGTGCGCGCGCGTGTGTGTGAATTATTTTTATTATTATTATCAGAATTATTCTTTGTTCTTTGAGGCTTGATTGTTAACCTGTTTCATATTAAATTACATTTACTTGATTAACCCTGCTGCAATTCTTATGGAAAATTTTGCCATCTTGAACATTCTCTTGTGGATAACCCTGGCTGTGTTGATATGAACATGAAATATGCCATGAAATTAAACTTTTAAAATTAAACACATTTTTTAATTAACTTTTAGTTTTTAGGGTCTTCAGCACCGCGGGTAGTGTAGTCAATCCAACCCCCAGTATACTAAATTTGATATTTGCTGAAGTTTGGGCTTATCTTAAATCAAGATTAAATACATATATTTTGGTCTCTTGCTGTTTGTCAAATATAGTAGTGTATGTGTGAATGAATAATTAAGAGGCATTAACACAAGTTTCTTGTAGAGAGGCGCTTTATGAAATTAGGTCTGTTTACTTGTATTTGTTTACAGCGCAGATTTGCCACATCCAATATGGCAGCGACGCTGACATAGCGCAGCAGCGGCCAAATCCGCTCCATGCGGCGTCTACGTATATATGTCTGTTTTCTCCTGCAGACGAACCATCACATGATGCATGAAACGCAGCCAATCACAGAGCACCACTCACCTAATGAGCCCCGCCCACCACCTGTCAATCATCCCCCCGGCGCACACACACAGATGAGTTTAACAATGGTGCATTCAGGTGCTGCTCGGTTAACTCATCACTCGCATCAGGACCTAAACTAAACTTGAATTATTTTGTTTCTGTGACAGAATTAAAGTTTATTTCCACAGCAAAAAAAAAAAAAAAAAGAAATCTAGTTTTAGCACCACGGAACGAGACCTAGCGTAGCTAATGCGATCTGACTAGCAAAACATGGCAAGGCATTAAACATCACGTTTGGGGACATTTAGATCGCGATTATAGGTAAAAACAAGTAGATGTCAGTGCTATTTTACTTACTAAACAAATCTAACACAAAGCAATACTTACAGACAAATATTGTCCAAGGCTCAAGTGGGAATACAAAACGAAAGAAAAGGGCTGAAAGTCCGTCCCTTTCATGAGGTCAGATGCAACAAAAACTTACATGCGAACTGAACAGGAAGTGGATAATTGGTGCAGACGGCGCAATACCGAAAACGTCCACTAGATGACAGTATTCACCATCAAAATTCAGAGACTCAGTCAGGGCTTCTTATAGAAGGCAGAACAATAGTGTTAAACTATGACAAAAATGTAATTGTAGGAGACTTTAACATACATGTTGATAACAATAGTGATTCACTAAGTAATGCTTTTAGCAGCATACTAGATGGCATTGGCTTTACTCAGAATGTAAATAAACCAACCCACAGTCACAAGCACACCCTGGATCTGGTTTTAATTTATGGGATTGAGATTAGTGACCTTGTTGTTCTCCCCCATAACCCAGTTCTTTCAGATCACTTCTTCATTACCTTTCAGTTTATAATCAATGATAATTCCTCACCAGTGGTTAAAAATCAAATGAAAAGGACATTATGTGACCATTCAGTTTTAAAATATATAGAGATAATTCGGCCTATATTCACCCACACATATAATTATGAGAACAGCCCAGACATGTTGTGTCCTGCCACATGCGATCTATTGGCTTATAAGCAGGCCCTGCCTGTGGCAAAAACTAGGTATTATTCATTGCTAATAGAAGAAAATAAGAATAACCCCAGATTCCTGTTCAGCACTGTAGCCAGGCTGACCAACAGTCACAGCTCAGTAGATCCATCTATTCCAGTTAGTCTCAGCTGTGATGACTTCTTAAAATACTTTAATAAATAAAATCTTAACTATTAGAGATAAAATGGATCAAATCCTTTCTAACATCAGCACTGAGGAAGCTCAGGCTGTAAGCTTAGAAGCCCCTTTTGTCGCCAGAGATGCAAATCCGGACGTCTATGGTAACAAAGTAAATTCCTTTTGGCATAGAGGTCACCATAGGGGTCACTACAGAGGACGGCACAAAGGTGACAGAAGACCACGTGAGTTCAAAACATTTCATCAAGAGGCCATGAAAAGGCCTTGTTCAAGCTCAATTGTAAGGCCTTACATACGCCAATGGGTGCAAAGAAGGGAAACAGCAACAACAGAGGTCAGGTCTCCTCCAGTGTCCGAAATGCCTGTACTAACGCCAGAGGTTGAACGTCCTCTGGTGTTCAGACCAAGGATTATGGAAAGCCCTGAGGTGAAATCAAGTCCAACAAAAGAACTAAAATATCATGAAATTGAGGTCATCAGTGAATCCGAAGATGAAGAAGAACCAAGGTTAACAGTAATCATGGAAACCCCCCAGGCACCTGAGACGGCAAAAGAAGATAATGTATTCATTATCGATGCATGGAAGTCGATGTCTCCCATTCCAGACCTGAACGAGGCATTGACATGTAGCATTATAGATTCTGCAGTCAGAACCGGCAGAATTAAAAGTCTGTGTAGGGTTTTGGTGAAATCTGACTCAATGAAATGTATTAAATGTTGAACCCCTTAAGAAAGAGGAACTAGTTTAAAGCAGTAGAATTTGTGATTTATTTGTATACCCATTGTAACTAAGCCAATGATAAGTCAAACAAATGATAAATGAGTACTAATAAAGTATGACAATGTAACAGAAATGAACTTATAGACTGAAATATAATGAAAGTGTAATTAAAATGTTGAATGTATAAAAAATAGATCACGAGTGTAATAGGGAAGTGAGAATTGCAGAGGAAAGTACCTTACAGCAGATACAGAAGGTGTGTTTAACAGTGGCCTTGAACCATATTGTTGTTATGTAAACGGAGTAATACTGAAACTTATTTATGCTGACTGCTTTAGTTTTGCCAAAATGTCATGAACCGACATGCCTAATAAGGGGTGGCCATTAGGCCACGTTCTGATGATTTGACAGAAGCTACCTCGACGTCACCCTGCTGGTAAAAAAAAGGTGCTTTCCACAGCAGTTTTCCATCCACCAATGAAGTTATGTATGACCAAATAAGGGACAGCTAGAGTATAAAAACCCTAGATTTTTGGTCCAAGGGTGTTCTTTTTGGGTTGCATGGGGACACTGCGACACTCTGAACAGCGAAGCCACTCCACCAAAGATTCTTTTGATTATAACCACTTATGAACTTATATATCAATATACATATTTGGGAAAACTATTTCCTCACAGCTGATCCATTTCATCAAAAGGTCAGACATATGCTGGAGAGCGTAGTCTGAAAAGACGTACTACATCTATAATATCATATGCAAATCTGGGATACAGGAGGAGGAGGGGGTCTCAGAAAACCTTGTTTCACTGGTGTAGAACTTCTGTTCTTCTCTTAACTAAGAAAGAAACAAATATGTAATAATTCATGTTGTTCTTAATGTTCTATTCATGTTGCTAGTAGTATCATTTTAGCAGCATAGTTTGTGATTGACAGTAACATTTCTTTTTAGCAAAATTACCCTAGTAAAGAAAAAAATTGCTAGCATTACTAACACTGCAGTTCATCTAATTGGTTTTACTTCCAACAACATTTTACTATATGTAGATGTAGCGACAGGGGATTCCTGGTTCATCATCATAACAACATGCCGGGGGGGGAATGTCAATTTAGTTTGACTGAACAACTGTTTTGATGTCTTCCAGTCAGGTTTCCGACCCCACCACAGCACTGAAACTGCTCTAGTTAAGGTCTGTAATGACATCCACATAAACACAGACAATGGCAAAATTTCAGTCTTAGTATTACTGGATCTCAGTGCCGCATTTGACATGGTTGACCACAACATATTATTACACCGACTGGAGAACTGGGTGGGACTTACTGGCACAGCGCTAAAATGGGTTGAATCCTACTTAAAGGACAGAGACTACTTTGTGTCTATAGGCAACTACACATCTGAACATATAGACATAAGCTGTGGGGTCCCCCAAGGTTCAATTCTGGGGCCTCTACTATTCAACATTTACATGCCCCCACTCGCTAAGATTATGAAAGAAAATAAAATAAGTTACCATAATTATGCAGATGACACACAAATTTACATCAGTATATCACCAGGAGATCATAATCCAATACAAACACTGAGTAAATGCATTGAACAAATAAATGATTGGATGTGCCAGAACGTTCTCCAATTAAACAAAGATAAAACTGAGGTAATTGTTTTTGGAGCCAAGGCAGAACGATTGAAAGTCAGCGCTCATCTTCAATCAGCAATGTTAAAGCTTACAAACCAAGCTAGAAATCTGGGTGTAGTTATGGACTCAGACTTGAATTTCAATAGTCACATAAAAAACATTACAAAGTCAACCTACTACCACCTGAAGAATATATCAAGGATTAAAGGCCTTATGTCTCAGCAAGATTTGGAAAAGCTTGTCCATGCTTTTATTTTCAGTAGACTAGACTACTGCAATGGGGTCTTTACAGGCTTCTCTAAAAAGTCAATCAGACAGCTGCAGCTGATTCAAAATGCTGCCGCTCGAGTCCTGACTAGGACTAAAAAAGTAGACCATATCACTCCAGTTCTAAGGTCCTTGCACTGGCTTCCTGTCTGCCAAAGAATTCACTTTAAAATATTCTTACTGGTTTATAAAGCCCTGAATGGTCTAGGGCCTAGGTATATTGCAGATCTGCTGATCCCTTATGAACCATCCAGACCTCTTAGATCATCTGGATCAGGTCTGCTCTCTGTTCCTAGAGTCAGAACTAAACATGGAGAAGCAGCGTTCAGTTTCTATGCCCCACAGATCTGGAACAAACTCCCAGAGACCTGCAGGTCTGCCACAACTCTCACTGCTTTTAAATCACAGGTGAAGACTTTTCTGTTCAATGCTGCCTACTGCTAATATCATTCTTAATTACTCTACACTGTACTGTAACTTGTTCTTTGTTTTAAGTTCAAAGTTATACATTTTAATTCTTAATTTTTATTTTTATTTTTTATTTTAATCAACTGTTTTAAATTGTATTGTTTTAATTTAAAAATGTTAAATTTTAATTCTTAATTTTTATTTTTATTTTAATCAACTGTTTTAAATTGTATCTTGATGCTTTTAATGTTTTATGTAAAGCACTTTGAATTACCTCGTTGTGGACATGTGCTATACAAATAAACTTGCCTTGCCTTGCCTTGATTGACAAGTCCCCATCCAATAAGTAAGACCGGGACAGGTAAAATTATTGGATGAGGTTTATTCAATCCTGCTTGTCCTACAGTTATTTTTTTTTTTGTTTAATGTGTCAGCGCATTTAATTAATTGATTGCTCTGGGTGTGATGGTGAATTTAAGCAATATGAAAAAAAAAAATCTTCCAGGAAAACATCATCCACCCTACCGTTAAAAGTCACTTTACCTCAAGTCAGGTTATAAATATGTATGGTAATCCTATTTTACATATTCCAACATAATTTGGACCATTGTTAATATACAAATATTGCTTGGACTTTATATTCCCTTTCCACTCAAAAATATCTTTAGCTTATTGTCACTTCACCGTGCAGAATGATGAATGAACAGATGCTGAAGGCCATATTCATCCTTTAAAAGGGAAACCATTTATCTGTGCCCACTTTAAATCTGGCTTCAAGACATGTACTTATGGCCATGGTTTATCACATTGAGAAGAGGTAAATACATTCAATACTTTTGTAAGATCTCAAGAGATACACAATACTTTTGTTGTTTCCAAGAAAACTCTGCAACTTTAATTTCTATAACTTAAACTTGTACAGTTCAGACACTACAGGTTAAATAAAATACATTTTATGCCCAATTTGTCTTACTATCTTACCTTTGAACTCAGATGCATTTCATTTCTCTACCAGAAATGAATGAAATTCCTCCCAGTAGCTGTTATTGTTCACTTTGCTTTTCCCGGTCACTGATCATAAATAATGCAGCACAGCTGCAGGGAACAGCCTCAGTGAAACAATGACATGAGAGACACAGTCAGAGTGGGTAGTGTCGTATACCATTCACCACTGCCCCAACAGGTTTTAATCATCACCTCCTGAGCTCCTAGGTTACAGTAGTGTGTGCACTGCCTCATATGTACAAGCAGCTTCTGAATGGGAGCCCTGTCATGAATACCAGCTTTGTTGAAGCATCTTTCACTCTGTGCCAACAGCATCAACAAACTTTGTGCCTGGACTATTGGTCTCAATTTGACACACATAATCTTTAAATTATATCAAGTCAAGTTTATTTGTATAGCAATAATCACAAATCACAGATTTGCCTCACAGGTTTGTTTAAATATCTCCCTTCCCCTGTCCTATCCACCTAAATATTACTTAATAAAATAATGTGATACTCAAACAGTTTGGGCACCAATAAAATATTGTAAAATAAAATTAATTAGTCATCTCATAAAAATACAGTTTAAAGCTTTAATTTCACAAAATCCACCATATTTTGTTTTATTTATTGATAATTAAGGTTATTGAAGTCTATAAACAATTAGGTTAACACTGCTATGATACAAATGTATGTTAAAATCTACAGTATATCAATCTATAGGGATTTACCAATACCACTTTTTTCCAAAACAAGTAATATAGGAGTACTTGCATTTGAGTACTCGACACCGATACAAAGTACTACGCCATTACACATAGAGTTCCTTTGAAGTTATTCTATTTTTCCATAGGTATTGTCTGTTATTTGAACAACATTCCTCAGTAGGTTTTTCTTGTACATGGATGCCTGTCACAAGTTTCACTGAAGTACGATTTTGATTCTGTTCTGTTAGGTGTTAGGTGACAGGTGACCCTCAGGATTTCCTGAGGGTCTGTGAACGCGTCTTGGAGTCAGACCTGTGTTAGCGTGAGGAATAAAGTAGCAGCTAAACTGATAATGTCTTAGCGTGTAGTTTTTGAGAGGCACTTGTCTCAAATACCTTGGTTTCTTTGCTACATGATCGATGCAGGAAGAAACGGGGCAATGGAGTGCTAAATTCCAGTTTACATTTCCTCAAAAATAACAAAATATATTGATCCATGTTTTTTTTTTTTGTTTTTTGTTTGTTTTTTTTACTTTATGATGAAAACAAAACAAAATGAATGTCCTTAACCAAAGACTGTGATGAAACTAAATTGTTACTGAAAAAAGACAAGATGAAATCTATTTTATTAAATAAAAATGTATTAAAACAAACAAAAATATGTTTTCATCCAATTTTTAAAATTGCAATCAAAAAAAGTGCCTTCAATGGATGTGTGTCATTTGTATTTCATCCAGTGATGCTGCCAGGTGTGTGTAAGTGTGTGTGTATGTGTATGCACTGTCAGCACTAAATGCAGCGACATCTATTCCTTCATCACCAGAAGCTACTCTCTGCTATGGTTTTAACCGGCTGGGATACACACTTTATTAAACTTTTAGCGTGTAGGGAACTTGGTCTGGTAACTCCGGTGGTGTCACTCTAAAACATGTCCGTGTGTCACACTAAACTAAACAAAGGTTCCTACAAATAATTCCTATTGTTACAGATACCTGCCTAAATTGATTTAGGTTAACATTACTAACAACCTGATATCAAAGACTAAAGAAAGACTAGTGACAAAAAGTAACTGGTCATCTGTGATTAGTCAACATCTGCTGTAAAGTAGGTTGGCTCTTGTCGGTGTTATTAGTAAACTCCCTATATTCTGCGTCATGGTGGGATTTCAAATGTTTAATTAAGTTGCTTGTATTGTAAGCGGTAGATTTTGTATCTATTGGTATTTTTGCTGGATATAATTTGCATTCTGCTTTGTTTTTATCACTCTAATTCAGCCTAAAGTAGTTCCACACTGCTGACATGATACCACCTTGCAGCCAAGCATATAAATCGCCCACTGCCATAAAGTAGACTTATCACATACTGCCATATTGGTGGCAATTTTAGGAGGTTTGAGTAGGAGTAAAGGATTCATGCCTGGTATCAGACCAATAGTGGATACCGTGATCTGTATTGTGGCATTCCTATTAATCAGTATTAATTTTAATGTAATTATCTACCACCAATGATTTACCTTTTAAAAATGCTGTTGTGAAACCAAGTAATTAGTTTTATACATTAATCAATATTTTACGACATTATTAAATGAAATATGAGTCATATTTGTCATGTTATTTTACATTACATGTGTAGTCATAGTATATTTTTGTAATTTTGTAAACATTTCCATGTATTCATTTCATGCAAATACAGATTGTTTATTGTACAGTTTGCTAAAACACATCTCAGCAGCTTTATTTCCAAATTCAATGTGATTGTTTTGTTCTTAGCTTCATCATTGTAATCCTTTCTCATGTGGTGTTTCCATTACTGTGTCCATCCACTGAAGCTACAGAATCCATGCTGCTGTGTGGGAGTGGGAGAGGTTAAGAGGCTGCCAGCAGCGAGGAAGAAAAAAAGAGGGATGGCAGGCTTTTGACTAAGCTTCAATCAGACATCAGGACAGTTTCAGCCTAAATAAAGACTGCAGATGATCTATGAGCAGCATCGTACAGTGTGGAAAAAAAAACTCTGGAGCATGAGGAAAGTATATCACAGCATGATGGACATACTATAACCTGAACTCGTTTATCTGAAACTGACATGACGTCTGATCAAAGCTTATTCAAAAGCAAGTGTCAAGTGTCAAATGTCAAGATCCAATAAGGAGCCAACTTCACTGCTGAGAACTAATCATGTAGTAAAGACTTCTGTCCTAATTCATTCCTGTATTAAAATAAAATTACATCAACTCAAAGTTTACATGTGTAGGAGCTAGGCGTAGTGTGTTTTTTATCATAATGATGTCACAGATAGGGATGGTCATGTGACTTGTCAAATACAGGTAGTAATCATTAATTAATCAGTTATCCTGGTGATCTGTTTGTGTGTTTTTTGGAGTCTCACTTGGCTGACACTACTATCGTTTGTATTTTGATTAGATCACTATTTTTGATGCCATTTATCAGTTGATTGTAAACTGATTACTGACATGTTTTACCTGCAATAAACATGAAAAACATAGCTACATCGTTGGATCTTCTCAATACTACAGAAGCCAGCGACTTAGCCCATGTCCCTTATTAGCCTCTCAGTGATTTATTGTTTTTGGATAGTCACCTGCACCATGTTTACTGATTTACAGCAACAATTAAAACTATGTCCATGGAAACGAAAACAATAACTATCTTGTGGCCATGCATTAATTATCTTGTAGCCACGAGATAGTAGCCAAAGAGACGGACTCCATATACGTAGATGGGTGCGCACACACACAGAATTGTGATAAGGTAAGAGTTGATACTCAACTAAGTTGTCACAGTCTCTGTAAACACACTAACAGAAGGAGTTTTAAACAGTTCAATCTTGCACTTGTGTTTTCATGTGACCATATTATATGTTACTTTAATACCATCCCCCATTAATAGTGAAAACTGTTATGACTGATAACAGACAGCAGGTGCTCTGTTAAACCCTAGTTTACAAGCCAAGGGATGGACAGTTCATGAGAAAGGATTTAACCATTGAGCATCTAAGCTGACAAATGAGTTTACATTATACAGGAATGTTGTACCCTTCTACAAAATTACAGCAACAGGTGGTCACTCATTAGGGAAGTAGCCACCAAAACATGACCATCTTATTACCTGGTAAATAATAAGAAGAAAAGACAAGTGAAGAACAAGTAAATCATAGCATAGGCTACAAAGTTCAGCGACTCACATATTCCGACGTACTTCCAACGCATCCACTTTAAATTAGCTTATGTCTTGCAATGCAAAACTAGTTTGTTGAAGCACTTAACTCATAACTTTTTTTTTACCAGGTGCAATGTCTTTGTCCCTAGAGGAAATGTGCAAATTGGTAAATGTAAGCTATGAGGCTGTGAGGTTACTCCTCGAGTCAGATGGAGACAGTTTTGAGGAGGAAGAGACAGAGGAGGCTATAGAAAGTAGGCAGTGAAATGTGTACTGACAGAGTGAATAATTATGTTTTGTTATTAGGTATTTCACAACAGTTGCATTATATTAAAAATACTCATATTACTGCTTATGTTTGTCATGTTTTAAAAGATGTGTCAGATGAGTTCTTCCCAGAGAGCTCTGATAGCTCTGAAGGAGAGGGATCAGAGACAGGGGAAGAGGAGACAGTGCTGGAGACTGCAGAAAGTAGGCAGTTTGAGATACATATTGATAGAGTGAATAAGTCTCAGTTACATTGTTGAAAATATGTTTATCTTTTTGGATCTTAAAAGATCTCCCAGATGACACCCCTCCAACTAAAAAACAGAGAAAGGACAACAATTGGAAGAAAGTAATTAACAAAACTAAAAGAATGAAAGGAATGTCATGCACAGGAAAACACAAAAATGAAGAAGTAACGAAAGAGTCACGTGTCATGGGATTAAGATGTGTGTCGGCAGTGTATGAGAGGTCATCAAAGCATCACTGCACTGAGTTCACAGAGACAGAGAGGCAAAACATCTTCAAATACTTCTGGCAAGATATGGGTTGGCCTGAAAAAAGAATGTATCTATGGGGCTTGGTTGATGTCTTCCCAGTCCAGCGGAGAAGAGGGTCTGACAATAAAAAAAGATTGTCCACTCTAGTTTTCTTTTTGAGAGTCAATGGGCAGAGAAGGAGGGTTTGTAAAGGGTTGTTTTTGTCAACACTGGGAATATAGTCAGGTTGCTTAGGTCAATATGTAGGATGAAGATGGAGATTTGTAAAACTATACATTTTCGGAAACCTTATGACGCAACAAATCACAAAACAAATGTTGCCATTTTTTCCGAGATCGTTATGGATCTTGGATCGTTAAATATGGCGTCTTTCAAAAACGAATTTCTCCATATCTCACCTCCTATATAACCTAAATCCACATTTTTGGAGGTAAGGAATCCATTAGAGTTGACCTCCCTTCTAATTGAGGCATGTATTGTTGTGTATTTTGCATCTTTACATGATAAAATGGTATTTTATGGTCATTTGGATATATATAACAATGCAATATTTCACAAATCACATCTCAGAGAGCATCTCTGTGAAGAGCAGTTTTGCACTGGCATCCGACCATCTCAATGACTGCCTCTGGTGCAGGGGGGAGGTCCATTGTCACTGATTTCAGCTGCCCATCCTTGTCTTTGTGGTAGCCATTGTGTAAAGGCTCAAGGAACTCTTGCTGAGCAATGTCAGCCTGACCCACACGCTGGCCTGGATATGGGCCCTTAGGACATGCTGCTTGAGAGCGTGGGTGGAAGCTTCTCACTTTCTGCCATGTTCTTGGAGAAAAGATGCCACCTCAGTTCAGGGATATTGTCAATTTGGATCCCTTTTGGAGAGTATACAGAGCAAACAAACCTAGCTAATGTGGAATGAAGGTTCTCTGTCACTGTATGAGACAACATTTGAAGAGTATTGATGGTATGCTTTGAGGTAGATGCTAAGCCAGGTAGCCTTGCCTATTCTAGAAACACGTCCTGTGTTGTCTGCTCCTGTAAATGCATGAAATGCTGGCAAAAATTTTGCTCAAGCTGCACCTAGAGCTTTCCATATTGGCTTCACTTCCAAAATCCCAGATGCCATGGAAACAAGTATTTTCCAGCAGGATTTCATAATTTGCCACAACCAATACAAGGACATCTGTGTATGGGGAAAAGAACGTGATCTGTGCACTGGAAGTGTTGCGACGCAAAGCAAGAACTGCATGGTTGTTGCTCTCAGTGTGACCTGCAGCAGAAACAATGACAAGCTTGGGGGACTCTTGGCTGTATTCAATGGTCTTTAATGCCAGATACTCTGTCAGATCCGCTTTTGTTTGGTCATGTGAAAGTAAGCGGCTCATTTGAATGTTCATGATGCTTTTATCATCTCTGATTTGATATTGAATTGGATCCTTTCCTTTCCGTCTTTTCTCCCTTGTGAGGTACTTCAAAGAAGCAACCTTATAGGTATCAAAAATCAGAATCACCTCATCGGTTAGGGACATCAGTCTACCAAAGAACCATACACTTAAAATCTCTTACTGTGACTACTGTTGGTGGCTTCTTTGTTAGCTTTTGGACAACCACCATGTCAGCCACAAGAGCAATCTTACGACTGGGGTGGCCATCTTGACTGGATTCCAATGGTTCAGAGGCTTCACTTGCAGCTTGCAGGTGATCTTGATTTGGGTATGGTGGTACTTCCTTTGCCAGTTTCTCAGGTCTTGTTTTGTTTGGTACTGATCTGCTGTGCTTTTAGCCAGCTTTTCCAAAAGGTGGATCATCTTTGACTTGTTGGTGCACGGAAGTATATCCCCATTGGGTGTGAACAGTGCCCTTGTTGTCTGTGTGAACTCATAGTTGCCAACAGCATGTTTCTGGTCAACTTTCAGATCAACAGCTTTGTCTCTGATCTTAACAATGGATTTCTTGTTGCCGAACATTTTTTATTTTCCTTCTTGATGGGTGCCCAGAGGCTGATGTCCCCAATGATTCTCATCCACACAGGAAACATCCACACAGGAAAACCAAGAGAACACATACAGAAGAGAAGCTTCATGCCAAAGAGCTGAAGATCACAAGTTCATGAGAAGTTTCTTACAGGCCCTCCCTAAGGTCCCCTCCCACTACTGTAGATCTGCATCATCCAAACAGTATTTGGAGCCTGTCTTCCAGTCAATGGCTGACCTGCACAGAGTGTACCAGTGTGATGCTGAGGAGCAGATGCTGAGACCGTTGTCAAGGCAAGTGTTTACCCAGGAGTTTCACCGTCTCAACCTTGGGCTTTACCACCCCAAGAAAGACCAATGCAACACCTGCTGTGCGCACAAGGCTGGCAATCTGCGAGATGATGAGTAGCAGCACCACATTGTCAAAAAAAGAAGAGGCCCGTACAACAAAGGACACCGACAAGAGCAATGCCAGTGACAGGACCATGGTGATCTGCATGGACCTTCAAGCCCTGCTTCTCTGCCCCAGACTGAAAGCTTCCGTCTTGTACTACAAGACAAAGCTTTGTGTACACATCTTCACCATGTACGATATGACAAAGCACAATGCCACGTGTTATGTCTGGCACGAGGGCGAGGGAGGTCTGTCAGCTAATGAGTTTGCTTCCTGTGTGATAGATTTCCTGCCTGAGCATAGTCAACCAGAAGAGTTGATTTTATGGATGATGGCTGTGGTTACCAACATCGCTACTCGACACTCAGTAATGCAGTAATGAGAAAAAGGGTCGTCACTCAGAAGTAACTGGAGAAGGGGCACACTCAGGTGGAGTGTGACTCAGTGCAGTGTCATAGAAAGACGTCTGAAAGACCAGGAGGTGTACGTTCCAGCCAAGATTGCTTCCCTGATGAAGAGTGCACGAGTCAGGCCTTTTCCCTACACTGTTAAGTATCTGAACCACACGTTCTTCAAACCAATTTCAGCAAGCTGAGGCTTTGTAAGTCTGTGCGCCCTGGGGTCAAGCATGGTGATCCAACTGCCCATGATGTCTGAGCTGACTAGTGCTGTCAGTCGATTAAAAAAATTAATCAAATTAATTACAGGATTTTGTAATTAAGGATTTTGCATTTTAATGTCATATCTGCTACAGGTCTCCTGATAAAGAATTTGAATTCTAGGATATTAAAAAATTGTAGTGCACAACTAATCAATTGAATACAGTAAGAAGAGAAGATCTGAAATCCAATTCTTTATTGGTGAACTGTGCTTCATGAATGAAATCCAAAAGTAAAGGTCAAGCACATTAAACCAGTTAGGCTAGGTGCATTATTCAGAAATGTAAAACAAATACAGTAATACAGTTAAATAAATAAAATAAAGCTGTCTTCAAAAATGCATAACAAATACAGTGATTCAGTTAAATAAATAAAATTCTGAAATAAAATAAGGCTGTCTCAAATAGGAACTTAAGCTCAATATAGCAATTCAAAAATGAATAATAGAAGTTGTATATTTTGCACTGCATTGTGCCAACTTAATTTTGATCAGTGAGCGCAAACACGTGTGGTTTGAATCAATCAGAATTATCGATGCTGATAACTTGACCACATGTCCATCGGCCAACCAGAAACGCATTTGTTCAGCTCGGCTCGCCTCGCATTGCATAGCAACCAGAGATGCACTCAGACTTGTCGCTCCATGCCAAATGGCACAGACAGACACCGAAACAGCGTAGATTACAATGAAACAAGCACACTGGAATTGTGCCAGCACTCGGATAATGTAACTAATCTGATTTAGTACATTGTTTTCTTTATTTAACATGGGATTTTGACAGGGAGCTTCTTCTCAGAACGCCGTTCCGGTCGTGAATCTTTTAACGGAATGTAGTTCCAGACAGTTCCGGTTCACTTTCACCCCTGAGCTCGCCACCGTTGATACTCATAATTAATTGCGTTAAATTTTTTAGATGCCTGAGCCACCTCAACTGGCTCTTCTTGATGGAGAGGAGTAGCGGTTCTACTCCGAGCTCCGGCTCCAGAAGAGAGCCAGAAAACCAAATGGATAAAAGGCTAATAGTGAGTCATAATGTGGGCTCATGAACTGAACATGAACATGCTCGGAACTGCTCTGCACATGCTGAGGGTGCACACATCTTTACCCATTGACATCATTACCCATGATAATCTACGATGAGGATCAGATCACCCAGGACCAGTGATCTAACCTCTCTGGGACAATGGTAATAAAATATGTTGAAATAAACTGTGATATACAGTATGTTGTGCCTACAGAGGTAATATATGCAACGTGTCTGCTCAGCTCTGCCTGGCTGAGTCAGGACCTTGTGGAAACCTTTTTTCACACCTATAACTGTGATGTCACCAGGGATAAAGGCGGATAACCAGCCTCTTTTCACTCTCTTTCCATAAGATTCTCCCAGTGGCTCATCAACAGAACACAGCATTTTTGTTCTCCTGCAAGTGAATATAAGGACTCAACGACGTCTGGCAAACACCTCTGAAGCAGCTTAGACCTGGTTCTTCCAACGAGAAGGTTTAGTCTGATGTTTGTGTCCCAACCTGCATAATACTAATGTCTCTGTAACACAACACCTTGAAACACACACAACGTTAAGCCTACACACACATACATTGACATGGTTGGCCATTTTGCCTTTGTCTTCACAGACAAGGAACTGCACGTGGCCTGAGCACAAAGAACAGCCACCACAGCAGCCATCTTTCTAGTTCTTTCACACCTACACACACACATACATACACCCACAACATTCTTATGTATATAGAGATATTTAGATTAGATTTTTTATTGTGTGTTTTTACTTTTGAGTTTTTATGAATAAATGTTTGAGTAATACATGCGTCTTTAATGTTGTACAATAATGAATTATGCCAACCACTTCTTTAGAACTCTGAATCCTTACTAGCTATTGATAAGATGATCCTGGTTTATTATCATTTTATATGTATTATGGTTAAGTAAATTGTTAATCAGACTAACAAATTGATGGTTTAGTACAATTTATGAGACTTAGAGAATTTTTTCCTCTTCAATTGACCAATGTCCAACTCTAGAACTGTCAGGATTCTGCCCTCCTTGGACATTTTTTTAGTTTTCCTGAGGCCCCCTGCTGGCTGGCTTGGGTGTTCCCCCGTGTGTCTTGTTTTTACTCACCATGTGCTTATGCTCAGCCCAGCCTCACTCCTTTGTCCTCCTCTATGCCAATTGTGCTCACGTGGTTCTCATTGTTATTACCTGCGTTATTTAAGGCAGCTTGTCTGGTTATTGCTCTACCCACTGCAAGTGCTCTGAACCTGTACTGCTGCCGCCTGTTCCTGCCGGTAATGCTGAGCCTTGTGTTTTTGCCTTTTTGTGACTTTTCTTCCCTGGGATTTGGCGTTTCGTATAGACTGTTTTTGTACTATTTTTGTTTGCCTTATTTCTGCCATTAGACATTTTGACATGGCACAATCTGCTCTTGGGTCCGTCCTTTAAGAACCTGACAAAAACTAACTACTACTTATATATACTGCTACTACTTATAGTATAAGTAATTCTAGCATGTTTTCTTTACAAGGCTAATTTAGCTAAAATTAGGTGTTCCTGTTCCAACAACCCAGGAGCTGTTGCAGAACTTACAATTTTCTAATATTATTGTCAGATGAAGTATGTGTTTTTACTTGTATTCTTTGTGATGAAATGGATTAGCTGTAAGGAAATGGTCTTCGAATATGTATATATTGTATAAGTCCATAAGTGGTTGTAATTGTTATGTGTATTATTTATTTGCATTTTTCTATGATCTACAGCCCTAAAATAGATCAGTGAATATCTGTGTTGATACATTTTGTGTGAGATTATTTATCTTGATTGAAAAGGGATATGACAAACTGTTTATGCAGAAAACCACAATCGGTTATTTAAAATTAACAGAGTTATTGCTTATGTATGATTGATCATCATTTAAATAACAAAAGCTAAAACAAATGGGGTTCATAATCCCTCATTATCAAAACTGAAACAATAAAATACTGGTAATGTTAAATATGTACATTGATTACTAGTTTTTATTTGGGAGAAATTCTCCTGGCAAGGTGAGAAACCCTGTCTTGCAAAATGTATAAATCTATTTGTAGCAGCATGAGATGCAGGAGTCTTGAAGTTGCCCAGAGCATTTCCCCTCTCTCTCTGTGGGCATCTCCTGGCAGTTTATGCAGACACACCAGGTGTGTTGACCTGTAGCTGGGTGGGGGGTCTGATGATGAAACAATGAAACTGTCGTACATTCAGTGACTGAATCCTGGTCTTTAAATAAATACATAAAAAAACAGCTATATTGTCCTTGTATGTAGCACTGTGTGTTTAAAGTGCAGGTTAGGTCAGCTTACAAGCCACTGACCGCTCTAAATGAAAAATATACTTTGTCAGAGGCAAGATATGTTTAAAAATCAATACTATCTTTTATTGGAAAGCATCTTGTAAATCAGTTGCAAACTTGAATAAATACGATTGGCTAACGTTATCTATGATGTAAATTTCTGCACACGACTGTCCGATCAATGTGAAGACGTTTGGCCACAGACATCACAATGTAACATTAGCAGCTAGGTAGCATATGAATTGGGGCTGAGCCAAAAACATAATGGTGATATACACTGCTCAATGCATTTAAAGCAACAAGCCAAATATCTATCTTACAGCAATTAACCGTTCTTACTAGTGTAAGATTAATTACGTCAATTAAATTTAAAAACTGAAAAGTCAAACTTCTAATCTAATAAATATAACTTAAAACAATCATCATATTCGTCATTTAGGTTCATTACAATCTGAGGAATTTTCTTATCTGTGAATGAGTCATTAGAAAAGCTTCATGCAGGTTTGCTAATTGATGCAACAGCAGTCATAAACCCAGTTGCCCGTACTCTGGAGGTGTGGCTTCAGGGGAGTCTGAAAAAATGTGTTGGCCTTTTGAATGTTTTTTTTTTTTTCTAAATGCTGCCTACTTGAAGCGTGTTTTCAGGATCTTCCACCCTACCTTTAACACTCCAGGGACTTAGAAAATGGTGGGTACTTTGAACTGTAGTTCAGCGCATAAGCACAGACACCAGTCAGGACCCATCCCCCCACCCGAAGACGAAGGGCGGCTACCCTCTCGTCCACCGGGGTGAACCCCAATGTACAGGCAATGAGCCCGGAGGAAATAAGCATTCCCACACGAGCTCTGCACCTCTCACTGGGGGCTCCTCCAGAGTGGTAGAGAGTCCAACCCCTCTTGAGGAAACTGGTTCCGGAGCCCACACTGTGTGTCGAGGCGAGGCCAACTATATCTAGCCACCTCTCAACCTTACGTTATAATAATAACAATAATATTAACTGCAATATTCTTTGTTGAAACCAGTGATTTAGGACTATTGCTTTGGAGTGTTGTGACTATAGTATGTTGCATTAATGCTGGATAAAGACTGATGGATTAAATGAAAACTGTGCGTTGTTGTGGCCAAATTGCATTTTTTTCTCAGTAGAACCTCACGCAATCAACAATTAATGATGCCATCATCTCAGTGTGATGTTCTACAGAGTTCCTTTATGGATATATGTGATATCATGGTATATTAAGGTCGGTTTGTGTTTTGAGATTTAGTTGAGGTGGCCACCTCTACAAAAAGTGACCCCCGCCTTAACAGCAAGAGCTATGATTGGTCAGCTCAACCTACCAGCTTAAACATTAAGAATAAAAGCATTTGCTCTTTGAAATCAATGAGCTCCAAACACATGTGCTGCATCCCGGTATTAGAACTAAATAAAAAACTGGCAAAAGAAAAAGTGGGGGTGTGTGTTTGTTTGTTTATGTTTTTTTTTTTTGCCTGGTGTGTGGTTGCTACTGTGAAGACGAAGCAAGGATTCAGAAGAGAAACAAGTTTCCTCAACACAGAACTTCAATGCACAAGGCCTTCATCACGTCAACAGAGAAGCTACATCCAGAGAAGAATAAACTAGGCTCAAGACTAATGTGACATATGGTACATTATACTGTAGGGTTGTGGAGGTGTGGTTGAGGTTTATTTGTGCTAACAACCAGGATATAACACTGATTTCTCTCATTCACCAACTGTCCATCTATCCCTGCTCTCTCTCTTCATTGTTCTCTCTGTGTCTCTCCATTGCACCTCACATCTCTCTCCCTGTTTCCTTTTCTCTAATCTCACTTTAAAAGAAGTCAGGAAGCCAACAGAAAAGTCAAAGTTTACTTTTAACATTATCAAAAGAAGATAACTGTCCTGTGGTTTTTCTGCTCCCTCATGTCAGGCATGGCTCTGATCAGTGTGATTTCTGCTTTATGGAGCCTCCATAGCAGGAATTCAGGTTCTATTTCTGTAAAACCTGATTTTGTTCCAATTTCTTCTCAGATGTGTTTTCTTCCACATCTCATATAGTCCACACTCCTGCAGCCAAATGCACCACGCCTGTTCAAATGAAGGTATTTTTCCTGCAATGTCTGAGACGGTGTGTTACAGCTTTAAGTTGGGTATTTGATCTTCTCTAGAATTTCATTTTTTTTTTTTTTTTGTTATTTTCACAAATAAGTTGAGCACACATAAATGCCAGCTATATATATATATATATATATATATATATATATATAAATTTTACATATTTATATATGCATATGCATTCCTTGCATTAAGAATGCTTGTTTTGTTGTTTAATAATTTCTACAACACTTACCAAAGCTTTAGTTTCTCACAGGGGAGTTTCAACATATTGGACATCACAATTAATATGCTTTTCTGCTTCTTTCCACACGTAATCCTCTATTGCATAGTGTCGCCATATGGGAACAATTACTTTATCGTCTTTTTCCTAAAATACTGTGATATAAAATCTATGATTTAACAGCTAGACATGAAATGGTGCTTTTATTTTTCAAGGATGAGGCCACATAACCAGGATATCCGAACATAATTTTCTCACAATCTAAAGTTGCCCTTTATTCAGAATTTTGGAAAATTTTCACAAATTATCCAGGAGACATAAACTTAATTTTTTGGGGGGGACATTTAATTAAATTTTGATGTTATATTGTTTTAGAATATGCTAAAATAGATCTGTTGATATATGGCAACAATATGCATATATGGAAAATTCCTAGTGTATACAACCTAATGGAGTCCCATTGACTTACATAAAATGAAACTATCCTGAGAATATGTTTACAAATTTTTCTTATTTATTTGTGTAATATATATATTATTTAGGCCATTTTAAGTAACAAAAACATTCTGAACATTTTTACCATGTCCAAGTAATATTTAATGCAATAGAGGGTTAATGTAATTTGTTATTATTATACATAATATAAATGCATTCAAAGCCTAACTGGAGAATTCTGGGCTGACAAAATATCTAAAAAACAATTTGTTTTCAAATCTACAGTCATAAAAATACCCTGACACACAGGTATTTGTCATTGCATTGTGTTTTATGTTAAACTAAAAGCATTCAGTATGGTGTTTTTTTTTTTTTCTAAGCAGTTTTCTGCTTAGCAAACACAACAGAAACACTTGAGGTTCTCAACTAGCCAACATTATGTTGTTGTAATTAAGCAATTTTCATGATTCATCCTGTTGGAATTGGTAGTAGGGCTATATATATATATATATATATATATATATATATATATATATATATATATATATATATATATATATATATATATTAAAATCACAAAATTTTCTGAAATGTATTATGATTAATTGCTATTTTCACTCTTCTTAAGACTGAAACTTGTAATATTGGATATTTTAATGTACAAATCACAGAATGAATGTAGAATCAACAAAAAGGAAGTATAATTAAGCTTGAACACACGCTTTTTCATGTGAACAGATTTTCAATAAAAGCATCAAAGCCAGAGGCTCAATCTTAACTAAATGTCAGTCTGTACTATTCAATTACTTATCAGCTTACCGTACCACTGAAAAAGAATAGAAGTGAAAATAAGCTCATCATAACTCATACAAATGAATCTTTAAAATTAAGACCTGAGGTTAGTTGTTATAAGCTTTGTAGCTCTTATAATATTATACATACCAATCTAAGATGGGCAGCATGGGAGTGCAGGGGTTAGCCCTGTTGCCTCACAGCAAGAAGGTTGCAGGTTCAAGACCTATGTCTGGGACCTTTTTTGTGTGGAATTGTTGTCCATGTCATTGGTCCTCAAGTAGGTGGACAGGAGGGGCAGGTGAATCAGGCCTCATTGAGTGTGCATGTATCAGTGATGTTCAGCTTGATCCAAATTAAGTGTTTGCGAGTGACCAAAAATGTTTCAATGCGTTTGGCCGGTTAAAAGAAAGTTGCTGAATACAGTTTTTGTAGCCTAGGCAATCGTAAAAAAGACAAAGCTATCATTTGATGAATAAGTTTCACAAATATTTCCAGGTCAGTATCAATCAAGCATCTGTTCATGCAGTGTATGTAGGTTAGTGGCAAATTCTTATATAATTGTAAATGTAAAGCTAGGCTATTATTAACTTTTGCTAATACAGTAAGGCAGGTTCCTCACAACTGCAGCTAGGCATCAACTGTCAGCCATCAGGTCCGACAGCTGTGTGCGATAATTGCAACATGAAAATTGCTAGAGGCGGTAATAACGTCGCTAAATACAACACCACAAACAACAACCCAGCTCTGACGTGTACAGTGGTGTCTAAACGACCCACTCACAAGCTGGTATCGAAGGGTCTGTGTATCACAGCGGATTCATCACTGTGCGGTGCGTCCCCTGTGCGAACCTGCCAGCTATATGCACATCTTTAAGTGCAGATAGCCCTGTTTCCCCATTTATATTGCTTTATTAAATACACTGTTTCTCTGTTAAACTATTCTTGTGGTTAACGATGACTGGAGAGTAACAGCACCTAGTAAACAAATGATCACTTTCATAAGGACAGCAGAATTGTTGGCAATGTTCCAAAAAGTCATTGCTGTCAAAATATTCACTCCTGGTATAAAAAAAAGAAACGAAAGCATTTTTCACCTCTTTAGTAGACATGGAAAATAAAGTTTTCTGTAGCTTTAAAATATGATTTTGGCTTAAAATATGCCCATCCGTCTTTATTATATTTATATATTTTCATCAATGCAACAAAACATAATACATTATGGAAGTTAAACTTAAATTAGCAAATATCGCACAGCAGAGTAGTCACGTAGTGCGTCTTTCTCACCAAGATGAGCTGAAGGGAAAATAAACATTTAATCATGAATGCTCATTATGTATTTATAGCCTACTTAGTCATAGTAGGGTATAATATACAGAATGTAGGCTGATATAGCTAATATACACTTACAGCCTGTATTGCCTTCATATGAGGCTTATATAAGGCTTTTACTATTTGTCGCTCCAGACAGACTTGTTTTTTGTGTTTTTGGTCCAATATGGCTCTTTGAACGTTTCGGGATGCCGATCCCTGGACTAGAGCATCTTATCGGTATGAAAGGTAGTGCATTAGGCTGGTTTAAGTCCTATCTCTTACATTGTTCCCAATTTGTTCATGTTAACAATGTTTCTTCTTCCCATACAAAAGTTAGACATGGAATTCCGCAATGTTCTGTGCTCGAACCAGTACTTTTCACTAGGGGTGTGACGAGAAGCTCAGCTCAGCTCACGAGACGAGACCCGAGATTGGGTTCACGAGATCGGGACGAGATGAGATTTTAAGAAAACATTACAAATTAAAATTACAAATTATATGAATGCCTGGACAACAGACTTTTATTTAACTGAGGTGTAGTGATGGGAATTGTTGTTCACTTTGAAGAAGTAGTTCAGTTCAGATCGTTCAGTAAAAAGATCCGTTCATTTCGTTCAGCGCGCACAGGGGGGTGCAGAGAGCGTGTGTGTATATGTATGCGTATATGTATATAATATAATAAACAAAAATGATTTCTGATTCATTGGTTATTTTAATAAGGGTAATACTTATAACAATATTTTTTATTATTATTAATAATATCAGTATTATTGTTTTTAACTAATTTTAACTAGCTTTTAATGTAAAGTGACTTTGAGTTGTTATTGTTTTTAACCAACCTTTACTGTAAAATGTCTGAGTTTTAAAAAGCTATATAATTAAAAAAAAAAAAAAAGGACACATACACCGACAGTACAAGAATGAACCATACACTTGAACGGCTTCCCCTTAAAGTCATTCAGTGGATTCGTTCAGAACTATTTCACGGGAAGCCGTTCACTAAATGGCTCAGACCTACGGGCAAGTGGTTCAGTGAACGGTTCGCACCCACTAACAGGGAAGCGGATCAGTGAACGGCTCGCACCCACTTCGAGGAAAGTAGTTCAGTGAACGGCTCCTCGGAGCACCACGCATGCGCCGCACGCCGTGCTGTACGGCATTGTTTGCATACAGTCTCTGCATATTGTCCGTGTCTTACCATTTATCATTTCTGCCGGGAACCCAAAATGCTGCCAAACAAACGATTTAAAAGTGGCGGGGCGTCATCAATAGTAATACCCGTGTTTTCCGTCATTCTAGCTGCTGGGTGGATAAATCTCGTGAGACAGAATTTTAACGCGACGAGCAATCTCGTCAAATCACATTTCGTGAGATCTCGTCACACGAGATCTCGTCACACCCCTATTTTTCACCCTTTATAGTCTTCCTTTAGGTAAAATGATTAGGAAACACTTAATTTCCACTGTTACACCAATGATACACAACTGTATCTGTCAATTAACCCAAATGAAACCAACCAGCTAGCAAAACTTCAAACTAACTATATCTTAAGGACATACAATTCTGGATAACCTGTAACTTTCTGTTACTAAACAGAAGACAAAACAGAAGTTATTGTACTTGGGCCTAAACACCTGAACAATTCAATATCCAGTAATAGCTAATTTGACTGGCATCTCTTTGGCCTCCAACACCTCTGTAAGAAATTGGGGAGTCAGCTTTGATCAAGATATTTCATTCCTTGCCCACTTTAAACAAATTTCTAGGACTGCCTACTTTAACCTACACAACATAGCAAAGGTCAAATATTTCCGGTCTCTAAAAGATGCAGAAAAGCTTGTCCATCCATTTGTTACTTCCAGGCTGTATTCCTGCAATTCTTTATTGCCAGGCTACAACAAAAATTCTCTAAAGACTGTTCATCTGATCCAGAATGCTGCTGCATGTATATTAACAGGAACTAGAAGGGAACATATCTCACCAGTATTAACCTCTGCACTGGAGAAATTATTGTTCCCATTCTGTTCACATAATCTATTGCAGTCTGTCCGTTCTGGAAGAGGGATCCTCCTCTGTTACTCTTCCTGAGAGTTCTTCCATTTTTTTCTCTGTTAATGTTTTTTAGGGAGTGCTGTCTGCAGTCTGTTCTGGATCATGCTGAAAATCCTGACTGCAAATCTATAGAAGACAGTCTACCACTCACCGGCCACTTTATTAGGTACACCATGCTAGTAACGGGTTGGACCCCCTCTCGCCTTCAGAACTGCCTAAATTATTTGTGGCATAGATTCAACAAGGTGCTGGAAGCATTCCTCAGAGAGTTTGGTCCATATTGACATGATGGCATCACACATTTGGCTCAGATTTGTCGGCTGCACATCCATGATGTGAATCTCCCGTTCCACCACATCCCAAAGATGCTCTATTGGATTGAGATCTGGTGACTGTGGAGGCCATTTGAGTACAGTGAACTCATTTTCATGTTCAAGAAACCAGTCTGAGATGATTCCAGCTTTATGACATGGCGAATTATCCTGCTGAAAGGAGCCATCAGAAGTTGGGTACATTGTGGTCATAAAGGGATGGACATGGTCAGCAACAATACTCAGGTAGGCTGTGGCGTTGCAATGATGCTCAATTGGTACCAAGGGGCCCAAAGAGTGCCAAGAAAATATTCCCCACACCATTACACCACCACCACCAGCCTGAACCGTTGATACAAGGCAGGATGGATCCATGCTTTCATGTTGTTGATGCCAAATTCTGACCCTACCATCCGAATGTCGCAGCAGAAATCGAGACTCATCAAACCAGGCAACGTTTTTCCAATCTTCTATTGTCCAATTTTGATGAGCTTATATATGCAAATTGTAGCCTCAGTTTCCTGTTCTAAGCTGAAAGGAGTGGCACCCGGTGTTCGACATACTGTGCGTTCAGAGATGCTCTTCTGCCTACCTTGGTTGTAACGGGTGGTTATTTGAGTCACTGTTGCCTTTCTATCAGCTCGAACCAGTCTGGCCATTCTCCTCTGACCTCTGGCATCAACAAGGCATTTCTGCCCACAGAACTGCCGCTCACTGGATATTTTTTCTTTTTCGGACCATTCTCTGTAAACCCTAGAGATGGTTGTGCGTGAAAATCCCCAGAAATCCTCTCATAAAAAAATACTGCTGAGGGCAAGTAAAGTACACAAGAACGTGGATGAATGTATCCCATGGAAGCATAGTAGTTCTGATACTACTTACTGGGGTCAGAGTTGCATACAAAAAAGGGAGAAGAAAAAAGATAAGACAAAAACAGGGTGGACAATGAACTACATGAATTTCAAAACATGCATATAACCTGGCAGTATGAAGTGCATTGATTATGTCAACCTTTCCATTAAAAAGTTTCTGATTAATCATTCTCTATGAATAATATATAAATCTTGCCCTTCTACAAAGAATTCATTTTGTTATTACCCATTTGAAAAAAATTAGACGCTTAAGGGAATACAGATAATCCACAAGCAATGAATAGAAGAAAGCTTAAAAAAAAGATAATTTTTGTGTCCAAACTGTTTTTTTTCCTGTATCCTTTGCCATCTTCTCACAATCCTTTTGATTAATTAAGTGGTCTTTTGTGGTGTTCTGCCCACAAAAGTGATAGCAAAAGATCTGCTCAGCTGCCTGGCTGAACCTGGAACTTGTGATTCTCCTCTCTTCACTCTTCGCTTCACCTCTTCTGGCTCTCCTGCTCATCAACAGAGCAACAACTGTTCTCCTGCTCCTCATAGGAGGAGAAGCTGCAGGCTAGAAGCCTTCATCAGCTTTTCTGCTCTCAAGGATTAATTCAGCTATGACACTTTCAGTGTCTCAAAGGACCCGCAAGTGACTGAGGACTCAACAACATCTAGTAAGCACCACTGAAGCAACCTGGGCCTAGTTCTTCCAACCAACAACAAGGAGCAATGCGGTCTGCACAACAGATCTACTCCACCACACCGGAGCTACAACATCATCTTCAGACTACTGCCACATTCAGAAATTCTATGATGATATGGCCATCATTGGATGCGTGTCAGATGGGAATGACCATGTATACAGGGGGTTCATCAATGACTTTGTGAACTGGTGCGTGATCAATGCTCTGCAGATCAACACCAGCAAGATGAAGGAGATGATCATAGATTTCAGAAGAAGCCACCCCCTACCACACCAGTGAACATCCAGGGAAAAGACATAGTGACAGTGGACTTATACAAATACCTGGGGGTTCACCTCAACAATAAACTGGACCACAAACACAGATGTCCTGTACAAGAAGGGCCAGAGTCAACTCCACCTGCTGAGGAGAGAGGGGTCCTTTGGAGTCTGCAGGACGCTGTTAAAAACGTTTTACAACTTTTACAAAATAAAACATAACATGGTTATGCATAACATGGTAATAAAACATAACATGGTTATGCAAGACTGGTGAACTTTGTTACTTTTGTGTTTTTGTAGATAAATGCTATTGAGTAATACATGCTGCCTCTTTAATTTTATACAATGATGAATTATGCAAACCTCTTCTTTAGAACTCATAATCCTTGAACTATTAATAGCTAAGGTAATCCTGGTTTCTATTATTTAGTAAATTGTTAATCAGACTTCTAAATTGATAGTTTACCATAATTTATGAGACTGAATCAGAGAATTAGCTATATTTTCCTCTCAACTGAGATGTGGTGCTCCGATTTGAGAACAAAACTGAACTAAACTAAAATGTCTCTTAAATAAGACAATAAAACATGATGACAAACAACATAGCAACATAACATAACAAACATAACAATATAAACATAGGGGGAAAAAGTATGATATGGCTTGTATATAATACAAAAACAACCATTTAAGCAGCAGTGTCATTGGTTGTAGTGCAAAAATAAAAGTGTACATTGAGATTCCTGGGGGCAGTGGGAAGGGTACTCCACAGGAGAGAGATGTGTCTTTGGTGTGTAGGGGAGAGAATTCAGCCTTAGGTAAGTTTCACCAGACTGGAACACCTACACTAAGAGCAATGGGAGAGGGAAGTTCAGCATCCTGACAGCTTAGCAGGTAAAACTGACTTTCAGTCTGCTGGTCCTGGCCCGGAGGCTTCTCAGTCTTCTTCCTGATGGCAGCAGACTGAAGAGGCTGTTGAATGCGTGGATGGGATCACTTTTAATGCAGAGGGCTCTGCAGGTGAGGCGGGTAAGGTAGATATTCTGCAGGGAGGTCAGAGAGACACCCCTGATCCTCTCAGCTGCTCGCACTACTTGGTGTAATTGTTGCAGACAGGACACGGTGCAGGTGCCATACCACACAGTGATGCAGCTGGTGCCTCTGTAGAAGATGCTCATGATGGGAACTGGCGCTCTGGCTCTCCTCAGCTTGTGGAGGAATTAGAGACACTGTTGGGCTTTGCTGACCAGTGATGCAGTGTTCTTTGAGGTTGTTCTCACTGTACTACTTGACCAGGTGGCTCACCTCGGTCCTGTAGTGTGTCTCATCGTTGTTACTGATGTGACCCAACGCAGTTTTATCATCCGCACATTTGATGAAGAGGTTGGAGCTGTGTGATGGTGTGCAGTTGTGGGTCAGCAGAGTCAAGAGGAGCAGGCTCAGTGCACATCCTTAGGGAGCCTCCGTGTTCAGTGTGATGGTGCTGGAGATGTTGCTGCCAACCCGTACTGCCTGCGGTCTTCCTGTCAGGAAATCTATCAGCCAGTTGCACATTGAGGTGTTGATCCCCAGCCTGTCTAATTTGAGTACAAGTTGGCTGTTGAAATGGCATCATTGGTCAAGAGGTTAGACCGATATGCAAATTGAAATAAGTCCTGGGTGGAGGGGATAGATGACTTGATGTGTTGCATGTAGCCATTCAATGTACTTCTTGAGGATGGGGGTGAGCGCAACCGGACGGTAGTTGTTGAGGCAGGATGGGGACGACTTCTTCAGCACTGGGATGATGATGGAGGTTTTGAGGCACGTGGGGATGACAGCCTGGCTCAGAGATGTGTTGAAGATGTCTGTGAAGACAACAGTCTACATCAGGGGTCTCAAACTCATTTTACCTGGGGGCCGCTGGATCCAGGGTCTGGTTGAGGCTGGGCCGCATCAGGTTTTACACACTTTTCCTGAAATTGTCTGTGCTCATCACCAACCTTTATCTTCACTTCAGGCTTTGAGAAGATACATGTTTGGGACTGTGTAATATATATAATTTCTCTAGGTCTCACTGCTGTGTTTAAGTTTCAGTTTTCATGTTTAGCTGACGTACAAACAACGTCATTTCCGCTGGTACCAGATCGGCTCAGGGTCCTGCGTCTGTGTATGATGTCAGCACGGCACAGTTAGTGATTGGTTGAAGGTCAGAAACCATGGAAACACAAAGTGTTTGTGGTGGCCGTTTAATATTAAGTTAATTAAATAAAAAATGTAATGAAGTTAGAAGTTTGAAGTTAGGCTAATGGCTAGCATGGAGCTAACGCTAACACGGATATACACACATAAAATTTTGCTTGTGTGTATATAATAGTGTTAGCTCCGTGTTAGTATCACTCATTTTCCCCATTCTTGCGCATGTGTAATGTCAGGTCTGGGGCTTCGGAGCACCTGGCTCCGGTGACAGCCACACCGGCGTGTTGTTTATCTGTTTAAATGTGTATTCAGCAGCACTGGCGAAGGCAGCAGCAGCGGGTTGTTTACATCTGTGCTTTACACATGTATTCAGCACTGCTGCTTTCCCTGGTGCTGCTACAGCGGCAGGTTGGTTACGTCCATGGTTTACACGTGTATTCAGGCTGGTGCTGGGCACCGTGAGCACGGTCACATTGCTGGTATAGTCCGGGTGCTCCGAAGCTGTCGGCCTTCAAATGACACAGACTTAACTATTTAGCACGGTGGTAGTGCCAACTACCGTGGCTGGGAACCCTCAATGCTGCAAATAAAAGAAACGTTGCAAACAAAAAGAAACAGCGTTGCAAATAAAAGAAAACTACACAACGGAAGTGAATTACCGGGGACTATTATTGGCAGAGCGAAGAAGAAGAGTTGTTGTAAACCATAAATAATTAGGGGGGCAAATAATTATAACACACCTGACCACAACACCTCCTCTTCTTCATATTCTGCTTCTTCGCTCACATAAAAAACTACAGGTGCACCGCCAATAATAGTCCCCGGTAATTCACTTCCAGTATGGAGTTTTCTTTTTCTCGCATTTGGCCCGCGGGCTGCGAGTTTGAGACCCATGGTCTACATGATCCGTCTACATGACCAGGGATGTTGTCAGGTCCCGGAGTTTTGTGTGTGTTGATCCTGCTGAGGGATCTCCTCACACTGTCCGGGGATAGTGTCAGAACCTGGTAATTGAGAGCGGGTGGAGTCTTCTGTGCCGGGGTGCTGCTGTGTGCCTCGAAGTGACTGAAGAACTTGTTGGGCAGGGAGGTGGAGCTGCCTTCAGATGGTGGGCCACCTCGTCTCTGGCTCTGAAGGCAGCATTCCTTACCCTCAGCAGTCTATAGACCTCCCATGTGAGCCATGGCTTCTGGTTGGCCCGAACAGTGATGGTCCTGGTGTTTGTGACATCATCAATGCATTCTGAGATATAGGCAGTGACAGTCTCTGTGTATTCCTGTAGATCTGTGATGTTGTCGTGGGTGGCAGCCTGTTTGAATATCTCCCAGTCTGTGGTGGAAAAGCAGTCTTGCAGTGCCTCTGAAGACCCTTCTGACCACACACGTTCCTGCTTCCGAACCGGTTTGGTGACTTTGACAAGTAGCCTGTATGCTGGCATTAGCATAACAGTGATGTGGTCAGAGGGGAGGGCTTTGTAGTCTCCTCTCTGGGTAGTGAAAACATTGTCCAAGATGTCGTTTTCCCTTGTAGGAAAGTTGATGTGATTTTGTAATTTGGGAAGCACAGACTTTGGGTCTGCATGGTTAAAATTGCCAGCCAGAACAAAAAGCATCTGGATGGGCAGTTTGCTGCTCGCTCATGATGATACAGTTTGTTCAGTGCCTTGCTCCTGTCATTGTTGTTGGAGCTTGGAGGGATATAAACTACTGCTCCTCAAGGGGTCCTGTAGCCCTTTGATGTATAAATCATTTAAAGTGTTGTTTCTGCCGGAGCAGAAACTCCCGGTTGTATGCACGCCTTTCATGAAGCTCACGTCAAAGACTTTGATGAACAAAGACAATGTTGTTTACACAACAAAACACCCGAAAACACTGTAATGGTGGGATGGAGAGCAGCCACTGCATGTGTCCGTATCACCATCTTTCATCGGTCTTAATATCTAATAAACCTTAAAATCATCTTAATATTTACGCTCAACCTTTAATGAATAAATAATTATTTTAAATAGTTATTGCTTCTGATACTCAATTTCATCTGAACTTTTATTTCCGTGCTCTGTGTGAGGCTAGATAAAATCAAACATTTTATTCGGTATCCCTATGGCACAACATATTGGGACACCTCATGAAGGTAAAAACAGTGCCAGGTTGGGAACCACTGGTTCCAGTCAAAAGTATGAACACACTTTCAAATAAATGGGAAGTGTCCAAATATTTGACTGGTACTGTATGTTATAGTATACTCTATGTGAATATAATATAAAGGTATACTTTTATATACTTTTTTTTTTTTTTTGCGAAAAGGCCTGCTCAAGTGTGATTTAGTGATTTTGCCCTTGTGGGCACATTTGGTATTGAAGGATCAAGGTCAAAAGCTCATAATACAAATTGTATGGCTGTTCAATGAATCAACATATCAAACTCTTTTTTATAGACAAAATTTTGTCCAGTATGTCTATTAAAATTTGAGACATGTGATCTACAGTGAACCAATAGTGCCCCTTCTATGAAATGTCATAGAATGTTGCCCCAAAATGTTCATAGAAGGGGCATACTGTCGGCTTTTGTTGTATACAAAAGCCTACAGTATGGAAAGAGAGTCATGCCATAAATTGAATGAACAAATAAAAGGTGTATATTGTTTTTGCTAACACTTTTAAAGCATTCAAAACAAAATGGAGGGAAAAACATGCTTTATCGCACGCAGAATCTGGTCGCAAAACGTTTTCCTGCTTGCAATACTTTCTCCTGCTCACGCAAAAAAAAAAAAAAATCCCCTGCTTTAGTGGGAGGTTTTGTCATCAAGGGGGTGAGTCTGTGGGTCTGCCAATCACCATATTATCACCAAATATGATTAAGTGATGGTGGACAGCAAGGTGACTAGGAAAAATGGTCTGTATTGTGAGATGTGTCTCAGGATTGGGTTGCTACTTTTTGCAGATGACCTGGTCCTGTTGGCTTCATCGAACTGTGACCTGTGACGAGCGTGAAGCTGTCTAGCCTCCGGGTGGGGGATAAGATCCTGCCTCAAGTATCTTGAGTTCAAGTATCTTGGGGTCTTATTCACAAGTAAGGGAAGGATGGAGCGAGAGATTAACAAGCCGATTCAGACATTGCATTGGTCCATCGTGGTGGAGGAGCTGAGCTTTAAAGTGAAACTCATAATTTACCGGTCAATCCTACTCTCACCTCTGGTCATGAGCCGGCAAGCAGGAAAATCTGTTCGCACACAAGCAGGTGAACTAACCTGAACCCTCTCCTCATAGGTTAAAATATTGCTTGACGATGCAGGATACAAAGGACAAAGGATTAATTTGCTTGCGTGGATGTTCAAATTGCTCTCGGATTTATGCCAATATTGTATTGATGATCAACATTTACAAATTCTCCTCATTTGTTTATCAAGTTGTATCTTTCTAGCCAGTCTCATGTTAAAAACTACCTACTTCTTATTCATGCAGAGTGGTGAAGATGCATTTAAATGAAAGGAGAATGAAAGGAGATGACTCACACCTTGGAGGTGTGAGTCATCTTTATTCACTGTGATACCACAAGAGGCCGCATCCTGGAGGGACGTTACATTGGAGATGGCTCCAACCAGAACTGGCCATGCCTCCATCTACTGGTGAAACGGTAAACTGCAACTCAACACAGGGCAGCACACCTGCAGTTACTAATTGCAGCACTCAGGTGGAGTTAATGTGGACCTGACTGAGGGGAGAGTTTTAGAGCTCTACACAGAGAAAATGGAGAGAGGAGCTGGGAGACCAAGAGGGAAAAATGTGTGCTCTCCTTTCTGAGCGGATTAAAACTTGGGGGGATATCTGCAAGAGAATGCTCTCCTTTCTGAGTGGATTAAATTCAAGGGAATATCGGCATGAAGGAAAAACACCTAAAACGCTTACCCAACGTACTTACCTTACCATCTGCAATGCTGTGGAGAAAAGCGTCGGGGTGAGAATAGTGGACATTGACTGAGGGGAAAAGACAATTGTTAGGTATAGAGGAGGACTCTGACCTGCTGGAAGGTTTTTGATTTCACTTTAAAAAAGAAAGAACCAGAGACATTGTTTACGTTGGGCTTTTTACTGAAGCGTGGCCCAAGGAACAGTGACTGTTAGCCCCCTTCCTAACCGGGGAATCATTAATTGCTGTTCAGGACCTACCCCCCGACAAAGTAGCCGACTATGATGCACTAAAGACTGAGATCCTCAGCAGAAATGGTATCACCAAGTTCGGCATGGCCCAGTGCTTCCACAGCAGGACTGTCCAGCACAACAAAGCTCCTAGGGCCCAAATGCACAAACTCGCCCGAATTGCAAGAAAGTGGCGGGAACCAGAGAAGAAAACCGCTGCGGTAGTAGTAGAGACCATCGTGGTTGACCACTATTTGCGGGCTCTACCACAAGAGGCCAAGTGGCTCATTAGTCAGCAGGTGCTGACCTCGGCGGACCTCACGGTGGAAGCTGTCAAGAAATATCAGGCCACCGTGGAGATGCTCCGTGGCGTCAGGAAGGAGCCCAGGGGTGTAGCCCCAGAACCAACCATGGGAGGAGCCCAAAAGAACTCCAAGACCTCCAACCCTGCTGGTGCAGGGACTAACTATGCGCCATCCCAGCACAAGAGCCAGTCGGGTCCGGGAAGAGCATCTCAAGAGGGTGGAAGCAGACAGTGCGACCGGTGGGGAGAGTTGGGACACATCTCCTGGCAATGTGGGAAACCCAGTGATGAGCCCATGCCCACTGCCGGGTCCTCTGGCTCCCCCTCAACCCACCTGTATGCAGCGACGGTGGAAGCGTTGCTGGACTCGGGTAGTTGAATAACCCTAGTGCGGAAAGACCTCGTATCTCCATCTTGTCTGACCATTGATAAATCACTCCCCATCTCCTGTGACACCAAAAAACACCAACGATTACCCCATGGCAGAGTTCACCCTGACAACCACCTGGGGGGCCATTCACACAATGGTGGGAGTGGTTGATTCACTTCCTGTCCGAGTACCCAGGAAAGTGAAAGGTAAAAGACAATTGCTGCAACCCTCAAAGCCCCTTTCCCCCACCTCTGTGCTTGCAAGAGGGTCGGTTACCCAGAATGACTCCGAGACCGGCCCTGACAGTGCTGAAGAGAATGAGGCCCCAGGAAACGCAGCAAGTTCCAGCGAGGAGGATGCCCCAGCCACCAGGGAGCTGCCCCCCCTCACAGGCCAGTATGGTGCTGCACAATTACGTGACCCCACCCTTGCAAACACTTTAAAGAATGTGCAGGTGTTAGAGCAGGGGTCTCAAACTCGCGCCCCGCGGGCCAAATGCGGCTCACCAGACGCTAGTTTGAGGCCCCCACCTTGATATGAAAGTTTAATGTTAGTGCGGCCCGCGCAAGTTTAGTACGGTGCCTGAGAACCCTCAATGCTGCAAATAAAAGAAACGCTGCAAACAAAATGAAACAGCGCTGCAAATAAAAGGAAACTCCACACCGGAAGTGAATTACCGGGGACTATTATTGGTGGTGCACCTGTAGATTTTTATGTGAGCGAAGAAGAAGAATACAAAGGAAAAAGAGGTGTTGTAAAGCAGAAGTAATTGGGGGCAAATAATTGTTTCTCCAGTAGGTGCCGCTATATGACCATTATGGAAGGTTATGCAAGGATGACTGATGAAGAAAACTGGAGGTCCCGTGCATGTGCGAGTTTTTAAAAAATTTTTATTCAACACACGTGTTGTTATTGTTCTCCCCTTGACTGAGAGGGATCTGTGTGTTGTGGTCATTTTCATTGGCAAGTTACCACATATTGTTTGGAGGAATACGAAGAAGAAACAATTATTTGCCCCCCGAATTACTTCTGCTTTACAAGACCTCTTCTTCTTCGCTCACATAAAAAACTACTGGTGCACCACCAATAATAGGTAATTCACTTGCGTTGTGTAGTTTTCTTTTAGTTGCAGCGCTGTTTCTTTTTGTTTGCAGCATGCTAAATAGTTAAGTCGAAGGCCGACAGCTTTGGAGCACCCGGACTATACCGGCAACATGACTGTGCCCACGGTTCAGCAGTGCTGAATACACGTATAAACCACGGATGTAAACTACCCACCACTGCTGCCTTCGCCAGTGCTGCTGAATACACATTTAAAGAGATAAACAACAAGCCGGTGTGGCTGTCACCGAAGCCGGGTGCTCCGAAGCACCAGACCTGACGTTACACACGCACAAGAATGGGGAAAATGAGTGCTAAGAGGTTAACATGGAGCTAACACTATTACATACGCACACAAGCGAAGGTTTATGTGTATCCATGTTAGCGTTAGCTCCATGCTAGCCACTAGCCTAACTTTTCAAACTTCATTACATTTTTTTATTTAATTAACTTAATATTAAACGGCCACCACACTTTGTGTTTCCATGGTTTCTGACCTTCAACCAATCACTAACTGTGCCGTGCTGACGTCATATGCAGGCGCAGGACCCTACCTACCAGCGGAAATGACGTCTTTGTACGTCAGCTGAACACTAAAACTGGAACTTCAACAGTGAGACACAGTGGAATTATATATATTACATATGTATTATATATATTATTGGTGATGAGCACAGACAATTTCAGGAAAAGTGTGGAAAACCTGATGCGGCCCAGCCTCAACCAGACCCTAGCTCCAGTGGCCCCCAGGTAAAAGGGAGTTGTGCTAGGAGGTAGAGCGAGCCCTACATATCCCCATTTTAAAATAAGCCGAGGCTTAGTATATCAAGTGGTAAAAAAGAATGATACATTACATGATCAGCTGCTCTTACCTCAGCCCCATCGGGCTACGGTGCTGAGTTTAGTGCATACCCACCCCCTAGGGGCCCACTTAGGAGTAGAGAAAACAAAGGAGAGTTCTACAGCGGTTCTATTGGCCAGGGGTGCATAAAGAGGTCGAAAACTACTGCAGAACTTGCCCCGAGTGCCAGCAGGTGGCGCCTGAGCCCCCATACAGGAACCCACTCATCCCCTTGCCCATCATTGTGACTACTTTTGAGAGGATAGAGCTAGACATAGTTGGCCCCTTGCCAAAAAGCCCCAGGGGGCACCAGTATATCCTGGTTATTATGGATTACGCCACCCAATACCCCGAGGCCATCCCATTGAGGAAGGCTACATCCCGACAGATTGCCAAGGAACTTTTCCTCCTCTCCATTAGTCTGGGCATTCCAAAAGAGATACTGACGGACCAAGGGTCTCCGTTCATGTCGAGAGTAATGAAAGACCTCTGCACTCTGTGAAGATTAAACAGCTGAGAACCTCCGTCTACCATCCTCAGACAGACGGGCTGGTAGAACGGTTCAACAAGACCCTAAAATTAATGCTTTGGAAAACCATAGACGAGGATGGATGCAACTGGGACCAACTTCTGCCATATCTGCTATTTGAGGTAAGAGAGGTTCCTCAGTCTTCTACTGGCTTTTTACCCTTTGAACTCTTGCTGTCTTACAGACCGAGGGGACTACTGGACATCGCCAAGGAGGCATGGGAGGAGCAGCCATGTAAGCAACGCACCCTAATCGAGCATGTGGATGAATGCAAGACAGAATGAAAGCCATCTATCCCATAATTTGGGAACACCTGGAGACCACCAACGACAGCAGCAGGCCTCATACAACTGACCTGCCCAGCCCAGAGAGCCAGGGGACAGGGTACTGGTTCCCGTCCCAACCACTGAATGCAAGTTCCTGGCAACCTGGCAGGGTCTGTACGAAGTCATTGAACGGGTTGGCGAAGTAAACTACAAGGTGAGGCAACCGGATAAAAGGAAAAAAGTGCAGATCTACCATGTTAACCTCCTAAAGAAATGGCATGGCAGGGAGGCGCTGTTCAGCTGTTTACCCCCATTAGAGTCCAAGGAACCGGCAAGAAAGGAGGTTCAGGTAGAACCAACCTGTCCCCCATCCATCAGCAGCAGATGGTCCTGGAGCTGGTCGACCGGAACCAAGACGTCTTGTCCTCTCTCCCCGGACACACCGGGGTGATCCAGCATAAGATCCACACCATCCCAGGCCGAAAGGTAACCCAGGGTCCCTATCGAATGCCAGAGGCACGCAGAGCAGCCATCCAGGAGGAGGTAAGGAAGATGCTAGAGCTTGGAGTCTAAAAGTGCCTGGGCCAGCCCCATCGTACTGGTCCCCAAACCAGATGGGTCAGTGCGCTTTTGTAATGATTACAGAAAGTTGAATGAAAGATCAGAATTTGATGCATACCCGATGCCCCATACGGATGATCTAGTTGACTCTTTAGGACATGCCCGCTTCCTGACCACCCTGGATCTCACAACAGGCTACTGGCAGGTACCCCTGACCCCAGAGTCCAGGAAGAAGACTGCCTTTGCCACATCGGAGGGGCTGTATCAATACACTCGGCTCCCATTTGGGCTCCACAGTTCACCTGCCACCTTCCAGCGGTTGATAAATCTAATCCTTGCTCCCTACAAAAAGGTACGCAGCTGCATTTTTAGATGATGTGGTCATTCAAAGTCCAGACTGGGAGAGTCACTTACCTCACCAGGCTGTGATCAATTCGCTAAGGAAGGCAGTTCTCACCGCGAATCCGAAGTGCAGGCTGGCCTTTAGCGAGACAAACTACATGGGATACACTGTTGGATGGGGACTGGTCAAGCCGCAGGAAGCCAAAGTTCGGGACATCCAGGACTGGCCCCGGCCGATCACCAAAAAGCAGGTGAGATCCTTTTTGGGGCTGGCAGGATACTACAGATGCTTCATTGCTAACTTCGCTACCATAGCAGCCCCCCTGATAGAGTTGACCACCAAACGATACTCGAGGATGGTGAAATGGAATGACCCTGCAGAGGCAGCCTTTGAGGACCTGAAGCAATGCCTGTGCTTCAGTCCAGTACTGATGGCTGATGACTTCAAGAGAGACTTTATCGTGCAGACGGATGCCTCGGAGGTGGGTCTGGGGGCTGTGCTCGTGCAAGTGCATGAAGGTGAGGAGCATCCTATTCTCTATCTTAGCAGAACATTACTTCCAAGAGAGAAGAACTACTCCACAGTTCTTGGAGTAGTTCTCCAAGAACTGAACACGAAGGTGGAGAAGGAATGCCTCGCCATCACCTGGGCCCTAGAATCCATGCACTACTAGTTCCTGGGCCGACGCTTCACCGTAGTGTCGGACCATGCACTTCTGCAGTGGATGGCTAGGAACAAGGAAACCAATGGTAGGATCACCCGATGGTTTTCAAGTTTGCAAGCTTTTGATTTTTCTGTTGTTCACTGGGCAGGCCAGCGTCATGGCAACGCGGATACCCTGTCACGGCAACACGGATGCCCTGTCCCGGCGCAATGCCCTCTTCACCTCCTTCAGTCTGATGAGAGCGTCTGTCCCGAGGGGGAGAATGTGTGATACCACGAGAGGCAGAATTGTGGAGGGACATTACATTCCAAGGAGATGGCTCCAACCAGAACTGGCCATGGCCCGATCTACTGGTGAAATGATAAACTGCACCTCAACACAGCAGCACACCTGCAGTTACTAATTGCAGCACTCAGGTGGAGTTAATGAGGACCTGACTGAGGGGAGAGTTTTCTTAAGAGAGCTCTACACAGAGACAATGGAGAGAAGAGCTGGGAAACCAAGAGGGAAAACTGTGTGCTCTCCTTTCTGAGCAGATTACAACTTGGAGGGATATCTGCAAGAGAACGCTCTCCTTTCTGAGTGGATTAAATTCAAGGGAATATCGTCACGAAGGAAAAACACCTGGAACACTTATCCAACGTACTTATCTTTCCATCTGCAAGGCTGTGGAGAAAAGAAAAGCATCAGGATGAGAATACTGGACATTGACTGAGGGGAAAAGACAATTGTTAGCTATAGAGGAGGACTCTGACCTGCTGGAAGGACATTGTTTACGTTGGGCTTTTTACTGCAGGAAAATCCTTAGTTTGACTTTGAAATTAGAATTTTGCATTTTCTGTTAATCCACCTGAACATTATTAAAACTTGTAATTTTGAAACTTGTGTCCTTGCACTAATTGAAGAACCCCGCTGAGAGCTGTGTAGCCTCTCGTATCACATCACCTAATGGACGACTCGACAAGGTGTTGTGCAGCAACAGAAGTCGTGTATGCAAAAATTATGTGAGGCACAACATAAAAGACAATAAACCAACCATATAACAGATAACAGAGCTCACAATGTAACAGATAGCAGAGCACACGTAGGAAGGTGAATTATGTCTACATCCCTGAGTTTTAAGAGCACTACAAGAGCCTTTTTTTTTTTAGACAAACACTGGATTTGTTACTATTGTATGCACATTAAGAGATTACACTCACTCCCATTTCATTTGATATACTATCTCCCTCACAGTCTTTGTCCCAGCATCTTTTATAAATCTAAAAATATAGGCTGGTAGAAAGCATGATTTAATAACTTCCTTATCAGCCTACTCTAGCAAGGATCTAATGACAAATGAATAGGCTTTGGCATCTTTGGTACCCATTACTCTTTTATTTACAGGCAATACTAATTAAATATATATTTCTTAATATATTTTAAGAGCACTTTTTTTTACAGAAAACTGTGACTATGTAGGGAAATGCCATTAGCAACAGATGGATACTATTTCTATCTGAATATTTCAGTTTTTCCATTCCCAGCATGAGAAGTCTGAAGTGAAGGAAAAAAATTGGATGGCGATATCAGCTCTTTAAGCAGTATTTTGGTTGTATCTAAATAACACATTCACAGTGTTCATTTCAGGGCTGCATATCCTTTGACATGGGTTTTTCCATAGGTTTTCTTTAGTCTTTATGGTGTGCAAAATGAAATGACACCACACAACTAGACTACCAATTTTGAGAAGCTAACAATTTATGTGATCAATTTAAGTGTGGGAAAGTTCTGGACTCCTATACACAGAGACTGCCTAGCAAACATCCTCCATATAACTGCCTCTGTGTCAGTAGATGCTGTTAAATATAAGTTCCTACCCATTTTGTTTTTTGGTTCCTACCGACCTGCATGTAAATTAATGATGCGGAACTAATGTTCGGTTTAGCGCCGTTTTCCGCCCGGACCCTTTTGATTGCTACACTCATTCAGAAAAAGTCGCCGCTGCTGAAGCGTTACGGCGGAGTGTTGTTGTGGTGTCGGAAACAACGTTAAGTAACTGCAAGTCAGCGAAAGTGTTCATAATTCCCTCTCAGGGCATGTGTGCAGCCAATAAGGTGCAGTATGATGTTTTTTTTTGTCATAAGTTATTGAGTGGTTGTTTACATTGTATTATAACCAGCTAAGGTTAAATGTGGGTTTGTGTGTTTTGCTGACTGCTTTGCATTGTTGTACATTTAATGAAAGTTATATGATTAATAGTTAATAGTCAATTTACACTACGGCATTAAGAGATAACAAACAAATTTGATTGTAACAATTTATTGTATTTTTGTATCCTTTTGACTTTCAGTTCTCACGTTGGTTTACCCTATTTATTGGAATAAATCACCAGTACCATTTAAGAACGTGTCGCTGTCTGTTCGTGCACATCAGAGGGAGTTACAGTGAGAACTTACTGCTCCAGAAGACAGCACCAGTGAGCAGTGAACAACAACAATAAAGCAAATAATATGTCTCTAAATGCCGGTCAGCATACAGTACTGGCAGAAGTACATAATCCAGAAATGCAGTTAAAGGCACCTGACAAAGAATGTGAAGCTAAAGAATTGCATAACATCAGCACAACTGTGCAGTCACAAGAAGCACGTGAAGGTGTAACAGCTAACAACCCCCCTCTCTCAGAAGAGCCACAATTAGGCCAAAGAGTCCGCAAGTTTACGGAAAAGGGCAAAGAACTGCATGATGAGCAAGTAAGGAAGGATGCTCATCGTTTCAATGTGTGCTATGAGAGGTGGAAGGTTGCTACTAAAGAAACCAATCAAGCATTAAGTGGTGGTCAATGCTCAGAAGAACAGTGGGATAAATACCTAACTGCAGTATGTAATGCATCCAAAGGTGTTGATGCAGTTTATGAGGATTGGAAACATATTGATGTTCCTGACAATATCACCCGTCGCAAAGTTGACACCTGTGGAACAGTAACAAGGAGGATTGTCGATGGTGTGGTGGAGCATCTAGATAACAGAAGGGCGGAAGTACGTAGGCAAGCTAGAGGTCAAAGGCTTGACGAAAGGGTCATCGAAGAGATACTGTCTGTAGCCTCAGAGAAGACAGTCAGTAGCTTTCATCGCTCAAAGTGCTCCTCTGCAAGCAGAAAGACTGCAGCTGCTGAGATTGCAGCCAACGAAGCTGCTCTAGAAGTACTACTAGAGCAGGAGCATCATATAGAAGAGCTTCAGCGAAGTTGAAGCTGCACAGCTAAAGGCCAAATAGGAAGCTGAAGCTGCCCAGCTAAAGGCTAAACAAGAGGCTGAGAGTGCAGAGAGACGAAGAGTGCTGGAAGCCAAGCGCAGAGAACTAAATCGATTAGAGACTATTAAGAAGCTAAGGGCTGCCAAGGCACGACAGCAAGTATATGACCAGAGTCAATGTTCAGGTCAATCATCTAAGGGTGACTCCTCAGATGAAGAAATAAATGAGCTTCTCCACCGACGTGTCTCTCTGAAGAAGGAAGAGAAAGTCAAGCCTCAAATTAGCCCGTTGCAGCACCGTTCCACAAAATCATCTGTAACACATTCAAGGCAAGAACAATACAGTTCTCCAACTCAAGCTGTGTCACAAGACAGACCTGAAGACGGCACACCGGCTCTTGTCAGACTGTTTGCTGAATCCATCAGTGCAAGTCGCATTCCTATACCCGAGCCCATAGTGTTCAATGGTGACCCACTCAGGTTCAACGACTGGAAGGTGTCCTTTCAGATGCTGGTCAACAGAAAGAACATACCAGCTGATGAAAAGATATATTATCTGCGCAAGTATGTGGGTGGACCTGCCAAAAAGACCATCGAGAGTTCTTTCTTACTTGGCACAGAGTCAGCCTACTATGCAGCATGGTGCATCCTAGAAGAGCGATATGGCAATCCATTTCTCATTGCCAAGGCCTTTCGAGATAAGATTGACACCTGGCCCAAGATAAATGCCAAAGGCAGTGTGGAGCTTCAAGAACTTGCAGACTTCCTGCGTAGCTGTGAGGCTGCTATGTCTCAGATCAGAGGTCTTGAGGTACTCAATGACTGTATCGAGAACCAGAAGATACTCTCTAAACTTCCGGACTGGTTGACCTCGAGATGGAACAGGAAAGTCATAGAAATAGAAGAGAATACTCACATGTTCCCAGACTTCAGCCAGTTTTTCAAGTTCCTCACACGTGAAGCCAAAATCGCTTGCAGCCCAATAACATCTCTACATGCCCTGAAGCCAAGTGAAAGGGTTCCAGACAAGGGTGTTAAGAGCAGAAGTCCTGGAGCAAGGGTCTTAGCAACCAACTCAGACGAGAAAGCTGTCGCCACAAACTGTGTCTTATGTAAGAAGGCAGGACACAGTCTGCAAAAGTGTCGCAAGTTCATGCAAAGGACAATCTTAGAGCGAGTCAAGTTCGTTCAAGAGAAGAAGTTGTGTTTCAGCTGTCTTAAGTCTGGTCATCGCTCCAAGGACTGTGGAGATAGAAGCACCTGTGACACCTGTGAGAAAAGTCATCCCATGTGTTTTCATGACAATCGCACCAAGGAAGAGAGGATGTCAACAAAGTCTTATGGAGCAAGGGACAGTGACAAGTCCAAGGAAAGAAAGAAAGAGCAGCCACAAGAGCAAGTAGAGGAACCATCACGTGAGGCCACAGCACTACGAGTCGTCCAGAATGTTGGGGACACTCATACATCCACAATAATTCCAGTGTGGGTGTCATCTACGGCTGAGCCGAACCGTGAAGTACTGGTGTATGCACTCCTTGATACACAAAGTGACGCAACCTTTATCCTCGAGGAGACGGCAAATTCTCTCAATACAAAGAGTGAACCAGTCCAGCTGAAGCTTTCCACCCTGGCTTCAAGAAACACAGTCATGTCCTGTTGTAAACTGACTGGTCTGCAAGTAAGAGGATTTTATTCAGACAAGATGATCACTCTACCAGTAACATACTCCAGAGAGTTTATCCCTGCAAACAGAGACCATATTCCCACACCAGAAACAGCGAAGGCATGGCCTCACCTTGAACACCTTGCAGATGAAATCGCTCCTCAGCAGAGCTGTGATGTCGGCCTGTTAATCGGCTACAACTGTGCTCAAGCCCTCATCCCAAGACAGGTTGTGCCTGGTGAAGAACATCAGCCGTTTGCTCAGAGAACAGACTTGGGCTGGAGTGTGGTGGGATATGGTAACCCATGTCTCAACTATGGAGATGCATAGCATCCTCATCAGACTTCACAAGTGAAGTGCACTGTCTGTAGAACACAGATCAAAGAAGTGGTCTTACCTGAAGATGTCATCAAGATGTTGGAGTCATTGAAAGAGCGTCAGAGACCAGCCCCATCTCTCAAGAAGATCTAAGGTTCCTATCGAAAATGGAGAAGGGCATCAGAGCTCAAGGTCACTATGAAATGCCGCTACCATTCAAGAAAGAAAGGCCTAATTTACCTGATAACAAGATCTGTGCGATCCATCGTCTCAAGTGCCTAGAAAGGAAGCTGAGAAGAGACGAGCCATACTGTAAGGATTACAAGACATTCATGGATGAGACCATAAGTAATGGAGATGCAGAAAAGGTCCCAGAGGAAGAGATCCGCAAGGTTCCAGCTTGGTATATCCCACACCATGGGGTGTATCATCAAAAGCCTGGGAAGATACGCGTCGTCTTCGATTGCTCTGCCAAGTATCAAGGGACGTCCTTAAACGACCACCTCCTGACAGGTCCAGAGTTGACAAACAACTTACTGGGAGTTCTGTTTCGCTTCCGAAGAGGTCCAGTAGCAATCATGTGTGATATAGAACGCATGATCCACCAATTCCATGTCCATGCAGAAGACCAAGATTACCTGCGATTCCTTTGGTGGGAGAATGGAAATCTTGAAGACCAACCTTCCATCTACCGGATGAGAGTACATTTATTTGGTGCAGCATTGTCACCAGGCTGTGCTAACTATGGACTCAAGCACGTTGCCGCCAAGGGGCAAGGCAACTTCAGTGAAGACACCATAACGTTCAACGGAACGGAACTTCTATGTTGATGACAGGTTGTCAAGTGTAGCCTCTGAAGACCATGCAATCCAGCTGGTTAAGGAGGCAAGAGAGCTTTGCAGCACAGGCAAACTCCGGTTGCATAAGTTCATCTCTAACAGCAAGAAAGTCCTAGCCACAATTCCAAAGGAAGAGTGTGCTGAAGCTGTGAAAGACAAAGACATGGCACTGGGTGAATTGCACATGGAAAGAGCACTCAGTGTGCAATGGTGCGTGGTGTCTGACGAGTTCCAGTTCAGAGTGACCATCAAAGAGAATCCACATACCAGAAGAGGAGTCTTGTCCACAGTCGCTTCAGTTTATGACCCTCTAGGATTTGTGGCGCCCTTCATCCTGGTGGGAAAACAGATTCTGCAGCAGATGTGTCGTGACAAGCTCAGTTGGGATGATGCCTTACCCGAGGACTTACGGCCTTTGTGGGAACGTTGGCTCAAAGACCTGCAAAATCTGGCTGGGGTGAAGATTCCAAGATGCTATGTTCCAGCAAGCTTCAAGGTCCAACATTATGAACTCCACCATTTTGCCGATGCCAGTGTGTCAGGCTATGGAGAGTGCTCGTACCTTAGAGCAGTCAGTACAATGAGTGATGTCCACTGTTCCTTAGTGGTGGGAAAGTCAAAAGTCGCCCCTACTAAAGTCACAACCATACCGAGACTTGAGCTGTCGGCTCAAGTGACATGCTCAAGAAAGAGCTGGGAATAGAGTACCGGCAAGAATTCTTCTGGGCTGATTCAATGGTTGTCCTTGGATACATTAATAATGAAGCCAGAAGATTTCATGTGTTTGTTGCGAATTGCGTGCAACGCATCAAACAAAGCACAGAGTCGACACAGTGGAGGTATGTGGCTTCAGAAGAGAATCCAGCCGACCACGCCTCCAGAGGGCTCACAGTAGAGCAGCTAGTATCCTCTAACTGGTTCACAGGCCCAGACTTCCTCTGGCAGGAGGAGTTGCCCAGTGGAGAAGTCAAGGTGGGAGAGATTGCAAGTGACGACCCTGAACTTAAGAAGGTACAGGTTCTCGACACCCAGGCGACAGAAATCAGGTCGGTGCTAGATCGCTTGCACAAGTTCTCAGACTGGTCCAGAATGGTGAAAGCTATTGCCAAACTCCAGCGATATGTGAAGAACATTAAAGGTCTCAAGCCAAGGTCCTGTGAAGCCACCAGTTTAGAGGAAAGGAGGGAAGCAGAGATGACCATAATCAAGATGGTTCAAGAGGCAGCTTTCTTTCAAGAAATACAGTTACTCCAAAGTCACAAGGAGATACCCGTCAAGAGCAGAGCCAATAAGTTGCACCGGTTGAGTCCATTCCTGGATGACCACAGTGTCCTCAGAATTGGAGGCCGCTTAACTCATGCTGCCCTACACCCAGAGATGAAGCATCCAGCGGTCCTACCAAAAGACAGTCATATGTCAAAGTTACTTGTCAAGCACTATCATGAAAGAACACTTCATCAAGGACGAGGGATGACCATGAATGCACTCCGATCCAATGGCATATGGATACTAGGCTGCAGCAAAGCAGTATCATCCCACATTTACAAGTGCACCAAATGCAGGAAGTTCAGGAGATGCACTGAACAGCAAAAAATGGCAGACCTCCCTGAAGACCGAATGGAAACAGCCCCTCCATTCACTTACTGCGGGATGGATTGTTTTGGACCATTCCATGTAAAGGAAGGAAGGAAAGAGTTGAAGCGTTATGGATTGATTCTTACCTGCATGTGTTCCAGAGCGGTTCACATTGAGATGCTCGACGACTTGACCACGGATGCATTCATCAACGCTCTGCGTTCATTCATTGCCATTCGTGGAAAGGTACGCCAGTTGAGAAGTGATCAAGGAACTAACTTCGTCGGAGCCAGACGAGAGTTTGCTGAAGCCCTGAAAGAGATGGATCAGGAAGAGCTCAAAGAGCTTGTGTCAGTAGATGCTGTTAAATATAAGTTCCTACCTATTTTGTTTTTTGGTTCCTACCTACCTGCATGTAAATTAATGATGCGGAACTAATGTTCGGTTTAGCGCCGTTTTCCGCTCGGACCCTTTTGATTGCTACACTCATTCAGAAAAAGTCGCCGCTGCTGAAGCGTTACGGCGGAGTGTTGTTGTGGTGTCGGAAACAACGTTAAGTAACTGCAAGTCAGCGAAAGTGTTCATAATTCCCTCTCAGGGCATGTGTGCAGCCAATAAGGTGCAGTATGATGTTTTTTATGTTCCTTTTGTCATAAGTTATTGAGTGGTTGTTTACATTGTATTATAACCAGCTAAGGTTAAATGTGGGTTTGTGTGTTTTGCTGACTGCTTTGCATTGTTGTACATTTAATGAAAGTTATATGATTAATAGTTAATAGTTAATTTACACTATGGCATTAAGAGATAAACAAATTTGATTGTAACAATTTATTGTATTTTTGTATCCTTTTGACTTTCAGTTCTCATGTTGGTTTACCCTATTTATTGGAATAAATCATCAGTACCATTTAAGAACGTGTTGCTGTCTGTTCGTGCACATCAGAGGGAGTTACACTCCAGATCCCTGTCTATAACTGCAGTAAATACTCATTATTATTAAAGAAGAGACAGGAGGAAACTCTCCCATGTAAACCACACACAGAAAAACGTTTTGTAAAATTGTGTTTGGTCAATTATTTAATCTCTGTTGCTATTTGATCTCTGATCACTGTATCTTATGTCATTGGAAAGCTTGTTAATTTCTCTTAAAAATGATGTCCCATGTGTATGGATCATGCAGTTATGGGATCATTGCAGGTCAGTAATTGTTGTTGTGTTGGTCAATCTAGTATGTACAGATTCCAAAAATGTTCAGTTGTGTTGAGGTCTGGCCACTGTCGGTTCTCCTAGACATTGGAGCACTCGGTTGGAATCTGCAACCTTGTCACTAAATGCTGTGTAGAGAACTACACACTGTACCTTTGAGGGCCTCCTGTCAACACAAGGCCAATAAAAATTGAATTGGAAAAGATGAAATCTAATATAGGGAGTGCTGAAAAAAGAATCCTACTAAAGCTACAATGAACAGCAATGAAAATTTAACTGAGAGCATGTTGTGTGTATTTAATCTTCTTAAATCTTCTTGACAACATACTAACATGCGCAGTGCATGCAATGGTTTAGCATTTAAAGATGTTGCTAACAATTCTTTCGTGATCTTTTATCCTCTCTCTATTTTACTACCAAAGAGCACTGTACCAAACATTCAGATAGCAGCTTCTCATTTTTAGCTGAAGGTAATATTCTTTTTCACTGCTTAAAATGACAAACATGGCTGGTGGAAATAATTCTGTGTCAATTGTTGCTAATTGATGTTGATCCTGTGAATCTGATGACAGGCCAAAGGCTTCACACCCATCTTAGCTAAGGCACTCTCTCCCAGTTTGCTTTCATTTGTATTATTATAAAAGCAAAGGAATATTGTTAGGAACTTGGAGAATTATAATTACAAAGTACTTACTTAAATGTGATTGTGGAATTTATTGATTTAATACATTAAAACACCAAAATATTTAAATTAATTACTTGAGACAAAATGCAATACCACACAGATGTGTTTTCTCCTCTTGAAACACTGGAATTTATTTGGTGTTCATTAGCAGACACAGCACAGTTAACCAGGTATCTGGAGAAACACTCAGGGAGAGGTGGTGAGTCATTCCTGTGCTGACATCAGTGATTATCATTAGCATCTGACCTATCACCTTTCACCTTTTCCCAAGACTCCCTGAGTTTAATAGACTGCTGATTCGACAGTGATGTTCTGGTTGTGTTAGCCTGCAGGATCAGTGCAGGGCTGATGGGGCTGATGACAACCAGTGGATGATATGCTGAATGGTCCCATCACATAACTCATATAACGCACATAACTAATGTTTATAATGCAATCACTATTAAAATTCAGATGAAGATAGGAGAAAACATTAAATGTAAATTTTAACACAAGACAGTTATTCAGAGCAGGTTTAACACATGCAAGTATGCATGTGTTAAACCTGCAACAGTACAGCCTATAACTTAGTGTATATAAGCATGGATGGAAGTCTGATGTCTGGGTCTTTTCTAGGGTTAGTGCTCTAGAGCTAAGTAGAACCTGATGATCTAGACCTACTTAGACAGGGGTGAAATTAAAAGAAAAAAAAAGTAAAGCGATACAGCACCTGATACAACACCTGACTATTTAAACAAATAAAAGATATAAAATCCTAATTGCAATGCATCATATTACAATAGATTTATCTTCATCATGTTTGGCTTTGAGGAGAGACCTTACAGCATCTGCTATAAGATTTCTTGGCGCAAAACCTTAAAGGAGGGGTAGGATGAGAGATTTCATTGTACTTTATAATAATATTTGCATTTGTCATCATGTATTAATTTTAAGACATGAATTATAATGTCAAAAAAAAAATCGTCAAATCCTTAATAGATTAGTGGTAGGGCTGCAACGATTAGTCGAATGAAACTGCAATGCTCCACCGGTAGTGGTGAGGGCAGTAGCATCTTTCTGTCCTCATTCAATCAGTGAAGACGACTGAGCTTAATGTAATGAGCATAGGTAATGTGGGCCAACACAATGGCGGAGCTGGAGGCAGGGGTGAAAGTGGTTGAAAACTCTTGCCGGAACTCAGTGCGTGTAAAATAATGCGGTACACGCCGCTCGCAATTTTTTACAATTTTTGATCGGTTTCGGGCAATTTTTAGCACAGTTTCAAATGCATGTCACTTAGTCAGGCAAGCTGATATGAAAAAAACAGATCATCAATATCTCTCCAAGAGTTATTAAGCAAAATATCAGTTCACAGTGAGTGATACATCATAATCAGACTCCTCAGACTCTGCCTGCCCCTCCACCTGCTTCTCATCATCCTCTGATTCTTCTGTGGCTGTGAATGTCATTTTGCGAACTTTTTTTCTTGTGAGAGCAAACACGTGTGTGGCCAACCAGAAACGCATTTGTTCAGCTCGGCTCGCCTCGCATAGCAACCAGGGACGCGCTCAAACTTGTCGCTCCGTGCCAAACGGCACAGACAGACACAGAAACAGCGTAATTACACTTAAACGAGCACACTGGAATTGTTCAAGCACTCGGATAATGTAACTAATGTGACTGTACTACATCGTTTTCTTTATTTAACATTTTGACAGGGAGCTTCTTCTCCTTTGTTTAACGGAACGCCATTCCGGTCGTGAATCTTTTAATGGAATGTAGTTCCAGACAGTTCTGGCTCACTTTTAGCGTACTTTTAGCCTTGAGTGTCATTGTATTATTTAGACATTTTTAGTGAAATACAGGAATAGTGAGCGAGGTTACATGCAGGTTTTGCGTGCGAGTCATGTTGGTTGACTGAAATGTGGCTGAATCTGTCGCAAACAACTTCTCTGTTTATTACAGGACTAGTCCCTGCAAGTATCTGTATGTGCGGAATATTCCAATATTAGCAGTGATAAATGGAATGGTGGAATTAGTTTCTTTATATTATTACTTTATGTGCTCTTGCATTTTATTTTTACTTATACGTGTAAAATGTAAAATATATTTCATATTTGAAGTGAATTAAACAGAATAAGCTGTAACACTAGGTTTTTGTTGCATTTTTTCATTCATTTACTAAGAGACTTTGTGTTGGCGGACAAAGGTTGGAGCAAGGAACGTCGAGGGGAAATAATCATGACCAATAATCGTTACTGGATGTATAGATTAGTCGACTACTAAAATAATCGTTAGTTGCAGCCCTAATTAGTGGTAAAAGAGCATCTATAACATATTAACAAAACAAAGCAGACAAAACAAAGCTCGACAGCAGTATCGTGAAGGCTGACAGAACTACAAATGGCAGTTCATTTCCACACTGCCCTGTTTCCAGGTTGAATATTACGACTGCACTTCTCCATGACTTTGACAGGAGACAGATGAGGTTCTGGTTGCTCTGGAGACAATGAACTAAAAAGAGATAAATGAACTCTCTTCTTACACCAGCCACTCTTTTATTTCAGGAATTCATGGTGGCCGACAGGGGTCGACTCAATTTACATGATCCTGCCAGGATTACATGGGACTATCATGCAGCTAATGGTTTAGCTTCCAACATACAGTGCATCCGGAAAGTATTCACAGCGCTTCACTTTTTCCACATTTTGTTATGTGACAGCCTTATTCCAAAACGGATTCAATTCATTTTTTTCCTCAAAATTCTACACGCAACACCCCATAATGACAACATGAAAAAAGTTTTGAGATTTTTGCAAATTTATTGAAAATTAAAAAAAAAAACTAAGAAATTTGAGGGAAAAAATTAATTGAATCTATTTTGGAATAAGGCTGTAACATAACAAAATGTGGAAAAAGTATAAAAAATATTGGTATTTATTGCTGTTTCATGTAATACTTGAATGCCTGTGAATACATAGACCATAAAAAACATGGCAAAGGGGTGAGTAATATGAATATGAAGCCTATGTGAATTAATATTATAAATATAAATTATTTTGTTTGTATCATAGTGCAAGTTTTCTGGAAACAATTCTTAGATAAACTCTTTTAAATAAGCCCTGACCGCAGTCAATTTTATAATGTCTCATTGTTAAATACCATCACTAACATATTTAATGCTCTGTTCAACAGTGCTGTTACACCTGAGTCAATATTACTCCTGTGCAGGGCTTAATATGAAGGAATGAGGACTAGGACTGAAATCAATAAAAGAGCAGACATGACTAAAGGCTCAATAGACACGATTTCAGCAGTTTTTTTTTTTTTTTTTATTATACTTTATATAGGATGGTAAAATATATAGCAATGACAGAGTGGTAGAGAGGAGGGTTTTGGAAGAAGTTTTCATAATAATATTTTTAAATTAGTCATTTTCTATTATTATTATTCTTAACTAGGGTCACATGGTCTGCTGTAGCCAATCCCAGCGTACATTAGGTGAGGAGCAGGGATCCACTCCAACAAGGCAGGAATTTCATGAGGGCCACGGGTCTCATTTCTTTCAAATTGGCCTTGTGCCCTTAAAAAAAACTCTGCCTTATGTCCATAACTGAAACCCTTCACCCAGTTAAAATATAAAGTTAAAAAAGTTGACTTAAAAATGTGGCTGAAAATTGGATAAAAAGTAAATTTCTTAGTTTTGGATGGACAACTACAACACTACACACTATACTGCACATTCAGAATCAGTCATAGTGTTTTTCTTAGTCATCGTTAATCATCGCAACTTGAAAATTATAATCATGAACTCATAAAAATCTCCAATTTTTAAAAAACAACTTACATTTTTCGGATAATGTAAGTATCCCAAATGTTTTTAATCTAATATTTACCAAAAGTATGTCATTTGTAGAAATTTTAATATGCATTTTAATCTTAAATATAAGACACGTCAGGCATTCTTTTGAATGCTTTGTTTCACTGACATCAACCAGGAATAAATAACAACAAAAAATGAACAAAGAATATTTGTATCAACCCTGAATTTCACAATTAGTGCATCCCTGTTAAAAAAAGTCAGTTCACAGGACATCATCATTGATGTCTACTAATTTCCACATTGGCTTGCATACAGATCTGCTCAGAGATGGAAACATATCAACACATATCAAATGGTAGTTAAGCAGCTTTGTGAATGATTTAATAAGAATTAATTTTCTGTCTAGTCACTATGGATGTTTCTGATTTCATTTATCCTTTGTATCCATTGGTTAAATGACAACAAAAACAGACTTGTTGACTTGTCTACTTTGAGGAACACTGAAAACATAAGAAAATATTTAGAAAATGTTCACAATTAAACATGATTGTTATTTAAATTTAAAGAGCCATCAGATACATCATTGAATTGTTCAACAACCAAATGGTATTTTAAATACTGCTGATACAAGTGGCACTTTGAGCTGCTGTTGACAGGCATATAGGCAGGCCAATCCATCCTACTTGTCCAAAGTTTTGATTGGTTGGAGGTCAAGTTATTTAATCTATTAAGGATGTTGGTGGTATCTTTTTATAATTTATGATTTACCATCAATATAATGACAATTAAAAATATTATAACAAAAAAATGCATGGAAATCTTGCAGAAAACCCATCCTTTAACATCCACATGCCTGTAATTAATGTGATTATGCATTATGAGTTCAGTCCAAGGAAACTAAGGAAATATGACCACAGTACTGGCATTTCAACAACTTTTCTTATTTATTTAACCCACCCCAAAACGATCTTTAAAAAATATGCCCTAAAAATTTAAAATCTTTATCTATTTTAGAGATAATTATTACAATGTAACCAACAAGGAGCTTCTACTGAGTCTCTACAAGCAGAGTCAGCTTTCTGACTCACAAAAACAGAATAGAGCCAACAATCTGGAATCAGGAAGGATAACCCTTCTATCTTTGGCACACAGACCTGCATAAACATGCATGCACACACATGACTTAGAAAGGGTTTTGTACAGCCGGTCTCTCAAATTGGTTTCCATTAGCTCCACTGCCATTATTAACTTTCCATTGATGCAAAAGCATAGTCAGAGGTGTGACGTCAAGCAGTGTCCTTGACGGAAAAGCAGCAGTGAGGTGCCTGCTGAGGAGCTCAACAAGTATGTGTGTGTGTCCTCAGATAAAGAGTGTACTTACTGCACAGAGCAATGATGTGGCTGCTGTCTTCGTGGACAAATTTCTTCGTCACTGCTTCCTCCATAATCTGCTTCACCTGCACACAAAAGAGCCAGAAACTATTGCTGCATCTGAAATAATTATCTCTGTCATCTTCATGTCATCAGCCATTGTCGTTATTATGTCTATGCAATGGACAGAATTGAATGGATTATCATCACAGTCAAGATGATCCACATGAGTTTTAACTCAAATGAAGATAAATGATACACCTAAGAAATCATAAAACACAAGGCAGTATATAAACATATTAAATATACATATAAATAAGTGTACACAGAGAATACAAATGTCCTCTTTGCCTGCTACTTAGGCAGATTCTGCAAAAGCTAAGAGGACATTGACAGAAAGTCAAAGGAGACGAGTCAAAGGAGGCATCACAGGCTGTTGAATCCATAATTATCCATTACCGATACCAATTCATGGATCAGAGTGTCGTTAAGTAGAAAATTTAAAACAGATATGCACATGCATAAAGACCTCTACATGCTTACCCACTTAAACACAAAGTGAACTTGAAATTGGTTAAAAACACAATGATATTATAACTCAAAGGACAGGAAATAAATAAATGCTGGAAACGCTATCAAAGATCTCATTGATTTGTAGTGCAGAAACACTAGAGGCAAAACAGATAAAAACTCTGAAATACCATAAATAAATAAAACCATGAATGAATAAATAGAAGACAGTAGGAAATAAAAGCAGATTTTAAAAAATAACTAAACAAAAGACTGCACTGTCAACATGCTTTTCTATGTTGTTATCATTTGCATCTTCACAGAGTTAATTTTACTACATTCTTCATCACTGCAGCTAATTACTAGCTGTATATTTTACAGGCTTGCATGTATGTTTTTATACTAACCAGCTATTAATGTTAACTTAGCAGTAAGTGATGAGTCTCATTCAGTCTCAGACCATCTCTTTCTTGCTTTATTTTTTATTCCTCTGCTTCCTTTAGTGATAGTGGTACATTAAATAAATGCCCTGTTCAAGGTGAAGCATGTTAGAAGCATAGCTCCACACCATGGAAACCCAGTTGTTAGCTGCTGTTAGCTAGCTGTCAGTAGCTAGCTGACCTAGCATCACTCCTACTCCTACCACCATCAGTCTGCCAACTCCAAGAATAAATCTCTAATCCTAGAGTTCAAACCTAACAGCAATCTTGGAGCCTCACTTTCGCAATGAGTGTAGTCAACCAAATTCAATTCCTTTAAAGAAAATACACTGCGTTCCAAATTATTATGCAATTTCAGTGTCATAAAGATTACATTTTTTGGTTTTTCAATTAAACTCATGGATGGTATTGTGTATCAGGGCTCCTTGGATCATCGAAATCAATCTCACACACCTCTGATGATTAGTTTTTGAGGTGAGCCCAATTAAGGTAAAACTACTTAAGAAGGGGTGTTCCACATTATTAAGCAGACAACCATTTCCAAGCAATATGGGAAAGAAAGGGGATCTCTCTGCTGCCGAAAAGCATGAAGTAGTTCAATGCCTTGGGCAACATATGAAAACCTTAAATATTTCATGAAATCTTAAGCATGATCATTGTTTGTGAGTGATTCAGAGCACACACAGGTTTGTGTAGATAAAGACACAATGAGGAAGGTTTCTGCCAGACTAAAACATCAGATTAAGAGAGCAGCTGCTAAAATGCCGCCACAAAGTAGCAAACAGATATTTGAAGCTGCTAGTGCCTCTGGAGTCCCACAAACATCAAGGTGTAGGATTCTTTACACAGGTCACAGTTATGCATAAAACTTCTATTCAGTCACCCCGAAACAATGCTCACAAGCAGAAATGGCTACAGTGGGCAGAAATATATGAAGATTAATTATCTAATTATCAAACAGTCTTGTTCACTGATGAGTGCCATGGTCCAGATGGATGGAGTAGTGGATGGTTGGTGGACAGCCACCATGTCCCAACAAGGCTGCAACGTCAGCCAGGAGGTGGCGGAGTCATGTTTTGGGCACGAATCATGGGGAGAGAGCTGGTCAGCCTTTTTAGGGTCCCTGAAGGTGTGAAAATGACCTCTGTAAAGTATGTGGAGTTTCTAACACTTTCTTCCATGGTACAAAAGGAAAAAAACATGCTTTGCGTACCAAAATCATCTTCATGCATGACAATCACGATCTCATGCTGCAAGGAATACCTCTGCATCATTGGCTGCTATGGGCATAAAAGAAGACACATGGTGTGGCCTCCATCCTCCCCTGACCTCAACCCTATCGTCAATATTTTGAGCATCCTCCAGCAAGAGATCTATGAGGGTGGGAGGCAGTTCACATTCAAACCGCAGCTCTGGGAGGCTATTCTGACATCCTGAAAATAAATTCAAGCAGAAATTCTTCAAAAACCCACAAGGTCAATGGATGCAAGAATAGTGAAGCTGATAAAAAATAAGGGGTGTTATGTTAAAATGTAACTTGACCTGTTAAGATGTTTTTGATTGAAATAGCTTTTGATTTCAGTAAATATGACCTCCTAATAGTGATGGGTCGGGCAACACCGATGCGTCGGCGCATGCGTCGAACTCATAGAGCGAAACCCCATGTCGGTGCGTGTATCGCTTTAACAAAGTCACATGACCGATACCGAAACTGTTTCGAACACATGCTGACGCACCAAACTGTTTATAAGGCAGCGAATCTGTCATGGGACGTATCTGCCAACTGAATCTCGTAATAGCGCATCAAAAATTATGGAGCCTCAATTGAAAAGAAAGGTTTCCGCCGCGTGGGACCACTTTGATGTCGTATCGGCAAATAATAATTTGTTTTCCTTGTTTCATCCTGTTCCTCTCAGAGTTTCCACTTGAGCTAACCTATCTGAATTCAAATTCATTTCAAAGTGACTCTTCGTTCACTATTGATATTTTTTCTGCAGGTTAAATGTCGCATTTGTTCGACAGAGTTGTCTTATTTAAACAAATCTACCTCCTCAATGCTGAGGCATTATAGGGCCAGGCATGAAAATGAAGTGACAGAAAAACCCAGGATAAACTCAGGTATACAGCCATTCTACAACGTACTCACAGTTGCTTTATTGATAATTAATTCATATTAATTTATTCTTTACCTCGTTTTTTAGGAATTAGGGGGCAATTGATTGTTTATCCAATGGGTGGCGCTGTGTGATCATTGTAAGAAGGTTTACTGAAGAAGAGTTTCCGCGCATGCGCGAGATGTCCCGGGTCTCCCCGGGACTGGAAGGAATGTGTTGTTTTTGTCTAACGGTTTTTGCGGTTAGTGTGAAAATAACATGTGAAATAATATACCGGTAATAATGTGTTAATAATAATACATAAGACGCTCCAGAGTATAAGTCGCACCCCCGGACTAACTATGAAAAAAACGTGACTTATAGTCAGGAAAATACGGTATCTATTATATAATAGGGAAATATAGAGGGAAATGTTGCAAAGACCCAGGATTCATTGAGATACTGGGAGAACCAGAAACCAATTTATCCAAACCTCTGGCATTGCCAGTTGGGATTAGAGTTCCTCTGTACTCCAGCCTCATCTGTGCCGGGCCGAGCGGGTGTTTTCGACTGCCAGAGAAGTGATTTCATAGAAGCGCAACAGACTAAACTATAAAACTATGGAAAAACTTATTTTTTTGAATACAAATTTGTAAAAAAAAAAAAAAAAACATCCCAGTCCACAAGCATCCTCATTCACAACATGTTCACTCAAATTTTGACATTATGATACATGTTCACAAAATGATCAGATATTTTAAATGTTAACGAAGATATGAAATAATACAATTACTTTAATTATATTATTGTATATACTAACTCATCAAATCAGTGTCAGTTGAGTGTCAACTAGGTTGCCTGTAGGGATTTTTAAGGTCCAGTAGGTGTCAGTATTCAGCGATACAGTATCGACACAGTATCAATAGTTTGGCAATGTGTCAAAACGCTTCATGACGCCTCATCTACCCATCACTACCTCCTAATGCTGCAAATTCAAA
>CM060468.1:32141257-32198757 GCA_030544235.1 Lepturacanthus savala
GAGGGTGTTACCAGGCTTGAAATAAACTGGGATGTTGTGCTTGCTGAAGATTCTCCTTAGTTTCTCTGAGAGACCAGATACGTACGGCACTACCACATGATTCCTTCTGTTCTTCTTTTTGTCTTTCTGTGTTTTGTTTTCTTTCTCCTGTCTCCCTATTAATCTTTATGAATGCCCAGTTGGGGTAACCACAATTCCTTAGTGCCTGTTTGATGTGTGTGTGTTCCTTCTCTTTCCCTTCTGTTTTGGAAGGGATGCTGTCTGCCTGGTGTTGTAGGGTTCTGATGACACCCAGTTTGTGTTCCAGTGGGTGATGAGAGTCAAATAGTAGATATTGGTCGGTGTGTGTGGGTTTCCTGTAGACCTCTGTGCTGAGACCTCCATCTTCTTCGGCAAGGACCTCACAATCCAGAAAGGGTAGTTTCCGGTCTTTGGAGTCCTCCCTGGTGAACTTGATGTAGTTGTTGACTGAGTTGATGTGCTTTGTGAAGGCCTCTACTTCCTGGCTTTTGATTTTCGTGAATGTATCATCCACATATCTAAACCAGTGGCTCGGTGTTGTTCCTTTAAATGAGGTTAGTGCTTGGTTCTCCACTTCCTCCATGTAGAGGTTCACCACAAGGGGGGAGACTGGAGAACCCATGGCACAGCCATGTTTCTGCCTGTAGAATTCCTCATTGTACTTGAAGTAGGTGGTGGTGAGGCAAAGTTCTAAGAGGGAGCAAATCTTGTCTGGGGTGAGGTTGGTTCTTGTGTGCAGACATGTGTCCTGTTGTAATCGGTTTCTGACGGCCTCTACTGCTTCTGTTGTGGGGATGCAGGTGAACAAGGATGTGACATCGTATGATACCATAGTTTCATCTGGGTCCAGTTTCAGTTGGCTGATTTTGTCGGTGAAATCCTTGGAGTTCTGGATGTGATGTGGAGTTTTTCCAATTAAAGGAGACAGAATCGCTGATAGGAATTTTGAAATATTATAAGTGACTGAATTGATGCTGCTTACAATTGGTCTGAGGGGGGGCCCTTCCTTGTGAATCTTCGGGAGCCCGTATATGCATGGGATGGTGTCTCCTGGGTAGAGTCTGTAGTACATGTGTTGATCAATGGATTCTGTATGTCTCGGGTCTTGTAGGCAGCGGATAATCTTCTTTTCGTAGCCCTCGGTTGGGTCTCTTTTCAGTTTCTCATAGGTGTTAGTGTCGCTGAGTAGATTGTGTTTAGCACCACTGTGCATCTCCCTTTATCTGCTGGTAGTATGGTGATGTTTTTGTCCTTGCTTAGAGATGTAATGGCTTTCCTCTCCGGGTAAGTGAGATTTGAAGTGGGGACCTTTGCACTTGTGAGAGCTGCAGATACCTTCATCCTGATTTGTTCTGCTTCAGCATGAGGTATCCTGTTGTTCCTAATGGCTGACTCTGTGGTTGTGATGAGTTCCACCGTGGGTAGCTGCTGAGGTGAAACAGCGAAGTTGAGTCCTTTTGCTAGCACGTCTCTTTCTGGTTTGGTGAGTTCCCTGTAAGACAGGTTCCAGGAAATTGCAAAAAATGCATTTTGCACTGTTGGATCTTAAGAAGATTCTAAGTAGAGTTGCAAAATTCAAACAGAAGAATTGAGAACAAGAGACCAAAAGTTTGTAGTTTGCAATTTATTGAAAATGACCATTTAACTGAAATAGGCTGTTCATCAGCTGATCAAAAGTTTAAGACCACAACTAAAAAAATAAAAATAAAAAGCCAAAAAGCAGAAATTTAAGTGTGAAAAATGGACTCAGTAATGAGTAGCTCCACTATTATTTCGTATTACTTCAAAAATTATTTTTGGCATGCTTGATACGAGTGTTTCCAAAAGGCTGGTGGGAATGTTGCACCACGTGGTGAAGATTGTTTCACGAAGAGCATCCACAGTCTGGGACTGATGTCCATTTTAGTAAACTTCTCTTGCCATCCATCCCCAAATGTTCTCAATTGGCTTAAGATCAGGGGAACACGCAGGATCTTCCAAAAGTGTGACATTACTCCCCTGGAAAAACTCTTTTGTCAGACGGGCATTGTGAATTGCAGCATTGTCCTGCTGAAAAACCCAGTCAGGGCCACACAGACGAGGGCCCTCAGTCATGAGGGATGCCCGCTGCAACATCTCCACATAACCAGCTGCTGTTTGATGCCCCTGCACAATCTGGAGCTCCATTGTTCCATTGAAGGAAAAAGCACCCCAGATCATGATGCTGCCCCCTCCACTGTGCCGTGTAGAAAACATCTCCGCTGGCATCTCCTTGTCATGCCAGTAATGTTGGAAGCCATCAGGACCATCAAGGTTAAATTTTTTCTCATCATCCACCTTTTAATGTCCCATGTTTGGTGCTCCCTTGCAAAGTCCAAACGGGCAATTTTGTGGCATTGAAGGAGACGTGGCCTTGGAAGATGTTTTTGATTGTTATTGGGCTGCAATCAGCACCAGTAATGGCCTTAATTTGGGACGAGGATCGTCCAGTGTCTTGACAGACGGCCCTTCGGATCCTCCAGCTCAGCGCTGGTGTTATTTTTTTGTGTCTGCCACTTGACTTTTTTGCTCCATAACCCTCAGGATCTTTTAAGAAATGCAAAATGACTGTCTTACTGCGTTCAACCTCAGCAGCGATGGCACGTTGTGAGAGGCCTTGCTTATGCAGCTCAAGAATCCTACCATGTTTGAAGACAGTGAGCTTTTTTCCCTTTGCCCTCACCAGATCTTGGCATTGTGATTAGTTAACAGGGAATGACCAGGAACTCAAATTGTTGCACAGATTTTGGCTTTTAAAGGGTGTCGTCTTATCATTTGGATCAGCTGCTTAACAGCCAATTTCAGTTACATTGTTGCTTTCAATAAATTACAAGCTCATTTATTTTTTTCTCTTGCTACCATTTCTTCTTTCTGCATTTTGAAGCTCTACTTAGAATCTTCTTTAGATCCAACAGTGCAAAAGCATTTTTTTGCAATTTCTTAACTGCTCTTAAGATTTTGATCTGGTGTGTATGTCTGTGTTGTGCCTCGCCCTGAGGAATTTCAGGCCTGCAGGCAAGTCTGAAGCCTGATTTGAGTTCCTTTGTCTCAAGAGACAAAGGCAACCCCTTTGCCACGTGTCCCTAAACAAAGGAGCCCCGGGTGGTACTCAACAGCGCCACCCGTGTTTCCGTCGGATCCAGCAACTACGTCACAGGTAATCCCAGCAGGGGTCCCACAGAAAGCGGACTCTGATTGGCTGTAGTGCGTCACTGCGCGGTGACGACACGAAGGCTATAAATGCATGGAGGACCTGCAAACTGCGCTCTTTCCAGTCACGCTGACGAGCGCGACGAACGGAAGCACACAACTCTCGCTCAACCCGCCTGCCCCCACCAAGCAGCAGCCGAGCGAACAGTTACCGCGCGCATTTCCAGAAGGCCTGAAAGAAGAATTCCTCGCTGGCCGAGACCTTCTTCTACCTGATTGATCCACGGTCACCCCCCGGATCAAGCTGTTTCCCGCGGATGTAGGCGATGCCCGCCTATGAAAGGACACCTGAGACACAACGTTTCCCTCCTTTCGTCCGTGTTGCGACCCTCTCCCTCCGAGCCACGGACTGTGAGAGGACACTAGCGTGCTGCTAGCCTCGGACCGTCAGCAAAGGACGTGCTGCAGCTCCGGACCAACAACAAAGCCCGGATCAACAAACTCCGGACCACCACAACTACAGCCTGCGTCACAGTAAGAGGTTATCTTCTGGGCAGTGAATATTAGTTGTTGTTTTATTAGTGTTTTCACTTGTTGTTTTGTACGGATCCGCTCGCTCGCTCTCTTCTCTCTCTCTTTCTCTCTCCCGCTCGCTCTCTCACTCTCATCCTCTCTCTCTCCTCTTCGCTCTCCATCCTCTCTCTTACTACGAACACTTGCACACTTACATTAACACATACACGCACCACACTACACACGCCCCCGTGCTTTTCTTTGCTCCGGATTACGTGCCGTGGACAAGTCGCCATCTTGTCTCACCCACAAGTATCCGTAAGTGTAGTCCTGCGCTTTCTTTGTCTCGGATTACGTGTCGTGGACAAGTCGCCATCTTGTCTCACACACAAGTATCCGTGGGTGTATTGTCACAGTGTGACCACTAGTGGCGTAACACCCGTTCCTGGCGTAGCCGCCATCTTGAGAGTCCCACTTTGTCCCGGCGTAGCCGCCATTTTGCGACCTCACACACACGCGCACTCACTCACACACGCCCACTCACACACGCCTACTCACACACACCCACTCACACACGCCCACTCACACACGCCTACTCACACACCCACACATACAACCCCCTGCTGTTGGCTTGGTTTTGTCTATTTACACTGTTTACTTAGTTTGTCTCTCTGTTATACTTAGCTTATTCTGTCTTTGTAGTTACCATACTCATGTAGTTATAGTTACTTGAGGATATTGACAACAGTATTAATTGTAAGGTGTTTACTGTTTGTAAATAAACTCTTTTGTGTATTTAAAGAGAAGCCTCCTTGTATTTTGTCCATGAATTGCCACAAAGAGCTGGTTGATTGGGCTAGTGTACGGATTGACACCTTCCCCTTTTATACCTTCTATTAACTTATGTTCTAACATAAAGCTAATTATAAGGTAATAATTTTATGAGACTGGTCATTATAGTTATTAGTCCAGTTCATCCGGTGGTGCCCCGTTTTTGATTTATTAATTTTAATTAATAAATTTAATTAATATTGTTATAATTAATAATCATCTTTGATAATTATTAATTACTACTAATAACTATTTATAGCCCCTACATGCACAACATCTGAATGACTCAGGAGTGGAGCAGAAACAGCTTTGACTCTGACTGTGAACTGACAATTGAGATAAGGACTTTTAAACACAACTAAGCATGTGGACAATGGTTGGGTCATTTGTGGGGAAAGAAGACACATGATGGAAGGCGTTGGATATATTGGACTAAAAACACAACACACATATGGATTAAAGCAAACATTGATATTGTTAATGTCATGTTTAGAGGGGGAATATGTAAGAGTTTCTGGCAATCGTAGTCAACCTGTTCTATAATAGCCGCAGATCATGATGTTCCACAACAGAAGGGAAAAGGAAATCTACATCCTTGATAACAGTATCTCATTGAACAGACCTTCTGGTGGCATGGTTATTGCCTGTTCTGATGATGCACTGATCACCACTGACCATGTACTGAGCGAAACAGAAAAAGCAATACACACACAGGCTACAGTGGTATGAAAAAGTATCTGAACCTTTTGGAATTTCTCACATTTCTGCATAAAATCACCATCAAATGTGATCTGATCTTTGTCAAAATCACAAATGAAAAAACAGTGTCTGCTTTAAATAAAACCACCCAAACGTTTATAGGTTTTCATATTTTAATGAGAATAGCATGCAAACAATAACAGTAGGGGGAGGAATAAGTAACTAAACCATCACATTTAATATTTTGTGGCCCCCCCCTTTGGCAGCAATAACTTCAACCAGACGCTTCCTGTAGCTGCAGATCAGTCTGGCATCGATCAGGGCTAATCTTGGCCCATTCTTCTTTACAAAACTGCTGTAGTTCAGTCAGATTCCTGGGATGTCTGGCATGAATTGCTGTCTTGAGGTCATGCCACAGCATCTCAATGGGGTTCAAGTCTGGACTTTGACTTGGCCACTCAAAATGTGTATTTTGTTCTTCTGAAACCATTCTGAAGTTGATTTACTTTTGTGTTTTGGATCATTGTCTTGTTGCAGCATCCATCCTCTTTTTAACTTCAACTGTCTGACAAACGGCCTCAGGTTTTCCTGCAAAACATCCTGATAAACTTTTGAATTCATTTTTCCATTGATGATTGCAAGTTGTCCAGGCTCTGAGGCAGCAAAACAGCCCCAAACCATGATGCACCCTCCACCATGCTTCACGGTGGGGATGAGGTGTTGATGTTGGTGAGCCGTTCCATTTTTCCTCCACACATGACGTTGTGTATTCCTCCCAAACAATTCAACTTTGGTTTCATCAGTCCACAAAATATTTTGCCAAAACTTCAGTGGAGTGTCCAAGTGCCTTTTTGCAAACATTAAACGAGCATCAATGTTTTTCTTAGAAAGCAGTGGCTTCCTCTGTGGAGTCCTCCCATGAATACCATTCTTGGCCAGTGTTTTACATATAGTTGATGTGTGCACAGAGATATTGGACTGTGCCAGTGATTCCTTCACGTCTTTAGCAGACACTCTCGGGTTCTTTTTTACCTCTCTGAGTAGTTTGCGCTGAACTCTTGGCGTCATCTTTGGTGGACGGCCACTCCTTGGGAGAGAAGCAACAGTTCCAAACTCTCTCCATTTGTAGACAACTTCTCTGACTGTCGATGGATGAACATCCAGACTTTTAGAGATGGTTTTGTATCCTTTCCCTGCTTTATACAGATCAACAATTCTTGATCGCAGGTCTTCAGAACCATTGTGCACATCAGACAATGCTTCTCATCAAGACAATTATTACCAGGTGTGTTTTTTATAGTGGGCAGGGCAGCTTTAAGCAACTCATCAGTGATTGGGCACACACCTGACTACAATTGTTTGGTAAAAATTGGTTTCAATTGCCCTTTAAGTCTCCTTAGGCAGAGGGTTCAGTTACTTATTCCTCCCCCTTCTGTTATTGTTTGCATGCTATTCTCCTTAAAATATGAAAACCTATAAATGATTGGGTGGTTTTAGTTAAAGTAGACACTGTTTTTTTCATCTGTGTGATTTTGAGAAAGATCAGATCACATTTGATGGTGATTTTATGTAGAAATGTTAGCATTTCCAAAAGGTTCGGATACTTTTTCATACCACTGTAGATGTTATAAAAACACACCTCATACAGTGTGGCTTTGGAGAATCTTCATGCTTGAGACTGTCAACCATCAAATAAAGCAAGTATTTTCTCCCCGTAATTGGTCCACTGTCTTTTCAATGTCTCAATCTGGTCTCTGTAAGGTGCAATATGTTAACTACTCTATCTTGTATTTGAACCAGCTTGGTAATTATTCTCTTCTATACTATCCACTGAACTAGATGAGAAGGTGGCAACTGAGCAGATTTGGGGTTCATCATGTATCCTTCTGCAGAGATAACTCGACCAACATAATAGACTTCCCTTTTGAAAAAAATGTGTAATTTGTTTGTAAACCTCAATATCATTATCAGGTATATTTTACAGTCACTTCATTTTTACCATTATCTTCTGGAGGAGATTTATTCAGTTGTTATGTGATGATCAATGGAACGGAATACAGTCTCTACTTGTGTCATTGGTCAGGGCTAGTTTCTCAATTACATTAAAGCCAATGATTGAGCATTCAATGTCACTGTTGGGTAGCAGGTAGGGTACCAGGACAGGTTTATCACTCATTACAAGTGTTTATATTTTTGTTCAGTGTAGTATGAACTATGACCATAGTCCAACAAAATATAAAATATATAAACCAAATGAAAGTACAACTTAAATAGTGACTATTTATTGTGTTTTTAGTCTTTTGGCCCGTTGGCATCTAAATTATTAAAAAAGTAAAATATTAAAATGTAAAGTAACAATATTTATATGTAGGGTTCAACATTTGTTCAGTATCAGAGACCCACTTGACAAAGCCACCCCACTGCTGGGATATTAATCACTAACTGATACAATTCAACTTCTTAGTTCTTGCTATCTTCTTCTTAGTTATATCTTCTCAGTTGCCAAGCAATCCTTAGATAGCGGAGTGCAGTTCAAGAGAAGGAGCTGCTTGGCTTTGCTCAGTGTAGTCAGTATGATCTCATGGATGTCCTGTGGCCAATCACATCATTCATTTTTACACTAGATACACACAGATCATACAAGTGTATTCCTTGTTACGTAAATGTTGCACAATGTTCCATTTCCTGACAAAATATTTGCACAACAGCAGATCAATATGGTTCCTTAGTTCCTTCATCTTAGGACAGCTTAAGTTCAGCCTGACAATTAGCTGCATTGGTTCTGGTACAGGAAAGATTTAAGCAATCTAGGCTCAACCAAGGCAGATCTGAATGGAACAAAATGGTATCACTTCTTCTACTTGGCTGAACAGCAGCTAAAGCCATCAAGTAAAAAAGTAAAACATTCCACAGCAATGACCCCTCATTATCATCATTACTCAATCAGTCCGGTCTTAGAGACTTGTTAGTTGATTATATATTCATGCATTTCACTTCAATTAGTTAGAGTATACCCTGAAAAATTATCTCACACACATCTCCATTAGCAATATAGCATGTGGCAAACTTTACACATTTGTTAATGAAATCAACTTATAGATTACTTGAAATATAGTTATAGTTGAATTATTAGTTATTATTATTATTATTATTATTAGTCAAATGACTGTTAGTTGAATAAGTGGAGGACAGGTGTAATGTTACATCATGATGGTTCTGATTTATCCAGCAGAATTTCTACCAGAGCATATATCAGATCATAATGACCTGAGGTGTAGCGCAGAGAGTCAACATCCAGCTTCCAATTGCCTAGTTACCCCAGAACCAGGTTTTCCTCCATATATTCCCAAGGTCTGTGTTTAGCAGACAAGGATCCAAGGATCCCCACAAGCTGCAGACATGCTAACAACTCAAGCTATTTCAGGGAAAATAATTAAACATCTTGGCTAGTACAGTTGACGATCACTGTATAATATTCAATAGGTGCTTTAGGTTTTTTAGTCTCCCATTATGAGTCGGCCCGATTTATCCCTAACTCAAAGTAAGAGGTGTTGACGACAAATAATATAAAGTAAATAGCTGCTAACAGGTCCGCAGCCACAGTCAGCAGGATTTGTCAGCTAACAGGAAGCTTAACATTCACTTTGTGTAATTTTTCTGAGCAACAGGTTCTCAAGACCAAACTGAAGGTGGATCAATGGAAAAACAGCAAAATTATTTCAAATGCCAAGAGGAAGACAAACACCAAACACAAACATCAACCAAAAGGAACAAAGGCTACAGCCTGAAAGAAAATGCAGCACATAGTGCAAAGTAGAGTAATATTATTTAATAATAATAGTAGAATTGTGCTTCATAAAATTGCATTTGCAGAAGTGATTATAATATAATTTTGTTATTTTACAGTAAAAATATAAATAATAAATAATAATATAAATAATGTTGAGATTATGGATTTGTACATGACCGAGTGGAAATTACCACTATCACTACATAATTTATCACTAAACACAAAATCCTGGTTGACACTTTTTGTTTCAATTGAAGCAATGATTAAGAACAATCAACCATAATGTGTTTGTTTTTTATAACTCACCAAGTAGCTTACAAAGCTTAAAACACTACTTTCGTCTCTATAACGATGTAAACTACATGAACACATCACCATCACTCAGACTGACTACAGGCAGAGCCACACCTTCAAACACAATCAGTCCTAGGATGAGCTGGAGCTGATTTACACTGATATTCCAATGCAGGAAATCTCTGGTTGTAGCTTTGGGTGAAGGCAGCCTGAGGATCACAAAGGGGGAGGGTAATAATGATTTATCCTCACTAAAGGATGTATATCATGACCATCCCTGTAACTCTGGTAGAGACAAACAGCAGAAATGTGTTGCTACTTCACTTGCTACTAATGATTCAATAAATTCAATAAAAGATCTATGGCTGCAGCATTTTAATAGATCACTGCCCATGAAACTAGTCAATTTAGTGATATATTTAAACCGTTTGTTATACAAACTTGCAGCCAATATTGATGTGAGAGAAGCAAAATATAGATAATAGATAATATGAGATATGTTCAGTTAAACTTTGTATTCTATTATACTGTATGAATAATAAATACAATAATAATATAAGGTTTTATATTAATACCATGGCAGATGTAAAACACCGTATTCTCCAATAAACTGTAGGAATATTCCTGTAGTGAGTGAGGTAAACCAGGAAAAACACAGCTAACGTTAACCCTACATTAGACATGTAGCTAGCTCCGTTTAATTAGCTCCAGTCTGTTGAACTTGAACATATTCTACTGAATTACATTAGCTCGTAAATAGTGAGATTCATAAAATAAATAAATAAATAAATAAAGCGACGCAACATTTGAGCCTCCTGTCGTGATTTTGATGTGAATCCGGACGTGTGACAATAGAATATCAGGTGGACTGACGCCTACCTCCCGTTTAACGTTCCATAATAATTTCTCTTTGTAGTCTGTCTCGGCGGATCCGTCCATGTCTTTATCCGTCTTTATCACTCTCCGCGTCTCTCAGTCCCTCCCTGGCCTTTCACACCCGCTGTGGTTTTTATTCCGTTTTTTCTTCTTCCTTCAGCTGAACCTGACGCAGCTTGACGCCGACGTCAGAGGATCCGCCTTCAGAGGACGGATCAATGGAGGAGAAGGAAAGAAAACCAGGAAACCAGAAAAAGAAGCACCCAGCTCTGCCCAGACCTGCAGTCTGCAGCCTATTAGCATCCAGACATGCAACCTATCAGCAACCAGACCTGCAGCCTGCAGCTTATTAGCATCCAGACCTGCAACCTATCAGCAACCAGACCTGCAGCCGGCAGCCTATTAGCATCCAGACCTGCACCCTATCAGCAACCAGACCTGCAGCATGCAGCCTATTAGCATCCAGATCTGCAACCTCTCAACAAGCAGACCTGCAGCCTGCAACCTATTGCATCCAGACCTGCAACCTTTCAGCAACCAGACCTGCAGCATGCAGCCTATTAGCATCCAGACCTGCATCCTATCAGCAACCAGACCTGCAGCATGCAGCCTATTAGCATCCAGATCTGCAACCTATCAACAACCAGACCTGCAGCCTGCAACCTATTGCATCCAGACCTACAACCTTTCAGCAACCAGACCTGCAGCATGCAGCCTATTAGCATCCAGACCTGCACCCTATCAGCAACCAGACCTGCAGCATGCAGCCTATTAGCATCCAGATCTGCAACCTATCAACAACCAGACCTGCAGCCTGCAACCTATTGCATCCAGACCTGCAACCTTTCAGCAACCAGACCTGCAGCATGCAGCCTATTAGCATCCAGACCTGCAGCCTATCAACATCCAGACCTGCAGCCTGCAAGCTGTCATCATCCAGACCTGCAGCCTATCAACATCCAGACCTGCAGCCTGTCATCAACTTACCTAGTTCATCCAGATCTGCAGCCTGCAGCCTATCAGCATTCAGACCTGCAGCCTATCAGCATCCAGCAGCAGCAACAACCTGTGCAGCTGCAGGTTATTTATAGAGCTTCCTGTCCTGGGCAGGAAGGAGTTACAGCTGCTAGAGATGCTGCTAACATCACAGTGTGTTTGCCGTCTGTGTTCTTGTAATGACTCATTCAGGATCAGATCCCAGCAGAAAGATCTGCGATGCACAGGAGCTGATTAAAATGCAGCCATTTAAATTAGTTAATTCACAAGCTTCTCTCACACACATACACAAAAACACATAGTGAGACTGCAACTGATTGTAAAGGATTGAAAACAATAAAAAAAATAATGATTTATGAAGCACAAGCACATGTTGACCGCCCGGTACTGATGATTCTGCAGCATGATGTTACAGCAAACACACAATAACATGGATGGATGGAGTCAAATACAGTACAGGCCAAAAGTTTGGACACACCTTCTCATTCAATGTGTTTTCTTTGTTTTCATGACTATTTAAATTGTAGATTCTCACTGAAGGCATCAAACCTATGAATGAACACATGTAGAGTTATGCACTTAACAAAAAAAAGGTGAAATTACTGAAAACATGTTTCATATTCTAGTTTCTAAAATATATCAATATCATAAAATATATCAAAATAGCCACTCTTTACTCTGATTGATAAAGCAATAAATTCCACTAATTAACCCTGATAATGCACAACTATGAAGTGAAAACCATTTCATCAAGATAATGCCAAGAGTGTGAAAAGCAGTAATCAGATCAAAGGGTGGCTATTTTGAAGAAACTAGAATATAAAACATCATCAGTTATTTCACCTTTTTTGTTAAGTGCATAACACCATAAACATGTTCATTCATAGTTTTGATGTCTTCAGTGAGAATCTACAATGTAAATAGTCATGAAAAGAAAGAAAACATTGAATGAGAAGGTGTGCCCAAACTCTTGGCCTATATTGTGTGTGTATATATATATATATATATATATATATATATATATATATATATATATATATATATATATATATATATATATATATATATATATATATATATATATATATATACCTTAAAGATGGTTAAAATGTAAAAAAAAAAATGGAATAAAATAAATTAAAAAACAACAACAAAAAAATGTGCAGAGGAAGACTGGAAGCTGGTTAATAAAGAGCTGACAGGAGGAGAAACTCACACTAGAATTAATAGAGCGATGTGGACACTTTACCAAAAAGTCTTCACATTAAATAACAGACGGGTTTTAGGCAAGATGTGAATGTCTATCTGAACTTCAAAACTCCAGTTACCATTTACATGGTTATTATGGTAATAACAATTAATAGTGCTTTCATGAAGTTATGTATATGGGTCAAACAGGTTGGGAACAGGTTGGAAACATGTTTAACCTGCTATGAAACCTCTTTTTCTATTTTTAGAGAGAGAGAGAGAGAGAGAGAGAGAGAGAGAGAGAGCAGGAGACAGCAGGGCTGGCAGCTAAGAAGAGAGACTCCCTTTGCAAGAAGACTCTTGCCATCAAATCTCTACATTGTGTTCACAAAAGGGAATTCCTGTTTTCATTTGCTACACACAGTCGTATTTTCCAGTGACACATACCATTCATTGAGCACACACAACTAAGCTTTTGCTGCACCCTACCAAGCATTTACAACACATTGTAATGCAAAATTGAAAACACTATTGTAAAATGGAACAGACCATATGAATGAGGTGACTCTGGAAAATAAGATATTTCTCCTTTTGTAAAAATGATTCTGTGTAGCCTACTTTTTTCATAAAACAATCATAAAACAGCACACAATTATGCAGCCAAAAATGTTTTATTTTTGGCCATGATTGAGGAATCATGATCAAGCATCATCATGCCTTTGGTTTCTGTCAGGCCAGAGGGCCTCGTCCACATCACAGGCGATGTTCTCCCTATCCAGACATCTCTGGAAGAACCGCCTTGAGTGGCACATGAATCCCTGAATGGACTCAATGCTGATGTCACCACAGGCTTCTTCCATAGCCTGGAGGAGTGGGACCTGGGTTTGGGGGTTTCGCTCAAACACCTTCTACCTTCAAGCAGAGAACTCCTCTATGGGGTTGAGAAATGACAAAGGGATTTATAGTAAAGTATAAACTAGTACCTGTTGTCCATCCTGAATGTTGTTTTGATGGCACCTGTGAATCAGCTGAGATTGGGCTGGACCCTCAAACCAGCCTCCCTCATGCTCAAACCATGGTTCAGCACATGATCACAGTGGCCCGAATCTCATTAGATATGATAGTTCTCCTTCTTCTTACTCCTTGAGCGAATGATACGTGAAGTTAAGGTTGTGCAAATTGTGCCAAAGTTAAGATTTTTGTGTGTTAACAATCGTGAAAAACTGTGAATAAGATTAAAAAAAAAACAATAACAAAGTCACAGTGCAGTGAAAAATAATTAAGAGACAAAGTGCAGAAGAAGGCAGTGGTAATAGACAAACACTTGTATGTGTAAATATAATTTACTGCACAGCACTCTTTTTGCAAAACTGTAAACACAGCTCACTGCTTTGCACTCAATTTCCAGCTGATCTACACACTCCTGTCAAAACTATACATATTTATGGATATTATTTACACAATTTTGCCAACTGTCTGGCCACACTGTCACATTTGAAAACTATTATCTATAATTATTTGACTTTGCAATCAGCCTGAGCACTATAAATAAGCCACAGGTAAGCCTTTTGTGTGGAGAACAATGGAAGGAGAAAGAAGAGTAAGAGGAGTGAGAGTAAGAGGAGGGCGAGGAAGAGGACGTGGAGGTGAAGAAGCAGGAGGACGAGGATGTGGACAAGGAAATGAATTTGGAGGAAGAGGACGAGGAGGTGCAGAAGCAACCAAACAACTCAATAAGGCTACGAGAAATAGAGCAGCACATACGAGAGGATGACACAACATTCGGGGACATAAATAATGTCAGCATCTCTGCATTATCTCGCTTACTGGCACGCAATCAAATAAAGATGAAGCTGATCTATAGGGTCCCATTTCAAAGAAACAGTGAACGTGTAAAACATCTGCGGTAAGCTTATCATTGGTACTGAATCTGGAATTGCATACTGTGTGCTGTGCATGGACCTGCTGTGCTGCATTTGTTTTGTCTTTTCCAGAGAGTGATGGAGCAAGAGGAAGATGCCATGGGTCATGAGCTGATGACATTCTTACATTCCTGGACACCTTGCATAAAATAGTCACTCTCATTCAGAGACCAGAGCAGACCAGGTATGTCGTCATATGGGACAATGTTAGTTTCCACCATGCTGTTCTGGTCCGCAACTGGTTTATCGATCACCCGCTCTTCATTGTGGTCTACCTCCCCCCTTACTCTCCATTCCTGAATCCAATTGAAGAGTTCTTCTCTTCTTGGCGCTGGAAGGTCTATGACCGTCACCCCCATCAGCGCATAGCCCTTCTAGAGGCAATGGAGGAGGCATGTGGAGACATTGACCAGGTATCATGTCAGGCCTGGATACGACACTCAAGGAGATATTATCCCCGCTGCCTAGCAATGGAAGACATTGCATGTGATGTTGATGAAATTTTGTGGCCAGACCCTGTAAGAAGACAAGACTGATTTTTTTTTTTCCTCAGTGATATTCTCCATTATATGTTTTTTTTTTTGTGCCTTGACTTGAAAAACACACTTTATGTTTACGTATTTTGATGTGTGTAAATAAATATCCATACACTTTGACCCCTGTGTGTTACTCTATAAGGTACTGAAAACCGATATGCCCTGCACACAGGATAAGCAAAAGCCAAATGAGTTTTTCATTGATACTGCCAGTGTGCAGTGGCTGCTTTGTGTGCTTACTGATATTATGGCTTGTGTGCACCATCGGATACAAAAATGCTATTTTTGAAAGAGTTTGAACAGTTTAGCAAAAAGTGTTTATGCAATTAGTGCAAAAACGTGCTTTTGCAAGTAATCTGATGTGTTTTGCTATTTGGGTGAAAGGTTTTGTGATTTGTGTGTAGAGTTTTGCAAAAAAGCCAAAAGTTTCAAAAATTGGATCTAAGCTATCAGAAAAAACTGTATTTATTTTTATTTTTTTGAGCTGTGCTCGTTCCATATTTCACCACCAGATGGCTCCAACCTGTTTGAAGGTCCATTGACCATTCTGGATCATTATTCAATTATCTGTTCATGGTACCATTTCCAACATTAGGGTTAGGGTTAGGGTTAGGCCCTAACAAATAACTTTTTGAGTTATTTTGCAAACATGATGAAGTACTGCAAACAGAGCAGGGAAAAGTCATTTAGTTTATTTTTGGTGAAGGTTTCTCATCAATCAGTTCATACTGAAACATGGAACCTGCTGATGGTCCCTAACACGACCACAGAGAATAATGGTTGATTGGTGACAGGAAGATGATGTTTTTTCCTAAAACATAAAATCATGAAGAAAGTTGACAGTAATATTCTAGTATACTAGAGTATGATGATACACTCGTATTTACATGGACACTGTCTTAGTTTCAGATTAAACGCTCAGATAAAAATAAACATATAACAACTTCAAATATAACAACTTCAGCCAACTTCACTTCAGTGGTAGAGTTGTTGGTAAGTAGGTAGTAGATTTCTAAGAGTTGAAACTGTTGTTTTGGCCCAGACATCAGTGGATATAAAACATCATTGGAGACGTCCTGTATATTCAGTATAATGATTTCATGCCATATGGGACAGCAAATGTACTGTATGTTCTTCTGTCAAAATAAACATACGTGACTGTGAGTGTTTGACTGGCTGTGTGTGTGACTGTGTAATTGTGTAATTGTCGTGAGCCTATAGTCAATCTGCTGTAATCCTGTGGGCTGTGAGGAGATTCAGACTCTGTATGACCTGCTGCTGCTGAACAGGCAGAACTGCAGTCAACAGTTGGCCTGTGTGCAGTTCATCACAAACAAGTCGAGTCAAGTTGATTTAATCAGAAAAAAGAAAAGAAAAAACACTTCAAATGATTTTTTTGGTTGGCAGTTTCAGCTTTATTTTTGCATTTGAATATTTTTTCTTTGATTGCATTTTTTTTGATTGAAGCAACCTTTTGGGGATTGAATAAAAAAAACACAAATATCCTAACCATAATATAGTCCAAACATAAAAAAGACGATTACTTTAATAAAAAAAAGGATGGGAAGGAAGGAATGCAACTTCAATCAAAGAAAACTATTTCAATTAAAAGGAAAACAGGTTCAAATAAAAACAGTGCATATGCATCTTTTTGAATCTTATTTTGCATATGTTTTAATTGAAAATATATATTTTTTAATTGAAGCAATTGAAGATTGAATAATAAAGAAATAACTCGACCTGCATACACCAGGAGCAGGGTGTTATGTCACTACTAATATCTCTATGTAAACACTTACATTATTCAAGAGGGAGCAACACAACGTACTTCTGCTGTTGACCACTCTTCTTCAGGTCATGCTTTATTCACCGAGAACACAATACTTTAGACAACACAGGCGCCACCTACTGATCACTATCTGCACATTACAGTTTTTTCTGATGGCTTAAACACTTACATTGATTCTTATAGCACAATTTCTAAAACTATTAATATTTATCACAAAACCCTTCACCAAGTTTGCAAAACTGAAAGCACAAATGCTGCTTTGCACTTAGTTTGCAATTTCGTAACAAACACTTTGTGTTTTGTGTAAATGCAATTTACTGCACAGCACTCTTTTTGCAAAACTGTAAACACAGCTCACTGCTTTACACTCAATTTCCAGCTGATCTACACACTCCTGTCAAAACTATACATATTTATGGCTATTATTTACACAATTTTGCCAACTGTCAGGCAACACTGTCACATGTGAAAACAATTATCTATAATTATTTGACTTTGCAATCAGCCTGAGCACTATAAATAAGCCACAGGTAAGCCTTTTTTGTGGAGAAAGATGGAAGGAGAAAGAAGAGTAAGAGGAGTGAGAGTAAGAGGAGGGCGAGGAAGAGGACGTGGAGGTGAAGAAGCAGGCGGACGAGGACGTGGACAAGGAAATGAATTTGGAGGAAGAGGACGAGGAGGTGCAGAAGCAAGAGGGAGAGGAGGACAGCAAGGACGCAGAGGAGCACTTAGAGGAAGAGGACAACGAGGTGTGCTTAGAGGAAGAGGACGAGGAGGTGCAGAAGCACAAGGAGAACGAGGAGAGGAAGGGGAAAGCGTACGACTAAGAAACAGAATCACTGATGTCATCAGAGCTACAATAGTGGACCATGTCATCAACCATGGCATGAGCCTAAGGGAAGCTGGCCAACGCGTTCAACCCAACCTGAGCCGCTACACTGTAGCAGGCATCATAAGAACATTTTGAAATGAGAATCGGTGAGTACAGTATCTTCTTCATACTAAGTTTTACATTATGTATACTGTAATACAGTAGTGTCATATTCCTTTGAGAAACAATACTGTACATTTACTGTAAAAATACTGAAATTGTTACTTTACAGAATTGTTAGACGACCTGTAGCTGGGGGCAGAAGAAGACTATTCACAGCTGAACAAGAGACCTACATAGTGAATATGGTGTTGGCAAACAACTCAATAAGGCTACGAGAAATACAGCAGCACATACGAGAGGATGACACAACATTCGGGGACATAAATAATGTGAGCATCTCTGCATTATCTCGCTTATTGGCACGCAACCAAATAAAGATGAAGCAGATCTATAGGGTCCCATTTCAAAGAAACAGTGAACGTGTAAAACAACTGCGGTATGAATTTGTGCAGGTAAGCTTATCATTGGTACTGAATTTGGAATTGCATACTGTGTGCTGTGCATGGGCCTGCTGTGCTGCATTTGTTTTGTCTTTTCCAGAGAGTGATGGAGCTAGAGGCAGATGCCATGGGTCATGAGCTGATTTTTGTGGATGAGGCAGGCTTCAACCTCAGCAAGACAAGAAGACGGGGAAGGAACATTATTGGACAACGTGCCATAATCAATGTCCCAGGACAGCGTGGTGGAAACATTACCATGTGTGCAGCCATCAGCCAAAACGGTGTTGTTCACCATCATGCAAATCTGGGCCCATACAACACTGCACACATTCTTGCATTCCTGGACACCCTCCATGAAATAGTCACTCTCATTCAGAGACCAGAGCAGACCAGGTATGTCATCATATGGGACAATGTTAGTTTCCACCACGCTGTTCTGGTCCGCAACTGGTTTATCGATCACCCGCTCTTCATTGTGGTCTACCTCCCCCCTTACTCTCCATTCCTGAATCCAATTGAAGAGTTCTTCTCTTCTTGGCGCTGGAAGGTCTATGACCATCGCCCCCATCAGCGCATATCCCTTCTAGAGGCAATGGAGGAGGCATGCGGAGACATTGACCGGGTATCATGTCAGGCCTGGATACGACACTCAAGGAGATATTATCCCCGCTGCCTAGCAATGGAAGACATTGCATGTGATGTGGATGAAATTTTGTGGCCAGACCCTGTAAGAAGACAAGACTGATTTTTTTTTTTTCCTCAGTGATATTCTCCATTATGTTTTTTTTTTTTTTTTTTTTTTTGTGCCTTGACTTGAAAAACACTTGTTTGTATGTATGTTTACGTATTTTGACGTGTGTAAATAAATATCCATACACTTTGACCCCTGTGTGTTACTGTATAAGGTACTGAAAACTAATATGCCCTGCACACACGATAAGCAAAAGCCAAATGAGTTTTTCATTGTTACTGCCAGTGTGCAGTGGCTGCTTTGTGTGCTTACTGATATTATGGCTTGTGTGCACCATCGGATACAAAAATACTATTTTTGAAAGAGTGTGAACAGTTTAGCAAAAAGTGTTTATGCAATTAGTGCAAAAACATGCTTTTGCAAGTAATCTAATGTGTTTTGCTATTTGGGTGAAAGGTTTTGTGATTTGTGTGTAGAGTTTTGCAAAAAAAGCCAGAAGTTTCAAAAATTGCATCTAAGCTATCAGAAAAAACTGTAATTACATACATAACATTCCTCCCCACTATGATATGTTGTCAATAAACACATTGTTTTTTCTTTCTTTAACACAATATATGTATTCTTCTCTTTAACACAACAATAATAATTCAATTCAATTTTTATTTATAGCCCAACATCATAACACAGTTGCCTCACTGTGCTTCACAAAATTCAGTCAGTGACCCAGACATCCCCCGTTCTTAGACCCTCCTTCGTGGCAAGGAAACCTCAGGGAAGTGAAGAAAAGATCCACTCCCATGGACGGACAGGCTAAAGATGGACCAGGACTGACAAGACATCCATCTTATGATGATTTATCAGTCTGTGAGATGTAAAAATGATTAAGTCTGTAGAGAATCAGGGGGGCCTTGATGAGTCGCATCAGGAGTCGTCATCATTGGTCCTCATGCGGCTGAACTGAAGCAGTAGCCACTGCCAGTAATAAATGTTTAGTAGAAGTTGTGCAGGATCACAACAGCAACCACGATCCACGAGAACCTGCTGGACAATAGAGCACAGAAACTCCGGGGAGTTTCGTTAGTCCCCCAGCAGTCTAATCCTATGGCAGCATAAATAAGGGATGACCAAAGCTTTATCAAAAAGGAAAGTCTTGAGTCTTTATCTACTTTATGTCACCAAAGATAACATTTATCTTTACCTTATCATCTTTTAGCGATTTTTTAACGTTTTTTTATCGGTTTCGGGCAATTTTTAGCACAGTTTCGGATGCATGTCACGTAGTCAGTCATGCATATATGAAAAAAAAACAGATTATCAATATCGCTCAAAGATTTATTAAGCAAAATATCAGTTGACAGTGAGTGATACATCATACTTAGACTCCTCATACACTGCCTGCCCCTCCACCTGCTTCTCATCATCCTCTGATTCTTCTGTGGCCGTGAATGTCATTTTGCGAACTTTGTTGTTTCTTCAGCTCCCGGCTGAGCTCTTTCACATTTTCTATTAATTGTGCCAACATAATTTTTCTCTGTGAGAGCAACGCATGTGGTTTGAACCAATCAGAATTAGCGATGCTCATAACGGGACCACATGTCCATCGGCCAACCAGAAATGCATTTGTTCAGCTCGGCTTGCCTCGCGTTGTATAGCAACCAGAGACGCGCTCCGACTTGTTGCTCCGTGCCAAACGGCACAGACAGACACCGAAAAAGTGTAGATTACACTGAAACAAGCACACTGGAATTGTTCAAGCACTCAGATAATGTAACTAATCTGACTTTAGTACATTGTTTTCTTTATATAACATGGGATTTTGACAGGGAGCTTCTCCTTTTGTTAACGGAACTCCATTCCGGTCGTGAATCTTTTAACAGAATGTAGTTCCGGACAGTTCCGGCTCACTTTCACCCCTGATTCAGATACTCTTTTGTTAATGTGATCATTAGATGATGTGTTCTGGTTGAGCAGAATTAAACATGCTGCCTTAAGACATTTAGTTGTGTTTTTTAGAAGGTGTGGGAAATAGGGGGTGCGTCAACCAGGTTGGAATATAGATGGGGTGCGCGGCTAAAAAAGTTTAGGAACCGCTGTATTAGAAGACCCAAGTATAAGGTCTTCTGATACATCCATGACAGTGTGGGAGTAACATGTTACAAAAGTAACTAATTACTGTAATCCATTACTTTTTGCTGTAACGCAGTAGTGTAAGGCTTTACAGGAAAAAAAAACGGTAATATTTACTCGGTACAATGTCAGTAACGCACGTTACAATGCATTTTTAACCTGGATTCTAGAGGTGGTTTTGTGTTTTTCGCTGAAATCACCACGACATCAGTAGCAGTTAAAAATCCACGCAAACAGTCACACAGACCGCCCGGATAGAGATGACGGAAACTCCACCAGATTCAACCATAGATGTATAATACAGGTCCTTCTCAAAAAATGAGCATATTGTGATAAAGTTCATTCTTTTCCATAATGTAATGATAATAATTAAACTTTCATATATTTTAGATTCATTGCACACCAACTGAAATATTTCAGGTCTTTTATTGTTTTAATACTGATGATTTTGGCATACAGCTCATGAAAACCCAAAATTCCTATCTCAAAAAATTTGCATATCATGAAAAGTTACTCTAAACGAGCTATGTGTTAGAATAATGTATATAAAGTTATCTCTTATTTGCTTTAATACTGTTTGTGTGTTACTAACTTTTATTCTTAGTGTGATAGTCATTCTTTCTGCAGGGTGTGTGAGCAGAGACATTTACGTGGGAAGCGGCCTGAGGATGTGGAATGTCTTTGTTGAATGACTTTTATCTATGATTTTAGCCAGATGCAGCCAATAGGTCAAGGAGACCAATAAATTGTATTCTGTAAACATTACTATCAGGCTGCAGCATGTGTGTGTGTGTGTGTGTGGCCCCCTCCCTTGAGATGCTGCAGCCTCATGTAACTAGGGAGTCCTAAATAAAAGTAAGGGGACCTCTCTCCGTTCTCCTTGCAAGTAAAAATTTAACTCTTGTCTTCTCCTTTTTGTGTCTGTGTATTTGATGTTTTAGGTGGTCTAAACCTGACACTATGAACCTAATCATATGAATCAACAAATTAACTCTAAACATCTGCAAAAGATTCCTGAGGCTTTTAAAAACTCCCAGCCTGGTTCATTACTCAAAACCCCAATCATGGGTAAGACTGCCGACCTGATTGCTGTCCAGAAGACCATCTTTGACACCCTCAAGCAAGAGGGTAAGACACAGAAAGAAATTTCTGAACGAATAGGCTGTTTCCAGAGTGCTGTATCAAGGCAACTCAGTGGGAAGTCTGTGGGAAGGAAAAAGTGTGGCAGAAAACACTGCACGAGATGAGGTGACCGGACCCTGAGGAAGATTGTGGAGAAGGGCCGATTCCAGACCTCGGCGGACCTGCGGAAGCAGTGGACTGAGTCTGGAGTAGAAACATCCAGAGCCACCGTACACAGGCGTGTGCAGGAAATGGGCTACAGGTGCCGCATTCCGTATGTCAAGCCACTTTTGAACCAGAAGCAGCGGCAGAAGTGCCTGACCTGGGCTACAGAGAAGCAGCACTGGACTGTTGCTCCATATATGAAAGCAAAGTTTGCATGTCATTCGGAAATCAAGGTACCAGAGTCTGGAGGAAGACTGGGGAGAAGGAAATGCCAAAATCCCTGAAGTCCAGTGTCAAGTACCCACAGTCAGTGATGGTCTGGGATGCCATGTCAGCTGCTGGTGTTGGTCCACTGTGTTTTATCAAGGGCAGGGTCAATGCAGCTAGCTATCAGGAGATTTTGGAGCACTTCATGTTTCTGAAAAGCTTTATGGAGATGAAGATTTCATTTTCAGCACGACCTGGCACCTACTCACAGTGCCAAAACCACTGGTAAATGGTTTACTGACCATGGTATTACTGGGCTCAGTTGGCCTGCCAACTCTCCTGATCTGAACCCCATCGAGAATCTGTGGGATATTGTGAAGAGAAAGTTGAGAGACGCCAGACCCGACGCTGTAGATGAGCATAAGGCCGCTATCGAAGCATCCCGTGCCTCAGCAGTGCTACAGGCTGATTGCCTCCTTGCCATGCCGCATTGAAGCAGTCATTTCTGCAAAAGGATTCCCGATCAAGTATTGAGTGCATAACTGAACACAATTATTTGAAGGTTGACTTTTTTTGTATTAAAAACACTTTTCTTTTATTGATTGGATGAAATATGCTAATTTTTTGAGATAGGGATTTTTGGTTTTTCGTTACTTTTTTGCCAAAATCATCAATATTAAAACAATAAAAGGCTTGAACTACTTCAGTTGGTGTGTAATGAATCTAAAATATATGAAGGTCTAATGTTTATCAGTACATTACAGAAAATTTTTATCACAATATGCTAATTTTTTTAGAAGGACCTGTATAGTCACCCCAAAATGCAACTGTCTTAGTGATGGACGCTTTCAGCGGCTTCTTCTGAAGCGCCCCTCTCTCTCTCCTCTCTCTCAAACACACACTCAAACACTATATGAGCGTATGCTGCCTCTGTTCGTATATTTGGTAGCAAGTCTGTTATTTTGTTCTGTATAACAGTTTTTAGCCTGGTCAGATTAAAGTGATTGGGTTGTATTACCTTCCAGGGCCATAGGCCAAAGCACTTTGTTTTTTTCACTCCAGTGTTATTTTAGTCTATGTCTTGCAATAATATTTTCATTTTTGTTACATTTCTGAAATGGAGTGGAATCATATGTTTTCCAAAAAAACACATTAAAGGCATATGTTAATTTTGTATCCTGTTATTTCTTTAGACATTGCAATACAGTTCAATTAATGCTAATATGTGATAAATTATATTGGGCAATAGTTATGTACAGATTATCCATCCATCCATCCATCCATCCATCCATCCATCACATAAGGGATAGTAACATCTTGCCAGGGCCACTGCTAAGGTTTTGGAGGCCCTAAGCTCAGCTTGTAGTTGCTGGCTGCTTACTGCACTGCTTGTTGATGGTTCATCTTCTGGTTCGTCTTCTTGCTGATGTGGTGGTCCGTCTATGTATTTGAGCATTGACCCTATGAACATGATTTAAATGAAAAAATATCTCATTAGTAAAACCTGAATAAAAATACCCAAACCATCACTTTGTTATATTAAGCTATATAGTAGCCTTTGTATTTCACAATGATAGGAGAATGAAATAGAACCCTTAAATGACATTAATAGGGTAGGACTAAATCAAATACCTTTAAAATTAACATATACTAATCCTACACTTTAAACAAAACAATAGTGGCATTTTGTGAATGACCAAAGGTGGCCAAACATTTTTCACACCTTCTACAACACTGTGGCCAGATGTAAAATCATCCCCCAACCACCGCCCCCTCCCCTCCTCCTCCTCACTTCCAGGACAGCCTTGGTTGTCCCCAACGACCCCCCTGGAGCAGAGAAAAGATGCTACAGCTGAATTTTATTCTCTGTCCAATCCTGTTTACAGTTGGGCTAACCTAGCCTAGCTTGTCGAGTTTATCACGTAACGCTGTGTTAGCAAAACAAACAAACACGGTATAACACGGACTTACCAAAAAGGGATGCAAGTGAGTCATCTTTCTCTTTTTTCCTCTTTCGCTTTTCAGCTCCAGATTCATGGTGTCTCTTGGATGATATTCTCTCATTTCAATTGTTTTTAACTGATGTAGCAGTAAGAAAAGTGGCTCCGAAGCTTTGTGCCGGTCGTGAACGATCCAAGTCTTTGAAGTTGAACGATCCGACTCTTTGAAGTGAGCGATAGGAGCCGGCTCCTCGTTGGGAGCAACGGAGGAGCCGAACGAGCCGGCTCGTATTAGTGAGCTGAGCCAAAAGATCCGGCTCTCCAAATAGAGCCAGAATTCCCATCACTCGCTGTACCATTTACAAAGGATTTGCGGGGATCTGAGTCTTTTTATTACGCAATAAATAACATTTAATTTTCCCGATTTCAGTGATGGTATACAAAACTCCTGGAGAACTAATTAATATTTTTGCTATTTATTAGTGTAATAATTATTATCTTTTTTTTCCAATCTTAATTTTGGAGGCCCCCTTCACTAGTTGGGGCCCTACGCTGGCTGCCTGCATCTTGCCCTGTGTATTGAAGCATCTTTTGTCTGATCTATCTTGGTTTGTCGAATTCCATTGCTATGTAGTGACCTGGGTTTCATGACTGAAGCTTGCTATGCTGATCCTCATTTGTTGTTATTGATATCTAATCAACCAGCTTACTTGGTTCTCATTGCACTTTTGACTGTCCTGGTTGGGGGATCCTTCTTTGAATTGCCCCCCTGAGGTTTCTTCCACTGTTTTTTCCTGTTAAAAGTTTTTTTCTGTGGGAATTTTTCCTCATCTTCACTGAAGGTTTAGGTCAGAGAGTTCTGAGCTGCTGGGCCTATGAAGCCCTTTGAGGCATGGGAATGTGATACTGGGCTGTACAAATGAAGTTTGATTGATTGAAATAAGTTATGGGTGCCGGATGTACAGGTAGGACAATGAAAAAAATGGGTATAAATTATGATTAACAAAGGGCAATACAGCTAGATGTCCTATACAGAAGGGATAAATTTACAGATGTGTATATATAACACCAGATGTGCAGCTGTGAAAATCCATATTTCCCAGTTATTTAGCGAGAGTAACTAAAGTAATGCAAAAGTAGTGTAATGCCTTACATTTTAAATACAGTAATATTGTAATGTAACAAATTACTTTGAAATGACAGTAACAAGTAATGAGTAATGCATTCGTTTTTGAGTAACACATCACGTGACTGGATCTGGACTGGAGGATAATTGGGAGTTTAAAGGGCTCTGAGTAGTGCTGTTTCTATTTGTAAACACATATCATATACATATAATTGACCCAACTTTTGCCTCCATTTAGGCTGATGTTGCACCTGAAATCCTCAGAACTGCCATGTTACCTGTAAAGCTGTCCTTCACAAGTCTGCCTTATACTTATTTCAGTATTTCTGTTCCATGTTCCATTTAAAGTGTTTAGATTGCAATATTGCCATCTTTGATGCTTTTGATAAAATAATACGTTTTCATTTTTTAATTCCTAGCAAAATGGGTTATTTAGCAAATGGCGTCCAGATGGTTTTTAATCCTCTATCGAGACAACTGAAAATATTGTAGAGAAAAATGTTCATTCATGAACCTCAAAATAGTAGTTTGACCAAATAAAAAGTAACTTGAAAGTACACTTTCTAGCATTGCCTTTATTTGTATAGAACCTTTACAAATAGGGTGACACAGTGGTACAGTGGGTAGATCTGTTCTAACTGACTGACTGTCCTTTACAAACACAAGCTGTGTAAAACATTAAGTCACTATTCATTTGTTTCCAGCCTGCACATCACCCAAATGGAATTGCAAGATAATTCTGAAAGGTTGCAAGGTGATCAACAGGATTGGAAATGGAGAAATTGATTTGTTTTAATCTTTACCAATTTGAGTAGTAATAGTCATTGTTTAGTTGAACTGCTCACAACCAGCAGACATACAGTATGCACACCTGTCTGAAATGGAGGAAATCACGGACCTGTTTTAACAAGCAAATACAAGCAAATATACAAACAATTCACATACAACATCTTTTGTGTGTGCACAAGGATGCACGGTCCTACAGGCTCCATTACACCACTGATCTACTGTAAAGGTATGGAAGGCAACTGCAAGTTAGGAAACAATACTGAATAAATGTTTATGTAGGAAGACAATGTATTCAACATGTTTGTTCAACCTGGAGGACAGAAATGATACATTCTGGTGAGTAACATTCAATGTGAACATAACCTTTACTTGTTAACTGGATGCACTAGAAAAATACACTAAAGATTAGGATTGCTGGCTGCTCCTTATCACTTTGATACCAGGTAACTTTCTTTGCATTGTCTCAGATTTCTGAGACAATTGAAAGACTGATTAAAGATGAAATGATGGTAATCTCGGCAAATGCAAAAGTGACAAGTTTGTTTTCAGAATGAACAGTTAAGGCAGGACATCTGAAAACACATTTCCTATAACTCTTAATAAGATAATTATTTTATTTATATATTTTTTTCCCTTTCAGCTGATCAAAACAGCCCACACAGATGTATTTGGGTCAATGATTGAGCTGCTATTGTTCATTGAACTAATATTATCAAGAATAATACATTTATTTATGTAGTACATTTCAAAACTACTGTTACAAAGTGCTTCACAAACAAGGACAAATAAAAGAAACCAGGAGTAAAATCAAATACAAAATCACAGTCAACAAATAAAAAGACAGTTAAAAGAAAAGATGAATACATTATTACAGTAAAATTAATAATAAGAGATCTAAAAGAGGGCTGTGAATTTTCTAGTCAAACCTCCTCAGGGAAGCAGAAGTCCTGTCCCCCTTTGGTCTTCAGCCCTGATGATGGAACAGCTAACAAAACATATTTTTATTTGTCATTATAATGGCCTCATCAGTGATCTCTAGTAACAGACGGGTAGTGAGTCATGATCTAGAAACTCATCCATCGCAGCCAGTCAGAAATCTGTCCAACCTCACAGATAAGAACAGAGGGAGGATGTGATTTCACTAACAATTTACTTTCTTTTTCTCTTAATTTCCCTCTCTTCTCCCACAAGACTGCAGGTTGGACAGTTTCAGGGGGAAAAAAAGCATATTCTTAATTTGTATTCTTGACATTTGATTAAATTTACATGTAAACTTGGGTGGTTTTGTTGTGTTGTCTATTTGTCTCAGCAACTGCCAAGGCTGCGTTACGCTTAGCACGCCAATGCCCATCAGCCCAAGAAGGTTCTGTGGGACTACTTCAGCTTGATGGCATCCTTTACTGTTGGTGTCCACCGGCGGGTTTGGGGACTTCCGCCACAGCACCGACGACCTTACGGCCACAGCTCCGGTCAGCCGCCTCAACAATGTAGGTGGTGACTGCCAGGTGGTTATCAGTTGACAGCTCCGCCCTCTCTTCACCTGAGTGTCCAAGACATGAGGCTGCAAGTCCGACGTCACAACAACAAAGTCGATCTTCAAACTGCGGCCAAGGGCGTCCTGGTGCAAAGTGCACATGTGGACGCCCTTATGTCTGAACATGGTGTTTGTTATGGAAAATCCATGACGGGCACAGAAGTCCAACAAAGAAACACCATTCGGGTTCAGATCAGGGGGACCATTCCTCCCAATCACAGGTCACACTGTCATTGCCCACATGAGCATTGAAATCCCTCAGGAGGATGAGGGAGTCCCTAGAAAGGGCACCTTTCAGCACCCTCTCCAAGGACTCCAAGAAAGGTGGGTACTCTGAACTGTCATTAAGCGCATAAGCATACGGCAGTCAGGACCTGTCCCCCACCCCAAAGGCGATGGGAAGCTACCTTCTCGTCCAGCCGGGGGGAAACACGCATTCCCACCCCAGCTCTGTGCCTCTCACTGGGGGCAACTCCAGAGTGGTAGAGAATCCAACCCCTCTCAAGGAAATTGATTCCGGAGCCCACACTATACATTGCCAGCAACAAAGCCAGCCGGGGATTGGATCGCCAGGGTCCCCGCCTCCAGCTCCCCATGGGCTCACCACCTTGGGAGTGAGTCCATGGGGAAATAGTTTTAACTGGAATATTCAATTGTGCCTACCAACTGAAAACAAAAGGAGGGCAAACAATGGCAGAATAATATAAACTTTTATCTTCACACAACTGTATTTAAGGCACACTAGTTTTGGGAAAACCAAACAGGTTCCTCTTTGGTATACAATCAGCTGTTGTAAATGTGAAATATCTTGCTAACATTGCTAACATGCTAACATTATTTCTTCTAGAAATAATTCATATTAGTGATTTTTCCTCCCACTTCTAATCTACATTTAATAAAAACATTTTTTTCTAAAAAATTTAAAGTAGTTGCTCTAAATCCTGTGATAATAATTCATAAACAGTTGAGTCATTTTATGAAAAAAGGTTAAACAAATAGCAACAGAAGCAAACTCAATTGATTTTTGTTTCCTCAACATGTTGTCCGTGAGGGAAAAAGCACTGAAGAATCCCAGTAGGGGAAAGTTTAGAAAAAGACCAAAATGTATCCTATTCATACACATATTAATTTTTTTTCCTCACAGGTATAGGGTAAAATGTTTAACCTTCAGATATCATCATGAAAATTACTGAGTTGATTACTTACAAAAGACAAACAAAAATGTATTGCACGTTATTTGAAATTCTTTGTTAACATGGGAAAATAGTGCATAATCTCAGTCTCATTAGTATAGCAGGTGAAAATTGTTCAATCATGTGATATATGAATGCAAAAGACAAAAGTTGTTAGTATCTAAGACTGGAACTCTGGCCGCCCTGCTGGTGACAGCATCTCTGTTTAAACCTAACAAAAGTAATCCGTAATCATATTCATATTTTTCTTCTTCTTCGCTCACATAAAAAACTACAGATGCGCCGCCAATAATAGTCCCCGGTAATTCACTTCCGTTGTGGAGTTTTCTTTTATTTGCAGCACTGTTTCTTTTATTTGCAGTGGCGTTTCTTTTTGTTTGCGTTTTATTTGCAGCGCTGTTTTGTTTTCAAATTTTCCCATGGTAACAAAGGATTTCAAAAAACTCAACTCAATTTTTATAAAGATATCTTTTTGACCCTTTGATAAATTTGACCCTATTCACATCAGAAAAAAATAATGTGTATGAATGAGATACTGTATATTTTGGTCTTTTTCTAAACTTTCCCCTAAACTTTTACCTCACTCAGGGCATGATGCAGAGACAAAAATCAGCTGAGCTTGCTTCTGTTGCAGTTTTTTTCAGGTTGACCCCCATTTTGACTTAAAATTACTGGAATAAAATTCTGATGGACAGAGCAGACAACAGCAGGTTTAAGTAAATAGATGCAATAAAAATCAAGCCACAGTTTGGACTAGTGGTGGAGAAAGTAAGTTGATAAAGACAATTTGAAAGAGAAACATAATGAGCCTTAGCAGAGTTCACCACCAATATTTGTCATCAGTCTGAACAGCAGGAACCTGCCTGGTGGTTCCAGTCTCAGTGTCCTGGTGTCCGGTCGTCATACGTGCTGTACCTCTTTATGTGGATTCTACGTACACGTTCACGAAGCTCAGCTCCTCCATCCTCCTCCTCACTGTGAGAACCAGAGTTGGAGTAGCTGCGGCGAGTGGCCTCCAGCAGAGAGTTGTCAGGCAGTGGCATGGTCTCATACAGTAACGTGTTCAGAGTCTCCTCATAGATACGAGCTTCAGGAAATTCTACCTGAGGAAAAGATGAAAAAACAGGGTCAAGAAAACTCAGGAGTGTTAACCTGAGAAAGTACTTATCATTTATTAAATAGAAACTTCTTTTTTATTGTGAATAGGTAATTAATATGCATGATGAAAGTCATCACCTAAATAACATCTCATGTTCAAAGAAAAGAAAAAGATGAATGAGTGAATGAGTTTATTTCCTGTTGCAAGGGTGATGATTATATATCAGATCAGTCTTCTTAGTGCTAAACTACAACACCAGTAATAATAGAACCAGCCATCTCCCTCCATATTTTAACTGGCATTCATGCTAAACACATCATGTCCAACATGTCTCAGGAACAAAAACCCTGTTGAGCATCTGTGGGACATGCTGAAATGGCACATAAGGAGCACAAGGTGTCTAACCTCCACCAACTCCATGATGGAATCTTGGAGGAGTGGAAGTGGTTTCCATGGAAACCTATGAAGCTCTAGTGAACTCCATATCGAAGACAGTTAAGGCAGCAATGGAAAAAAGTGATAGAAACTCAAAAAATGAGATTTTGGGAGCCATAGAGGACAGGACATACCATACTAGATCAGACCCAAGCTGTATATAGTAGCAAGGTGGAAGGACATGGACAACCATAGGTTGGGATGGTGACTATTGGGTACACCTGTACCATATATGGAACTTGTACCATATATGGAATACACAGCGTTCCAAATTATTATACAAATTATATTTTTCTCTGATTTTCCTAAATACTTGATGCAATAACAGTCAATGTGATTTTCAAGTTATCAACCTTTAGTTTAATTTAATTGTGATTGAACAAACCTCCCAATGACAACAGTATTTTTCCAAAATAAAAAACTTAAAATGAACTGTTCCAAATTATTACAGACAACAGAGTTTTCTAACATTTTATAAGTTGTTATGAACTGAAAATGCTCATCGTTTGAATTTGCAGCATTAGGAGGTCATATTTACTGAAATCAAAAGCTATTTCAATCAAAAACATCTTAACAGGTCAAGTTACATTTTGTGTGAACTGCCTCCTACCCTCATAGATCTTTTGCTTGAGGATGCTCAAAGGATTGTCAATAGGGTTGAGGTCAGGGGAGGATGGGGGCCACACCATGAGTTTCTCTCCTTTTATACCCGTAGCAGGTATTCCTTCCAGCACCATCATGTCATGGATGAAGATGATTTTGGTATAGAAAGCACAGGTGTTCTTTTTGTACCATGGAAGAAAGTGGTTAGTTAGAAATTCCACATACTTTACATAAGTAATTTTCACACGTTCAGGGACCCTAAACAGGCTGACCAGGTCTCTCGTCATGATTCCGGCCCAAAACATGACTCCGCCACCTCCTTGCTGACGTTGCAGCCTTGTTGGGACATGGTGGCCGTTCACCGACCATCCACTACTCCATCCATCTGGACCATCCAGGTTTGCACAGCACTCATCAGTGAACAAGACTGTTTGAAAATCAGACTTCATGTATTTCTGGGGCCACTGCAGCCGTTTCTGCTTGTGACCATTGTTTATGGGTGGCTGAATAGAAGGTTTACGCATAACTGTGACCTTTGGAGGATCCTACACCTTGATGTTTCTCCAGAGGCACCAGCAGCTTCAAATATTGGTTTACTACTTTGTAATGGTGTTTTAGCAGCTGCTCTCATAATCTGATGTTTTTGTTAGGCAGAAACTTTCCTCATTGTGCCTTTATCTGCACAATCCTGTGTGCTTTGAATCACCCCCAAATCTCTTAACTGTACAATGATTTTGCTCAAGTTTTAGTGAAATATCTAAGGTTTTAATACCTTGTCCAAGGCATTGAACTACTTCATGCTTTTCAGCAGCAGAGAGATCCTGATTTATTTCCCATATTGCTTAGAAATGGTCATCTGCTTAATAATGTGGAATGCCCCTTCTTAGGTAGTTTTTTGTTAATTGGGCTCACCTGGCAAACTAATTATCACAGGTGTCTGAAATTGATATCAGTGATTCAAAGAGCCCTAGTACAAAATACCATCCATGCGTTTAACATAAAAACAAAAAACGTAATATTTATGACACTTAAATAAAATTTGCATAATAATTTGGAACGTGGTGTAGAAGTACTCAAATTCCAGGGCTAAGGTGCTTTGGGACTTCAGCTTCCAGACAGACAAACAGCTGCTGGGTAAAAAGAACAGCTGAAACATAACAGCTGTGGAAGGTCAAAGCCTGAGAGGTCGACATGGTTATAAGAGTAATTGGGGCTGCTGTGGCTACAGCAGATTCCAGGAGCAACATCTAAAGCTTCAGCCCAGAAGAGTCCAGTCCCAGCAACAGCTATTGCAGAACCTCTCAAACTTCTTTCGTTGAAACACAAGTTCAAAGATGGCCCCATCTCCCAGGCACTCAGATAGGCAGAGAGAGTGCAAGTGGAACTAAAGATATAATTCTGCAATAGTGATTATGTTGTGATGATGTTGAGTCTCACTTTGAGTGTGGAAGAGCTGCAGGCACCAGCCTGCACTTTGAGGCTCATGCAGACACAGCCTAAAATTTTGCTTGTTTATTAGTGTGTTTGGGGTCATTGTCTTGTTGAAACATCCATTTCAAAGGCATTTCCTCTTTAGCATAAGGCAACATGACCTCTTCAAGTATTTTGATATATGCAAACTGATCCACGATCCCTGGTGTGTGATAAATAGGCCCAACACCATAGTAGGAGAAACATGCCCATACCATGATGCTGGCACTACCATTCTTCACTGTCTTCACTGTGTACTGTGGCTTGAATTCAGGGTTTGGGGGTTTTCTCACAAACTGTCTGTGGCCCTTGGACCCAAAAAGAACATTTTTACTCTCATCAGTCCACAAAATGTCCCTACATTTCTCTTTAGGCCAGTTGATGTGTTCTTTGGCTAATTTAAACGTCTTCTGCACATGCCTTTTTTTAAAAACAGAGATTAGCCGCTTTGATTGATCCACTTTAAACAGACCAGAGTTTGTTTCCTCAGATAGTCTGCTTCGTTTGGGCAGCTGTGAAGGCTCATTCAAACTCTGGTGCAGTCCAATCAAACAATCTCTGCTCCATTTGAAAACAGGGGTTTTGGTTTGTTTGCAAGTGAATCCTGGTGCAGTTCTATGCAGTGGGAACGTTCACTGGACCAAACACAGGACCAAATGTACTTTGTATTTATTTATATTTCAGAACCAGCATTTGTATAGAGGGAGAGAACGCTCTGGGTGTTCACTTTCTATCTCAGCGTCTCTGCCTCAGCTGAGACAATACAATACTAATTATCCAATTGCACAGCCTTAAGAGTGCATATCATGAATGCTGGGGCTTGTTGGTTTTCTGAGAATCTACCGAACCTACCTAATTATTTTTGCCATGTAGCAATAAAAATAGAATAAAGCCTGGATTAATCTGGTTAGTCACATTGAACTGCTATTATTTTGAACACTACTGTATGGATCTACAACACTCTGGAGGGTGTATCACTCCACTTTCCCCCTTTTTAGACAGATCCCAGTACTTATTCATTAAGGGCAGAGACATGAAGTTTTCCAGGATTACAATTTGCTGGCACTCATATCAGCACAAAATTGTACATGGCATGGCTGCAGAGTTGGTCATGTAAAGGTAAACAAGACTGAAGGTGTGATCATACGGAAAGAAAAACTTAACTGTCAAGTATTTAACCTCTGGACCATGTATTTGTTATAGATCCAATGAAACATCTGTCCTGACATTAGCTGTAAGATGAATAGAAATGGACATAAGTACTTGGACCTGATTATTGAACACTCCCACAGGCACAGTGCTGATTGTGTACAAGGCTTTCTCCTCCTGCTGTGGTTTAACACACCTTGGTCTGCTTCTTCTCAGTTGCGTAGACAATAGAGGTGCAGCAGACCTCAGCTAGCTTTCGACCCTGACCGTAAAAAGACCAGCAGCAGATCTCGTCTCCGATCACGTCTTTGATGAAGAGGACCCGGCCGTTGAAGCTGAGAGACAGACGGTCAAACAGCTCAATGTTCTTCAACAGGTTGTCATCTGAGTTACTGTCAAGACATAAAGGAATTGAATCAGTGAGGCTGGGCCTCATAATTTACTCCACTCTGTAGCTCAATAGACTTTATTGCGTCACACAATCAGTGATTCCCTTTGAAGGAGAAAAAGCAAATCAATTGACTTTGTAATGATGGATGCCTCTGGAGGAAGGTTATATTCTTACCTGGTGTAGGAATACTTGTTATTGCTTCGGTTGTATACCAGCTTCACCACAGGCTAATGGAGGAGAAAAGCATGAAATAACTTCATGCAGGTGTTCTTAATCTGTTAAGAATACTATGGGGAAAAGTAGGAAATTAATGGTTCTATGACTATATGGGTGTGTTCATATGAAAGAATAAGCAAATTATATTTTCATTCTTCTAAAGCTACTAAATGAAATTAAAAGAATATAATAAAAATGATTTTGCCACAAGCACAATTTAACTTTTTTTTTCTTATTTGTGTTTACAACATAAAACTAACCCTAGGATATAACATAGTAAAATGCTGTTAAAAATTACTAATATTTTCTGCTTCATTAATTCCAGATTCTTAATAATGACCCAATCCAGCCACCAGATGTCTCATAGAAAGGGAAGTGGTCTGTATTTACCTTGGTAGAAGACTGGATGAGCCTCTCCTCTTCCTTAATGGAAGTGATGACAGGTATAACACACATGGGATGCTCTTTGTTGCCCTGTCAATCACACACCAATATCAATGGCAGTTAGGGGTATCATGGGTTTCTTGTTTAAGTGAGTTTTTAAAAATTAATAAAAAAATGGAAAAACAACCAGTCTACAGCATAGAAGTTGTCAGGCACTGTAAATGGGTCTGATTCTCTATGTCTAGACCTATGTTTTCAGATTTCTGGCAGACAGAAAAAGTCTAATTATTGAAATGATTCTGAAACGTAGAAATGACCTGCAGGGTGTTTTGACAAAGATCCACAAGGCCCTGGACGAGGTAGTACTTAGCCTCAGTCTGCAGCTCCAGGACGGCCTGGCGGCCTGTGGGTAGGATGACTGTTCCATCACGCAGGTAGCATAGAACGCTGCCAAAGTGTTTACCACTGCGGTCAATCAGGATCCAGCCTGAAGAAAAACAAGTTAAGAATTTTAACAACAACAAAACATTTGTGATGTTATAAGATGATGTCAATATGCCATATCTGGGTTAGTAAAGTCATAGGTTTCATTGAAGTGTACAGATAATGAGCCACAACACTCTTATTAGAATTTACATTGTTTTTTACCCGCAATCTCATGTTAAATAGAATATTAAATTGGCAATATATTAGTACTAAAGTTGACATAGTGTTATAGAGAGATAATAGCCTAATAAGGATTTAAGTTTTGATTTATTTTCAGAGATGGCATACCGTCTATATCAGTGAACACTTCCTTCTTTCCACTGAACATTTCTTTCAGCATGGAGTTCTGCCTGGTTAGCACTTCCAGCGTGGTGTAAAACAGGGTCCCACCAACATTAAGCCGGACATACTCATCACCCAGGCCCACTGCTCCTCGATAACTGCAGATCTTTGTCTTAGGACAGGCCAGATGAGGGTCCAGGGAGGTAGAGCCAGACAGGGTTTGATGCTGGGGCAGGCAGCTATCCCCGGACATGTCCCTCTGAAGGTAGATGACCACCCTGCAAACGGAGGTCCGAAGGTCCCCCGCCGTGGTGACAGCTACTGATGAGGCCGCCACAACCTCCCACTGCTGCAGCTCATTCCTGGAAAAACACAGACAACTGCTGTTGTGTGTGTGTATGTGTGTGTGTGTGTGTGTGTATATATATATATATATATATATATATATATATATATATATATATATATATATATATATATATAGCACAAGACTGCTAACCACTAACTGACCATGCCTTTTTTCAAGTTGTCTTTCTTTGTCCATTTGTGTATCACTTCTTGATTTTGGTTATTTATTATATATTTATAACCCGAGACCGCTAACCACTAATTAAATAACAGTTGGTTAACTATCTGCACACTACTAGTAGATATAAGGATCATTCAGGAAGTAAATATATCTGTGACTTTCTGTATATTCTGCTTTCAAGGCGGCTGGATAACGTCCGACTTCACTGCAGTCACCGCTCCCTACTCTCGTTGACTTTCCAGGCGAGGCGCAGTTCATTTCGAACGAGCCTATAGTCACTGTATTGTCTTCATTACTGCTAACACTGCTGCTGCTGCTGCAGCGCTGCTGCTAACACTACCGCTGCTGCTAAAACTGTTGCTCTCGTTGACTTTAGGTGAGGCGTAGTTCATCTGGAACGAGCCTTACGACAACCGAAAGTCATCATTAACACCATCACTTTTTAACCGAAAAACCGGTTATAGCCTGTTTAGTCTGCATATAATGTACTATATACTATAAACTACTGAAGCACCTCTGGTTAGATGTTATCTACATTTCGTTGCTTTGTACTTGTATGTACAATGGCAATAAAATTGAATCTAATCTAATCTAATCTAAAAAACGGTCAAACTTCGAAACCGCGTCAATCCGAAGACTGGAAATACGTAGTGAAATGTGGGTTTGTTGTTGTTTTGGATATATACAGAAATAAATTTACCGTAAAACGAACATAGTTACTCGGAACATTTTTTTTAATTTCTCGAGATGTGTCGCATTGAACTGCAGTGGAGTTCGCAAATTTACCGACCTTCGGCTTCATCCATCAAACAACACATAACGGGACGTGGGTTAACGCACTGGAACGTTTGCTCACCTATAGTTTCCGCGTTATCTCTTCGTGTTTTCCAATAACCAAACACCGTGCAGCTAGTTACCTTTCCCTATATCTCCATTAGAGAAACACAACCATAACAGCATCATGACTGGGTTAGAAAACAGTGAAAAGTTAAACTCCCTCTTTCTTCTTCCTGTGGTAAATTTGCTGCGGACCGGACACTCCGAAGTATAATGCTGCCCTCCCCTGGATGTATGGTCATACGTCTAGATCATAGATTGGCAACTGGCGGCCCGCGGGCCGCACGCGGCCCTCGTCCTCTCTCAGTGCGGCCCCGCGAATAAATTAGCAATCATTTATAAAATATATAATTTTAAAAAAAGCGTGTGTGTGTATATGTGTGCGTATATGTGTGCATGTGTGCTATGTTGTTATTTTGTATGATATTTTAATAAGGGTAATAATTATAACAATAGTTTTTATTATTAAAAATAATAGACCTGATCCGACGGCTCGCACCCACTAACAGGAAAGTAAGCTTTTACTGATACTTAAATAAAGCAATGAAAAGGCTATGATATTTGTCCATGTATCCATGCAGTAACTTTTAACATTTGCTTAAAAAACTGGAAAGTAAAGTAACTAGTAGTGAAGTTACTTTTCAAATGCAGTAACTAGTAAAGTAACGTAGTTACAAATTTCACAAGTAACTAGTAACTTGTAATTAGTTACTTTTTTTTAGTAACTACCCCAACACTGATAGTGTTACGGTACCGATTGTATGTCATGTTTGGTGGAGATGCAGGGTTGATCCGCGCACCCGCAGGCGGGGCGGACAATCCGCGGATCGTCCTATCAATAATATTTTAATTAAATTCGGGCGGGTTGCGGTTGAAGCACTTAAGTAATAATAATAAAAACATTTTACTAGTGCAGTCAGTCGTTTAAAAAAATAATCTAGTTAAATACAGGATTTTGTCATTAATTAATCGAATGAATCGCATTTTAATGTCATATCTGCTAAAGGTCTCCTGATAAAGAATTTGAATTCTAGGATATTAAAAAATTGTAGTGCATGACTAATCAATTGAATGCAGTAAGAAGAGAAGATCTGAAATCCATATTTTTATTGGTGAACTGTGCTTCATAAATGAAATCCAAAAGTAAAGGTCAAGCACATCCACAAACCAATTAGGCCAGGTGCACTATTCAGAAATGTAAAACAAATACAGCAATACAGTTAAATAAATAAAATAAAGCTGTCTTCAAAAATTTTATACAAATACAGCGATTCAGTTAAATAAATAAAAATCTGAAATAAAATAAGGCTGTCTCAAATAGGCTCTTAAGCTCAATATAGCAATTCAAAAATGAATAATAGAAGTATAACACACCTCTAAATGAGGCAAAATGAAGAACAAGACGCCAACAGGCATTTCTTTAGGCCTTTCACTGAGGCCACATCTGCTGCTGACACAGCAGGTAAGTCAGGAGAACATGACATAGTTTACCAGAGGTTAACAAAAATCAGAGGAACAACACCTCAACCCCAAAAGACGATCTCTTTAAGTATCAACCTCTGAAATCAAAAAACCACAGGATCTAACTTGCCTGAACATGTTTCGCATTTAAATGGTACGTCAGGCTGGAGTTGCTCCGGTGGTCAGAGAACTCCTTTTTGTTTTTATTTATCGTCCCGTCTCTGTTCTTTTGTAAATAAACTTAACTCGTTCAGTGGCCCGACTGAAGACGCACTTGCCTCATCCTTTTGTCCATCTGTTATTGTTGCCCACTGCCTTGTTAATTTGCCAACGCAGGTGACGTAGCACGGCCGAGAAGACTACGGGTCCTTCAATGGGCCCAAATTCAAATGCGCGAACGTTGGCTCGCCACCGTTGATACTCATAATTAATTGCGTTAAATTTTTTAAAGCATTAAATTGCAGCGTAATTAATTAATAGAATTAACACGTTAAAATGACAGCGCTATATTTTACATATTATTCCAAAGGTAAAAAAAGAAAGGAAGCTGCATGCGCTTCTTTATATTAGTAAAGAAAGCTGACTCATCATTAGCAGGCATGCCTCAACACTTAAGTTTCATTTTCATATCCAATTATTTTATAATAACAACAACAACGATAATAATGATGATATTAATAATAACAATAATAATTGAAGCGCGTGGTCATGTGGCCCTCCAATGATTGTGGTGAAAAAAATTGGCCCTCTTTATCATGGAATTTGCCCATCCCTGTTCTAGATCTACAGTTCTACTAATGCTGCCCTCCGCTGGATGTATGGTCATACTTCTAGATCTATAGTTCTACTAATGCCCTATCCTGGAATTAAAATCAGACTCTAGATCTACAGGTCTACTAATGTGTCTCCTCTGTCAGTACCATGGATGGTCGGTACACCACGCTGCTCTTACAGTTACTGCTACTATAATTTTGCATTTTCTTAACTACAACACTCATGTTTATAACAAACCAAACCGTTTGAAAAACGGTTGAAAATTGAGCAAGTTTTGATCATTTAAAAGAACATTCACCATAAACACCGTTTAGAGCAGGGGACTCAATTTACCTGGGGGCCGCAGGAGCTAGGGTCTGGTTGAGGCTGGGCCGCATCATATATATATATACAAAATTCCACTGTGTCTCACTGTTGTGTTCAAGTTCCAGTTTTAGTGTTCAACTGACGTACAAAGAACGTCATTTCCGCTGGTAGGTAGGGTCCTGCTATGGGGTCCTACATATGACGTCAGCACGGCACAGTTAGTGATTGGTTGAAGGTCAGAAACCATGGAAACACAAAGTGTCAATGTAAATCCCTCAGTCACGGGGAGAACAACCTGCACATGCGCAGAACCTCCAGTCTTCTTCATCAATCATCCTTGCCGGCCATAATGGTCATATAGCGGCACCTACTGGAGAAACAATTATTTGCCCCTAATTAATTCTGCTTTACAACACCTCCTCTTCGTATTCTTCTTCTTCGCTCACATAAAAAAAACTACAGGTGTAGCGCCAATAATACTCCCCGGTAATTCACTTCCGGTGTGAAGTTTCCTTTTATTTGCAGCGCCGTTTCTTTTTGTTTGCAGCGTTTCGTTTATTTGCAGCATCGAGGGTTCCCGGGCACCGTACTAAACTCGCGCGGGCCGCAATAACATTAAACTTTCATATCAAGGCGGGGGCCTCAAACTAGCGTCCGGCGGGCTGCATTTGGCCCGCGGGCCGCGAGTTTGAGACCCCTGGTTTAGAGTGAGCGATCTGTAGAAAGATGGCTGCTAGTGCGGACGTTCGACTCCATTGGCCGTCAGCGTGGATGAGAGATCTACCCTTTCTATGTATATTTATAGGTGAGACTATCTAGCCTTTATATATATTTATCAATGGATAGGACATCTAGCCTTTCTGTGTATATCTATATAAAGCCACTCCACCTAAAATATCCAGAAAAAGCGTGACCTTAATTTGCACAAAAACATAAACGTACACGCGCACAGACAGTTTTGTTTCCGTGGTAACGGGAGGAGGAGCTTCGCTCGGTACTTTGCTCTGCCACATAGTCAACAGAACGAAGCCGTCTGAGTTAACGGTGATAGCGGCTTAAACAGGTAAAGGTACCGGTACCAGACCGTCCTGGACGGAGCTAGCGATGGTTACGAGTAGCTGTGTTGCGGTGTAATTTCTCTATAAGGAGCGTGAGTGTTTCAACTCGTTGTCCAATTGGCTTTTGTGACTAGGCTAATGTTAGCGACATATAGCTAACTGTGAGTTGAGTTGATTCAACATTTTTTAGCATGATAACGTCAACTAACATTATCACCGTTTAGACAATAGGCAGGAAATTGATCCAGTAGTCGCATTTGGTGAGTGACTCCAACTCTAATATTAATTTTGTGAAGTAAAAACATCCACATTAACATAGTGTGCTAACAATCGTAACAACCACATAACGTAATTCTTTAGTAATGTGAACGGAGTCCCATTGAAGTGGTTCGGTGATGTAAGATAGCACTTAACCTAAAAGAAATGAGAAATACGGTTAAAATGCAGTGTTTTGTCTTATCATATGGTGGTCCTTGAAATGAAGGTCATGCTACAACGAAATGTTTCTACAGCGCATATATATATATATATATATATATATATATATATATATATATATATATATATATATATATATATATATATATCAGAAACCCAAATACTGTCAGTGTGTGATAGCCAGAATCATTGAAAGATGCTTAATTGGGCATTATGAATAAACTAACCCTTCTGTCTGTTCCTGCTCCTGATAACACACAAACTGTGAAATAAGACCACCTACTCATTCTGGAGCAGAGTTGTCAAGTAACTTTGTCAAGTAGCTAAAGTAACTAAGTTTTTGTAATTAGTTACTTTAGCTAAGTACAAATAGTTACTTTACTTAAGTAGACATTTTTTGTATCTATACTTTGCTGGAGTAATGTTTCAGTCAACTTTTTACTCCTACTTCTTACACTTTCTACTCCTAACATTTTAAAAATAGCATTATAGCTTGTTTTCATGAGTGATTTTTCTGCCAGAAATCTATCCCTGTGTACAGGAGAAGCTCAGCCTGTAAAGCTGCATCATCCAGCCCATAAACATCTCCAGCTGGTATTATCTGTTCAAACAGTCATATTGTGCAAATGCATGCAACTTCATTTCTGTGGCAACTATAAAACTTTAATGTTTCTTTTAACCGAAAAATCACAGTTATGGCGGAATAAGTGTTTGCAGTTCATAGCTTAATTGGGCATGTGATTAACATGCTAGGCTTCGTGTGATGTTAATGTATTTGCAATGTACCAAAATGCATTCATTTTCAATGGGCATATTTGAGGCTGAAGGTGCATCCCAAAGTTTTCAACATTAAGATCCTGCATTATAGCCTTTAGAAAAATGTTTCTCTGTATCACGGCCTAAGTGTTCTGCCCTTAATGCCATTTCCCTCTACACTATGTTCCAAATTATAATGCAAATGATATTTTTCTCAGATTTTCCTAAATAGTCAATGCAATAACAGTCAGTATAATTTTCAAGGCATCAATGATTACTTTTATGAAATCAAATCTTATTGAACATTTAAAACATTGCGATAGCAGTATTCTTAAAAAAAAATAAATAAAATGCACCGTTCCAAATTATTATGCACAACAGAGTTTTGTAACATTTTATAGGTTGTTATGAACTGAAAATGCTCATCTGTCTTAATAGAAGGTTTATCTATTCTTTGGAGGATCCTACACCTTGATGTTTGTGGGACTCCAGAGGCACCAGCAGCTTCAAATATCTGTTTACAACGTTGTGACAGCGTTTTAGCAGCTGCTCTCTTAATCTGATGTTTTAGTCTGGCAGAAACCTTCCTCATTGTGTCTTTATCTACACAAACCTGTGTGTGCTCTGAATCACTCACAAACTCTTAACAGTACCATGAATATGCTTAAGATTTCATGAAATATTTAAGGTTTTCATATGTTGCCCAAGGCATTGAACTACTTCATGCTTTTCGGCAGCAGAGAGATCCCCTTTCTTTCCCATATTGCTTGGAAATGGTTGTCTGCTTAATAATGTGGAACACCTCTTCTTAAGTAGTTTTTCCTTAATTGGGCTCACCTCACAAACTAATTACCACAGGTTTCTGAGATTGATTTCAATGATGTGAAGAGCCCTGAGATATAATATCATCTATGAGTTTAATTGAAAAACTATAAATTTAATCTTTATCGCACTTAAATACAATTTGCTGAATAATTTGGAAAAGGGTGTACATTAAATACTTTAAGTAGTTTTGAAACTTTTACACTTCTACTTGAGTAAAAAGCTGTAGAGTTGTCTACAGAAGTATATTTAAACCACATCTGTGTTGTGGAGTGCTTGAACTCATCTTGTTTCTCTGACTGACCCCAGCTCTCTGAGCGTTGTGACATCACTAAGCTAACAGAGTACAGCTAACAGAGAGACTGTTTCTGTAGGGATTAGAAAGTAGGAAACAGTCTTTGAGTGTGGAGAGGCAGATTGCATTGCTTCTACAGGTCTACCTGGCTGCTTTTAAAACATAAAAACATGCTATTTTTTTATAAAGAGACCATCCATCTTCTTCTTCTAGTCCAGGTCCCTGGGCAGCATCCCAAGTAGAGAGACCTACATTTCCCTGTCCCTGGACATGTGGTCTGGAACCAAGGTGTTCCAGTCTTGCAGTGACAGTCTCTTCAGGGTCCTTCCCCGGTGCTGGAACCCCTCACCAGGGAGGGTTCAGGAGGCTCCTCACTAGATACTGAACCAGCTCAGCTGGCTCCTCCTTATGTAGAGGAGCAGTGGTTCCCCTCTGACTCCTCCTAATGACCCAGCTCCTCACCCTATCTCTAAAGGAGATAGGGTGAAGCCACTTGTATTCATGATCTTGTCTTTTTAGTTACTACCCACAGCTCATGACCATAAATGAGGGTAGGAATGTAGATTGATGGTAAATTGAGAGCTTCACCTTTGTGCTCAGCTACCTCTTCACCATAAATAGACCATTAATATTAAACTTGGGAAATGGCAAATTAGGGTCCTTTTACTCAGCATCAAATGTTATCATTTAAGATGTAAACTGTAGATTTCTGTAATTTCTGTAGTTATGTCTTAACTATACCCGTGTACCATATCTTGTGTTTTAGTAGTAAAGAAAGTAGTCATTTTGTTGTTTTTTAGGCCTTGTGGCCATGGCTAAAGACTCACTAGCAGAGGCAGGCTTTTATTTCGATGAACTCAACAAGCTGCGGGTCCTGGAGCCTGATGTCAGTCAGAAGACTTCGGAGCTCAAGGAAGAGTGCAAAGATTTTGTGGACAGTAAGCACACTATTTTGTCACATGACCCCCCCCCCCCCCCCCCCGACATTCCAAAAAAACATACAGTATGTATAAATATGTGCTGTCTTTTACAGAAATTGGACAATTCCAAAAGATAGTTGGAGGTCTTATTGAGCTGGTAGATGACTTGGCAAAGGAAGCGGAGACAGAAAAGATGAAGGTCAGCTAATATTTAATGCTGCTTCCAAATGCAGTTTCAATTGAAGTTATAGTCCTTATGTTTTTGGTTAATATTTTTTCTCCTTTAGGCCATTGGAGCCAGAAATCTGCTGAAGTCAGTGGCGAAGCAGAGGGAAGCCCAGCAGCAGCAACTCCAGGCTCTCATTGCTGAAAAGAAGATGCAGCTTGAGAGGTAAACTCTGGATACATGAGTGAGCATGATAATCAGACTCCTGCCTAATATTTACCTGTTTTTCCTGTCTCCACCTCTCAAATGTGAACTTTTGTTTTATGATGAAATATCTTTGGGTTATGAGAAGTCGAATGACGATTTCTCAATATTATCAGACTTTTTTTTTTTTTAGACAAAACAGTGAATGTATTATTCAAAAGACTAATCTGCAGATAAATTTCTGATGAAAAGAATGGCTAGTTGCTGCTCTAATAACGTGTCCTTGTTTCAAGGTATCGTATTGAATATGATTCCTTGTCTAAAGTGGAGGCCGAGCAGAACGAGTTCATCGACCAGTTCATTCTACAGAAATAAAGGTGTTGCAGAAGGAGCCACATTTCCAGAGTGCCTGTCCTGTTTTCTGAGTGATAATGCCTATCCAGAGAAATACTCCTGCATCTCTTTTTCTGAAGCGATCCCAAAGCTCCACCTCCATCCTAAAACATCATGTCATGTTTGATTGAAAAACACCTCGTAATTCTGACACGTTCACACCAAATATCTCACATTAAGATCTCAGACCAACAAAGGAGGACAATGAAGAGGTATTTATATAGAAAAAACATTATTTATACTATTTATACTGAAGAAATCTGTATATCTAGTTTTATTACTTTTGTATCAATTGATATACTACATGTTGCATGCATCTGTAAATACATTTTGGTTTTAAAAATAGAATAGAAAAATTATTTGATTTCATCGTCTGTTTTTTTTTCCACACTGTGGGTACAGTACATCAAATACATTCCCTCTTTTTCAGATACACTTGTTCCTCTATCGGTTATATATGTCATTGTCTCGCATGCATTAATTAAGATGACATGGTTACTATATATTGCAAAATGAAATGTGTATTTTTTTCTGCCAAAAGGCATGGGAGTTAATTTTAACATTAGCTCAAATGTGTTGTTTTAATAATAATTAAAAAAAAATTTGATATCCTTACATTTTGAGATTGTCTGTTTTTTAATGGTAATGACACTTTAAACAAGTTATGGAAAAAAACTCTATATATTGTTTGTATAGTAAAGGGCAACCACTGCTCCACCAATTTTACAGTTCACAATCTTTTTTCCAGGTGCTGGGGACTACTTTTCCATGAGTGAGTCTAGTACTAAAGCCTTTTGTGGCTCTAGATGTAGCTGTGTGAAATCTGATTAATTGACCCAAATGAGGTTAAAACCTGGAGATATAGTTAGAAAAAAGTGAATTACTAGACTGGTGATTATCTACGCTGGAGGATGCAGTTCCAGGACACAGGTGTCACATCTAGTACAACAGTATACAACAATAGTATTTTTCCAATTTTTTCTTTTTCTTTTATTTTTATTTCAAGTATTGGGAACACTGCATTTTATATTCTCAATCAAAATGTGTAAAATGTTAATTACTTTACAGAAAATGGAAACAAAATGAATATTGAGCTGTTCAAAGAAATAGCAGTGTCTGCATTTTTCTTAAAAAACTCAAATATTTGTTGTATGAACCGAAAAGGATTTAGCATTCCGGTGAATCAATAAAGTAACATTTAATTGTTATGACCATGGTTTCTGAGACCTGCTTCACATCTGTGAAGTATGTATGGACTCAACCAACTTCTGGTTCCTATATGTCACTCCACAAGCTTTTAAATGGGATTGAGGTCCAGGGATTGGTCTGGCCACTCAAGAACTTTCATTTTGTTGGTCTGGAACCAAGATGCTGCTGATTTACTGGTGTGTTTGGGGTTGTTGTCCAGTTGAAACTCACATTTCAAAGGCATTTCCTCTCATTGCACTGAAATCAGCAACATTTCTCTTTAAAATGCAGTCCTCATTTGATTTTGGAAAAAAGAAATATATCAGGTGCAGACTGCAGAAAAAAAATATCCTGACATTTAACTTAGAAAAACATAGATCCTACACTTCTGATACAACATGATGACATTATTCACATTACTCTTATTTAGTGAATTTAATGCAATGAAAATGTGGTTTGTAATATTGGTGTATGCCACCCCCCCCCCCAATAAAGCAGTTAGTTGCTGAAGATGATAATGAGGTCTACTTTTTAGGTAACAAAATAAATTGCCAATTTTCAGCAAAATGACAGCAGAGTGACCCTTTTCACCCATTATTATTTGTTCGTCTCAAAACTGAACATTTGTCACTGGACACAAGCTCATGTTGCTAGGTAATCATGCACTGCCAACAAGTTTATATTAATTTGTTCATATAAAAAGCAATATAATACTCAGTCGTCTCATTTCAGTCTGAAGAGTATGTGCACTTTATCAACTGAAATTAGTCGTCATTTAGCCCTAAGAGCCAATGATTAGTGAAGAGAAGAAGAAGAAATAACACTGACATAGACATTGAACTTCCAGCAGAACTGCTGCAAATCCTCATGGTTTATGGACCTCACTTCTTCTTGGTATACTGTAAATCAAAAAGAGAATTTACTATTACAGAGGGTGTCTATGATGCGTTATCTTGAAACTACAAAGGACCTTTATCCCTACTTTATCAAGGATCCAGTTGGCATCTGCAACAGCTCTCTGGATTATCATCCGTATCCTCTCTGGGTCATCTTCATCCGAGTGGCTACTGTAACCCTGGGGGAAAAACCAAAGCATCAGGCACCCAGCAAAAGAAATGGAGAAGCTGCCTTCCTGATTAGGAAAACCACATTTTACAGGTCTAATGATAAATATTAATACTGTAGAACTGATGTGATATCTGTGGAACAAAACACATTGATTTTGGCATGAATATTGAGGAAAGGCCAAAGATCTAATCCAATGTTTGCTAAGGAGAAAATAAAAAAAATGAAAATATTTGAGTCTCTCCACATCCAAGTCACTGAAATACATATGAGCATAAAGTTCAGGTGAATGTCCACCTGATGAAGAGGGAATATACCAGGTCAGACCTCCATCTACTGGTCGCTGGGTAGCATGGATATAGTATTGACTGGTGACTGGATAGCCACAGATGTATTATCTACCAGTGATTGGGTAGTATGGATGTAGTATCGACTGGTGACTGGGTAGTATTTACAGTGGTGCAGATGTACAGTAGTGTTCAAAATAATAAGCAGTCCAAAATGACCAACTAGATTAATCCAGGTTTTTATTGTTTTTTATTGCTACATGGCAAACCAGCTACCAGCAGGTGCAGTAGATAGAAAACCAACCAAAAACCAAGCATTCATGATATGCACACTCTTAAGGCTGTGCAACTGGGCAACTAGTTGAAAGGAGTGTGTTCAAGAAATAGCAAGGTGGCAGCATCAGTGGGGTCATCAATTTTGTGAAAAAACTGGTGTGAATCAGGTGCCCCCTATTTAAGATGAAGCCTGCACTTACTGAACTTGCATTTCCCTTTGAAAGCCTGAGGAAAATGGGTTGTTCAAGACATTGTTCAGAAGAAGAAGCGTATACTTCAATTAAAAATTGATTGGAGAGATGAAAACTTATAGAGGTGCAAAAAATTATAGGCTGATCTCAAATGCCTTAAAATGGTGAGCAAAACTAGAGACACATGACAGAAAACAGAAGACAACCTTAAGAATGGATCTAAGAATAACCAGAATGGCAAAGGCTTAGTCCATGATCAGCTCCAGGATGATCAAAAACAGCCTGGAGTTACCTGTAAGTGCTGTGACCATTAGAAGACGTCTGTGTGAAGCTGTGTGAATCATCCGCAAAGCCCCTCTGTTAAAAAAAAGCATGTGCAGAAGAAGTTCAGATTTGCCAAAGAACACATTAACTCGCCCAAGGATAAAATGGAGGAACATTTTGTGGACTAAAATTAGTAAAAATTTGTAAAATTGTTCTTTTTAGGTCCAAGGGTTGCAGACAGTTTGTGAGGCGACCCCCAAACTCTGAATTCAAGCCACAGTTCACAGTGAAGACAGTGAAGCATGGTGCTGCAAGCATCATGATGTGGGCATATTTCATTTACGATGGTGTCAGGCCTATTTATTGCATACCAGGGATCATGTACAAGGTTGCATATGTCAAAATACTTGATGCTGAAGAGGAAATGCCCTTGAAATGTGAGTTTCAACAAGACAATGACCCCAAACACACCAGTAAACCAGTAGCATCTCAGTTCCACACCAATAAAATTAATGTTATAGAGTGGCCAGCCCAATCCCCGTACCTTGATCTGATCGAGAACTTATGGGGTGACATCAATAATGCTGTTTCTGAAGTAAAACCAAAAATTGTGGAATGCTGTTGAAAAATCTTGGAGTGCAATAGCAGCTGAATATTGGTTTAGTGATTTACAGGATTTCTAAATCCTAGAAGAAGAAGGAGTTTTTAAAATCAATGGCAGACACTTTTTAACACACACCCTCAACTAATTGCCCAATTGCACAGCCGTAAGAGCCTGCATATCATGAATGCTGGGTCTTGTTGGTTTTCTGAGAACCTACTGCACCTACTGGGAAATTGTTTGCCATGTAGCAATAAAAAATAGAATAAAAACCTGGATTAATCTGGTTAGCCACATTGGACTGCAGTTATTTTGATGAACGCTACTGTAGTATCTACGGGTGACTGGGTAGTAGGGATGTAGTATCTACTGATGACTGGATAGTATGGATAGTGTGGATGTTTCCACCTGTGTCAGAGCCAGTCACACACCTGGACTAAATTTACCTGTCACTGTCACTCCCATGTTGATTTTTTTATATACTCCTATTACTATACTGTTTTTACTATTATTGTACTATATTATTATTATTATTATTATTATATTATTAACATCAGTATTATTATCATCATCATCTTGCCATTGCAGCTTATCTAACTACTCATCTTGTGTTTTTTAAAGAGCATAATTCAGGTTAGAATGTCCCTTTAACCAGTGCTTAGAAAAATGTAGGAACATGTTTTAATCAAAATTATATTTATAAGTTCACTATTTAAACTGAAAAAAAATATAAACTCAACACTTTTGTTCTTGCTCCAATTTTTATGATGAACTCAAAGATCTAAAACATTTTCTACATACACAAAATAACCAAATTGGTCTAAATCTGTGATAGTGAGCACTTCTCCTTTGCTGAGATAATTCATCCCACAGGTGTATCATATTAAGATGCGGATTAGACAGCATGATTATTGCACAGGTGTGCTTTAGACTGGCCACAATAAAAAGCCACTCTGAAATGTGCAGTTTTGTTTTATTGGGGGGTTCTGGGGACTCAGAACACCAGTCAGTATCTGGTGTGACCACCATTTGTGGCCCCATGCAGTTTGTGTTTAAATTCGTATTTCTAGAAAAAGTTGTCTATAGCTGGTCATTTACCACTCTGTTGTGTTGCTAATGTTCAGTGACCTCTAGAATTGATTTTACTGATTTTAGATTGATTTACTGATTTTCTAGCATTGTCTGTTGTGTTTTTATTATTCTACCGTCTGCCTCTGATGCTGTTCAGTCCCACTGGCAAAAGCTGAAACTGGTTTAGAACTTTGAGGAGGCAAATGGCATCCTGTTTTTCAGGGCTACTGAGCTACCCATTTTAACTTGCCAGGGTGCAGCCATTGAGCTGGTCTCATCAGTGCATGGGTTTTCCAATCAATAAATAGACCTATTACCATATACATCAAGTGTGTTACAGCACATACAGCAGCTCTCTAGGACCAGGGTTACCTACCCCAGGCCTGGGGGTTGAAGCTGCTCTAAATTATCTCTACATATCATGTCGCTTCTCATGAAGAAAATAGTCATGTTAAGTAAATCAGTAGTGAGCAAATATTTAAAAAACAGACTTACAGTGCCCAGTTCATGTTACCACTGAACTGAGTCTCTGACCTGCGACCGTGTCTCAGCCAAAGGCACCGCACCAGGTGGGCGTCACAACATATAGTCCATGTTTAAGTCCATCACAGTTTTTAGGTGCTATGCTCAAAATCATCACTTTTTCAGTTAAATATGTGCCCTTGTGTTTGGAAAAACATTTTAAATCCCCACTCAGCTTTTCAAATGGGATTTTTAGACAAGATTACTTTTGCATTTTACAAAAAGATTAACCTGAAATATGCTCTTTAAGTGTCCATGTTCCATTCTGTATTTTTATTCCTATTTTATTTTTGTTCTGTTTTTTCCTACCTCAGTGTTAAATGCCATTGTGTTTTATTGTATTTAAAGGTTACTTCTCTTCAGGGATGAATAGTCATCTATCTAGTACTTAGAGTGGTGGAAAGAATTAGAAAGGGTGCTATATAAATGCAGTCCATTGACAAATTTGACTCAGAGCAGAACTCAGAATCCAGCAAACTCAGCTGACGCTGTCTCACATCTTTTAAGGTCAGCTCATCTTTTAAGCTGTCACTTGACAATAAAACATCAGCAGTTAGATTAACATAATATAAAGTGTTGACAATAGACATGCACGTAGTGAAGTTGTCATATACTGGTAGGTATGAAGATCTCACCTGTCTAATAGCATGCCGATAGTGTTTCTGCATAGCTGCTGTTGGTAACTGTCTGCAGCATCTGAGCAGATGTCGATAGAGCTGCACTGGGGTCAGGATCAACTCGGCTCCAGCTGAAGGAGCCATTCCTTCCTCTGAGGTCTGCAACAGCCTCTATTGGTCAAAATAAAAAGGGCAAATGTTTGCTTTGGTGAAGTGAATATATTTTCTGAACCGTGCGTGCATGTGTGTGTGTATATGTATAGAACTGCCTCAATTCTTCGTGGCAAAGATTCAACAAGGTGCTGGAAGCATTCCTCAGAGAGTTTGGTCCATATTGACATGATGGCATCACACAGTTGGCGCAGATTTGTCAGCTGCACATCCATGATGCGAATCTCCCATTCCACCACATCCCAAAGATGCTCTATTGGATTGAGATCTGGTGAATGTGGAGGCCATTTGAGTACAGTGAACTCATTGTCATGTTCAAGAAACCAGTCTGAGATGATTCCAGCTTTATGACATGGCGCATTATCCTGCTGAAAGTGGGCATTTCCGCCCACAGAACTGACGCTCACTGGATATTTTTTCTTTTTCGGACCATTCTCTGTAAACCCTAGAGATGGTTGTGCGTGAAAATCCCAGTAGATCAGCAGTTTCTGAAATACTCAGACCAGCCCTTCTGGCACCAACAGCCATGCCACGTTCAAAGTCACTCAAATCACCTTTCTTCCCCATACTGATGCTCGGTTTGAACTGCAGGAGATTGTCTTGACCATGTCTACATGCCTAAATGCACTGAGTTGCCACCATGTGGTTGGCTGATTAGAAATTAAGTGTTAACGAGCGGTTGGACAGGTGTACCTAATAAAGTCGCCTGTGAGTGTGTGTGTATATATATATATATATATATATATATATATATATATATATATATATATATATATTTGTTATATTACATGTATAACATAAATGTAAATTATTAAAATAGCAATATTTTTTCAAGTCAAAATGGTCCAGCATTTAACACCCATATAGTGCTTTATTATGGCTGCCAATGTTATAATAACCACCAAACCACCAAAAGTGATATTAAATGTTATAATATATAATAATAATATACTTAAAAAGGTAGGGTGGATGATGTTTTCCCGGAGCTTTTTTTAAACATTATTTAAATTCCCTGTCACACCCATATTGCAATAAATTAATCAAATGTGCTGACACTTTCAGAAAAAAAAAATACCTCTAGGCTGAGCAGGACTGAATAAACTTCATCTAATTATTGTACCCATGCCAGTCAAAACTATTAGATGGTCAATCAAACTAAACTGCTCCTCCTCCTCCGTGCATACACCTCTTTGGGCATGAACAAGTTGCGCATACACAGACACTACGCAAGTTAGCTACATGTTAGATAGCACAGGCTGCTAAAAGAAAATAAGGTGGAAACAGTAGCAACATCACAGCAGAAGAAGCGACATTGTGGCAGAAGAAGCAACAACAACTGACCGAAAGCTCAAAACTGTATTTGAGACAGCTACTGCCAAGAAAATGGCTGACGAAGAGTAAAACAAAATCAAAGTTAGCATCAGTGTAGCAGCAAATAAACGGTGGTGCAGCAACAGTTATTTAAAATTAAAAGAGATTTATTGCTTATGCATGATTGACAATCATCAATTTAAATAAAAAAAGCCAAACCAAATGGTGTTCATAACATCAACCTGAAACAATCAAATACAGCTAATGTTAAACATGTACATTGATTACTGGTTTTATTATACCCTACTTCGGACAAATTCTCCTGGAAAGGTGAAGAACCTCTTCTTACAAAATGTATGAATCCATGTGTAGCAGCATGGAGATGCAGGAATCTTGAAGTTATGCAGAGCATTTCCTATCCATGTCTGTGTTCATCAACTCCTGGCAGTTTGTGCAGACACACCAGATGGGTTGACCTGCAGCTGGGGGTCACAGGTCAGGTGGAGCTCCAGCAGATGGGACTGTCATACATTCAGTGACTGAATCCTGGTCTGTAAATAAATAAACAATTAAAAAAAAAAAAACATTGCACACTGTGCAGGTTAGGTCAGCTTACAAGTCAATGACCACTCTATCCAGATAAAAAAAAAGTACATTGTCAGAGGCAAGATATGTTTAAAAATTAATAATATATTTTATTGTAAAGCATGTTGTAAATCAATTACAGATTGCAGACTTGAATAAATATGATAGGCTAACATTAGCTATGATGTAAAGTTCTGCACATGACTGTAGGATCAATGGTCACAGACATCACAATGTAACATTAGCTAGGTAGCATATGTATTGGGGTTGTTAGAGCCAAAAACATAAGGGTGATATACACTGCTCAATGCGTTCAAAGCAATAAGACGAAACTCTTCTTAGAGCAATTACCGTTTTTTAGTAACTTAAGATTACTTACGTGAATTAAATTTAAAAACTGAAAAGTCAAACGTCTAATCTGATAAACTAATAAATATAACTTAAAAAATCATCATATTCACTATTTATGTTTATAATACAATGCTATGAAGAATATTCTTACCTGTGAATGGGCCATGACAAAAGTTTAGACGAGGTTGGCTAATTAAAGCAGCAGCACTCTGAAGCAGGAACAAGCGTGCCTGTACTCTGGAGGCGTGGCTTCAGGGGGAAGTATGAAGAAACGCGGTTGGCCTTTGAAATTTTTTTTTTTTCTAAATGCTGCCTGGTCGAAGGTGTTTCCAGGATCACCCACCCTACCTTTAATAAATTGTGTTGTTTTCTAGCGCATTTCCAAGGAGAGCGAAGTCATAGACCCGCCCTTCTGTTCCTCTGATTGGTTAGTACTAGTTTTGTTCGTGAGTTGCGATTGTTTAGTTTATGCATGGGGTTAACGTCATAGACATATATACGTAGACGCCTCATTCAGCGCTGAGCTGTACGTCATCGGCGCCGCCATATTGGATGTGGCAAGAGTCGGAGTAGAGCAGAGAGAAGAGAAGATGCCTCATTCCTGTGCTGCGTGGAATTGCATGAATCGTTGTACACCCCAAACCAAATCTGAGGGAATAACTTTAACAGGTAAGATTTAACAATGACCTTTGATAATACTTTGTTCGTAGACTGCATTATTTGGCCATTTTAACATAGTTTTGAGAGCATAATTTGCCGATGTTGTGGAAAACGCTAGATCGCCTATTCCCGCGCATTTAGCTATTCATTCATTATTTCCATTCATTTATTTGGATTTATTCTGCTCATGGTTGTATATATTTCCATCAAAAATATATAGAGTTAAGTATTTAACAGCTCAGTTTACACACCCATAGTAGCAGAGAAACAGGAGGAAGAAACGTTGTTTCTGTTACCTGTTATTCAGAACATTGATAATGAATTAGAATTTGGAGATGAATATAGTAATTATTTTCTTATCACAACACCCAGACCTATTCTGTTCCCTTGTTCAGCATCGTAAGTTCTGATTTCTGGTTCTGATGTTTTTGCAGTCTCCTGTTTTGTTTCTGTTGTATGTTGATGTTGTTGATCTTTTGTTACACTGTGCTCCTTGTTGTTTTCACATTTATAAATGAACAAAATCATTCTGCTGTCTTGGGGTTATATTGTTCTAATATTAACCAAACAATTTCTTGTGAAGGTACCTCTGAGTGTTGGGATTCATCATCAACATTGACACCCTGACGCTGATGGTCCCTGAACAGTTTCAGCAGCAGCGCTACATCTGCACCTACCGCTTCAGCCAAGATCACTTGGAGTTCCTGAGTATACCATATATATATATTTTTTTAAAAGGCAAACTAAAACAGTAATTCATGTGAAAGTGCTGTTTTTATGTTTATGTTTTCACAGGGGGTTGGAATAACAACCCTTCAGCATGCCAGTTCCAAGCCATTTTCCCCCGGCTCATGGTGTGATGTGGGGTGTCTCCAAGCGTGTCAGGAAATGTGGAAACGTCATCCCGGCAGTAGAAGCTACTGAAGAGATCCCATCCCCATTCGCCAACATTCCTGCCATTGTGTCTGACCACAGCTACCTGCCAACCCGCTTTGGTGGCCTTGTTGACAATGCTCTTGTCTACATTTCAGGATTTGTGGTTTGCCAAATTCTGAAAAAACTGCTTTGTGATGTGTGCCGTGGTAGCCTGGTGACTGATGCTGTACCTGCATCATTTGATTCGGGTTACCACTTGCTCAAGCTAAAAAATAAGGGGGGACTGATGATTCCATCTGAGGGCACAGTAAGGGTGGTCAGATCAGCTGAGCGTTTTATTCACCAATCACTGTCTGGGCAAGCTATAAAGGTGCTGTTTATCAGTCAGTTTGTACGGGCAGACATTGGTGTTGAGGATGTGTTTGGTCTGGGTGGTCACATTCAGGAAACACAGTCTGGAATCGACAACCATCATTATGTGCTCATGTCATTGGTTGTTTCTGTGTTCCACAAATTAAGGCTGCATCACATTGCCAAACTTGACACATTACAGTTGCAGAGTGGCACCATAAGAAAAAAAAAATGCGCAAAAACATTATTTTTAAAGGGTTTTAGTGCCATTTCTGCAAAAAAAAGAGTTATGTTTATAGTGTGTGTGTGTGCGCGCGCGAATTATTTTTTACTGTCTTTGTTCTTTGAGGCATGATTGTACTCTATTTGTTAACCTGCTCCATATTAAATTACATTTACTTTATTAACCCTGCTGCAATTCTTATGGCAAATTTTGCCATCTTAAACATTCTCTTGTGGATAACCTTGACCGTGTTGATGCAAATGCCATGAAATTGGGCAAAATTTAAACACATTTTTAAATTAACTTTTAGTTTTTAGGGTCTTCTGCACCGCGGGTAGTGTAGTCAATCCAACCCGCAGTTTATCAAGTTTGATATTCACCCAACTTTGGGGTTATTTTAAATCTTAAATCAAGATTATATACATACATTGTGGTCTCTTACTGTTTGTCAAGTATAGTAGTGTATGTTTGAATGAATAATTAAGAGGTATTAACACAAGTTACTTGTAGGTCCGTTTACTTGTATTTGTTTACAGCGCAGCTTTGCCACATCCAATATGGCGGCGACGCTGACGTAGCGCAGCAGCGGACAAATCCGCTCAATGCGGCGTCTACGTATATATGTCTATGGTTAACGTAAACCAAACAGAGATAGTAGAGCGGGTCATGGCTTCGCAATTCTAAGACAAAAATAGCAGATAACAGCGGTCAGTCAGGAGGTAAATATGGTGTAGACTACGTGTCTTTACGTGACATATCACGGTAGCTACTGTCGCTACGTCGTCACCGTCAAACTATTGATAAGGTTAAGATTACCGTGGTCTGGTGCAGTTTGTCAGCAGCAGCCCAGCTTCTTTAAACCTCCTCGGACGAAGTCTGACATGAACCGCGCCTCGCCCGGAAGTAGACGGAGCAGGCGGCAGCAGCAGGGGGCGGTGACCATAGACCAGGCCTATTCAATTGGCGGCCCGCGGGCCACATGCGGCCCAGATGCAGCAGAGGTCATGTTGCGCTTGAAAAATAAAATACCGTTCACTAGTCTCCAGAATATAATATAGATCTATGCATTTTAGTTTATCAAATATCAATAAATATAATGTTAGTATTAGAGCTGTCATTTTAACGCGTTAATTCGATTAATTAATTATGCGATTAATTAATTATTTAACGCGTTAAAACATTTAACGCAATTAATTATGAGTATGTTCCAGTCTGGTGAAATGTTAAATAAACGTTGTTTAAATAAAGAAAACGATGAACTAAAGTCACATTAGTTACATTATCCGAGTGCTGCAACAATTCCAGTGGCTCGTTTCAGTGTAATCTACTCTGTTTCGGTGTCTGTCTGTGCCGTTTGGCACGGAGCGACAAGTCTGAGCGCGTCTCTGGTTGCTATGCAACGCGAGGCGAGCCGAGCTAAACAAATCTGTTTCTGGTTGGCTGATGGACACGTGGTCACGTTATCAGCAATTGCTATATTGAGCTTAAGTGCCTATTTGAGACAGCCTTAGTTTATTTCAGAATTTTATTTATTTAACTGTATTGTTGCATTTGTTTTACATTTCTGAATAATGCACTTGGTCTAACTGGTTTAATGTGCTGTCCTTTACTTTTGGATTTAATTCATGAAGCACAGTTCACCAATAAAACATTGGATTTCAGATCTTCTCTTCTTACTGTATTCAATTGATTAGTTATGCACTACAATTTATTAATATCCTAGAATTCAAATTCTTTATCAGGAGACCTTTAGCAGATATGACATTAAAATGTGATTAATTTGATTAAATGATTACAAAATACTGTAATTAATTCGATTAATTTTTTTAATCGACTGACAGCACTAATAAATATGGTTTATTATAAAGATGTATGAATCTATTGTTATTGTTATTATTATTATTATTATATGTAATTACTGAAAAATGACCACTTGTTAGTAAGTGAGGAAAATTTGTGGCCCAACTTAAGGTCTTGGATTCGAAATCTGGCCCAAATGGAAAACGAATTGAATAGCCCTGCCATAGACCGTAAGAAATACGTAGTCTCATTCACGCTGCGGCCAACATCCGCACTGGTGGCCATTTTACTACAGACAGCTTACTCATATGGATGTATTATAGAACATAATATACATATATTACAGCCATGATTATAGACCGCTCACCCAAAACATTAGGCTGGTTCTAGATCAGGGGTGGGCAATCCTGGTCCAGAAGAGCCAGTGTGGGTGCAGGCTTTTGTTTCAACCAGGCAATCACACGCCTGTTTCTACTAATCAACCACTGGAGCCCTTGCCAAGGCCTTTTGAGTAGAATTAGGTATGTTATTTCTGTTCTAGATGATCCAGGCCTGTGGAATCGATCAGTGGGGACCAGTCACAATGCTGCCGGTTTTGTCACGATATTACACTCGTTTGAGATGAACTGCGCCTCACCTAGAAAGTCAACGAGAGTAGGGAGCAGTGAAGACAAACTGCAGTGAAGTTGGACATTATCCAGCCGTCTTCTAAGCAGAATATACAG